>MPNW01000162.1:2500-20768 GCA_011800805.1 Hirudo medicinalis | reverse complement strand
ACAACAACAACAACAACAACAACAACAACAACAACAACAACAACAACAACAACAACAACAACAACAACAACAACAACAACAACAACAACAATAATAATCATCATCATCATTATCATCATAATTAATGGATGAATTACATGTACTTCGGTACTGGTCATCTCACATTTGGATCTTCAGTATTCGGATGTCTTATTTTTGTATCTGTAGAATGTTCAAATACTATACTGCAATGCAAATAGATTCTTCACCTAGTAATATCAGTCTGCTAACTAGGGGCACGGGGCAAGAGAGTAAGCACTAGTACCCGTACATGAAAAGTAAATTAGAGAAGTATCAGAGTACGAGTACAAACTCCTAGTAATCGGTCATAGGGGATGTCTTTTTAAACTTTTTTGCGGAACTGAGAGAATTAATTTACGTGTGAATATTTTTCATAAACTTTTCTAATTCATCAACTTAATGAAATAAATTCTTACAAATATGAGCTTCAGAAATTTAAATAACCGAGTTGCTTAAATCGTAAAGATTCTCTACAATAAAACCATGACAAAAAAGTTATAGCAAAGCAAGATTAAGAACTAATTTTTATGAATAGCATCTGTGGAAGATATCTAGTCACTACGGTTTTGAAGAGTTTGTAAATATTTAAATAATATGCATTTCATACAATTGATACATTTATATTCACTAAATTATTGATGTCTAAGTGTTAATACTAAATAGTAAAAATTAAAAAAAAAGTTTTTATTATTTATCTCTCCGACTAATACCAACAACTCGATTGCGAAAGTAGCTCGGATATCTTATGTTGGCGTTTTGTTTGTAATGGCGGCGGCTGGCGGTGGTGGTGAGGAGAGGTCTGCCAGTCAAAAATTAACTTTAGACATCAGAACTAGGTCTGTAGAGCAGACGCTTGTACCGTTGGTGCACCAGGTGGGATTTGCGTGCTTTTAGCAATATGATTTGTCAACAGGCCTTTCATCGTAATTTAGTGACGTGCTGAGCAAAAAAATGGTTGAAATTAATATTTTTACACTTTCTTTTGCAGATAACTACTCTAGTCAATGCAAAGGAAAAGCCGGTGAGATCAGAAAGAGCTTTAAATGCTCTCGTCCGTGTCGGTCAAGCTGTCAACATGGCAGTTGACAGATTCGTTCGCGTCGGCGAAACCATTGCCACCGAAAACCCCGAGATTCACCAAGAAATGTGCATTGCATGTCACGAAGCCAGAGTTGCAGGTTTGCAAGCGAAGAACACATGATCAGAGCTTATTATCAGCTCAATCTGGCTTTACAAATAACTACATTGCTTCAGGATGTAGGATTGAAAAGCTGACTGATGTCAAATTGGATGAGCCTGGTGTTGTGAGGAGTGTAGCAGAGAAAACAGCAATGGTGAGAGCTGCCAGACAACTGCTGTCTGCCATAACAAGAGTTCTCATCTTGGCTGACAGAGTGGTCATCAAGCAATTGCTTATGGCCAAAGATAAGGTGAGGATAATTTGGAAGCTAATGGGTTGCAAGGGTTGCAATGATTTGTACTCAGTTATTGAACAGTTTAAAAAAAATTTTTTTATTGGTGCATTTAACCTCTGATGGTGTTTTATTGATTTCAATTGACAACTGACTGATTGCTTCCTATCTGTCGAAACTTTTTAAGGTCACATCCACACTTGTGAAGATCGAATCCTGCATGAACTTTGCTGAGTTCGTTCAGATTTTTAGTCAGTTTGGAAACGAGATGGTGCAATTGGCGCATTCGTCAGGAGACAGACAGAATGTTATTTTTTTTTGGCTCTTGCTACTCTCAGCTCTTTTCATTAGAGGGTTTGTTTCATTGTTCTCTCAAAATAAATCCTTCTGAATTTTTCCTCACAGGACTTGAAGAGCGAACATTCTCGAGCTCAGATGGGCGTTGCCCGGTCGATACTCGAGAAATCCACAATGCTTCTCCTTACAACTGCTAAGGTGGAACATTCTGCTGATTATGAAATGATTTCTGTTTTGTGTCATGCGTTTTCTGCAACTTACATATTTTTGTGAGCCATGCTTGGCACAGAATATTTTAATTACATTGGAAAAGTCATTGGTTGAGAGATGTGTTGTTCCTGATGCAACTGTTAATTCGATTCCAGACTTACTTGAGACATCCCGAATGCCAGCATGCGAGGCAAAACAGAGACCATGTCATCTTCCACATGCTCTCTGCTCTCGACCTGATCCATAGGGTCACGGTTGAGGGTTTGGGGGATTGTGGTGCTCCCTCATCAAAGTTCAACGGGGAGCCCTATCTCAACATTCACAAGGTTCAGTCGTCACCAAGGAGACACCAGTTTCAAATTGCAGCCTTCAAGGCAATTAAGGAACTTGAGGTTACGATTACGACGATGCTGGTGGTGATGGTGATAATGGTGGTGACGGCGATTATGATAATGATGTTGATGATTCTCAGGACCAGGTCGAGATGACAAGAGTGACCCTGATGAGCCAGGGAGTCGAGGCTCAGCTCAGAATTTCCATGGACAACGTAGCCGAGACGACGCAAGACTTCACGGATTCTGCTTACACCTCCCACGAGGATCGGGAATTGATCCTGATGAACTGCGAGAGACTTCGACATGAGATGGCAGTGCTCGTCAGGATCGGATTCCAACTGGTGAGTCACTCGGTCGGTCCATGTGTCTGCTGGAGTTTGGTTGTGATAGGATGAAATGTGTGTTGAATTTGTGGATTATAAATTCTTTCAATCATGGTGTGATAAAAACAAACAATTTAATCGAAAACTTAGTTATCTCTTAAATCTTGTTATGATTTTTAGACTTTCATAAAAAAACTTTCTACTTTATTTTACTCATAAATGCATTTATTATTTATTAAAACATCCTTCTTCATGTTCGCGATGGATTGAGTGCAAAAAGAAGTTTAAAATTAATGTGATTTTCAGGATATTTAATGTCAGCCATATTAAAATTTTACGACAGAGTTTGCATTTAAGCCTTTTTAAATAAGCATGCCACAAATGCATTGAATTGTAACCGAGCGATAGAAACCCTTGCGATCATGCAGAGAATTTAACTGCTGGTGGAGTCGCACCAAAACAAGGGCCTCGACCCCTTGGCCACTGAAGTCCAGGAAGATTGCATTGTGAACATTAACTTACACATCTGCGAAAATAATTACTTTGTTATGATTTGTGTCTACTGCCATCAACACAAGCCCATTGAAACCAAGTGAATGGTTTAAATCCTTACAATTCACACCGCATTACAAATGTCTTCCGCATCTTCTTCCTAGCATGGTATCAGCCAATGATGTTTATGTAATCTCAACAGTGCAGATGTCTGATTCCTGTCATGAGTCAGAAGGATGAAAGGCCGATTATCGTGATGAATGTAGTGATGGTGATGATGGTGATGATGAGGATGATAATGATGTGATATGATGTGGTAACACTTATTTCAAGAGATGAATGTGCCTTTGAGTGATGCCACTTAGAAGATGCCATGTGAGGCTGCTAACTTCAACTGATTGTTTCGTCTGCTTTTCATTACTTTTCTATTTGGTTTATTGATCTCCATTTATTAACCGATACCCGCTCAATTTGTTGCAAATTAATTGTTAACAAAATATTGATTTCTTTTTAATTTATTACCTCTAAAATATTTTTCTATCAATTAAGGATCGTATGGCTCCATCCATGAAGAGTCTTGATTCAGCTATCTTGAAGATCAAAGAAGCGGGGAGAGCCCTTAAGAAACAGGTTATTATTATTATTGTTGTTGTTGTTGCTGTTGTTTTTATTATTATTATTGTAAGAAGAATCCACCAAAAGCAGAAGAAATTATGATACTAGAATTATTATACATTTTATTACAATATCATATTATTATTATTAATAATGTGGCTTTTACTTAGTAAATATAATAAAACACGAGGAGTCGTCATCAATCACTCAATAATTCAATTTGCTCTTCTTTGTTCATTTCTCTGAGCAAGCATTCATCCAGTCACTTTTGATAAATCTGCTTTGAATGCTTCTGATACGACATTTACTTCTGCGAGGAACGTCGGAAATGTTGTTTTGTTGTCGCGCATTGTTAATGTTCTTTATTGCTGCAATCGGTTCTCCTGCAAAAAGAACTCGCGGCAAAATAATTTATGCGATCCGGAGACGAGAATTATGCAAAAATGAAATGTTGTTTAATCTAGTCAACAATTTGTTTCTAGCTTTCATCTGAAGGCATGGTGGGTTCTGCCTCGACTCAGCCACGACACAAAATATGTTTAACTTCAAGAACATCATCTTTTCATGTCATCCTTATTACAGGCCGTGCTCGTGCATTTCCAGAACTGGGAGTGCATCCGCTCGCTTTTTACTTGCAGCTCGTCAGCACGGCCATGGATCACGCGGGAGACGTGTTCCGGTTGAACGAGGACGACATTCTCCTCTCGGGCATGAAGGTGGCATGTTTGGAAGGCAAGCAGGATATCATGGAGGAGCTCGTGGCAAGGTTTGAGAGCCACTCGGAACAACTGAGAGAGGCGAGTCGTTTCTTCGTTTTAAGCTTCCTTCTCTTTGTCTTTTGAGGGACTTTTAAATTGAAGGTGCTTCATTTTTTGTTCTTTGAAGATTTTCTTTTTCTTTGATAGTTTTTGTGCATTTGATTGTCGTGTTTGTTATTCACGTGCGATTATTTTCTTATTTAATGATGTGAATTTCTTTGTCGACTTTGAACGTTGTGATGCACAACTTCAAAAACAAGTTGCAATTAACTTGGCATTTTACATTTTTATTTCCTAAAATTGCTCTTCATTATTATTAATTACGTTTTTCTTTTCAGAGTTTTTTCGTCATCGCTCATGCTTTCCATTAATTTAGCATTAAAAATTTCTTTCTTTCGACAAAATTTAAAAATTTGTCTTTTTTGTACTTTTTATTGATATTTTTTATTAACATTTTGTGCAACATGACATTTCCATGTCAGCAGAAATGATTGGAATGAATAATTGTTTATCAAAGTGAAAATTAAAATTAATTAAAATTCAGGTCTGCAAGTTGCTGAGGCACATTTCAGGCACAGAGTCTCTGCTCATCTGGTCCGAACACATGGAGAACACCATCAGGGTCCACTCACCCCAGGTGATAAATATTCATGATAGCACCTCTCATGATAAACCCGATCCTGCATGGTCTAATGGTTAAGACTGCCTCTCACAATGGCAGCACTGATTCGAATACATGGACATCATTAGTATTATTAGTTGTATTTATTTGCATCTTAAAGGTCATTGAGTCCTGTAGGTGTCTGTCACTCTACCCCAACAGCAAAATGGCTCTGGAGAACTTCGAGGTGTTTTCCAACTCTTGGGTTGGTCACATAAACGACCTGTCCATCCTAGTCAAGGATGTCAACGAGGTCTGCCAAGGCAGGGTGGACAAGCAGGTTTACCTGTCTCTGCCCAGACCTGGGGTGAGCATTGCCGAACAATTCTTGCCATCGCAATGCATCCGTCGGCATATTCTCATCAGTGAGAGGTCGTCCATCATCGTTGTCGTCGTCATCGACTTGCATTTGCGACGTTCGCCTGTTCCTGAGATAAATAACTTGTTTATGTTTGTGCCTTGGTTCATGTGTCTGTTACAAAAATATTGAGGGCTGACGTACTTAAATGAACTTAAGATGAATGTGATGCATTCCTTACTTAATTTGAGTACACATTTTTGCCACTCCCTCACAACAAAGGATTTGAAATGGAATAACAAAGCAATTACCCATCTTTAAGTTTTATTTATTTATTCAATATTTTGATGAAATTATTGGAGAAGTGAAAGGAAGC
Source organism: Hirudo medicinalis (assembly GCA_011800805.1). Classification (NCBI taxonomy): domain Eukaryota; kingdom Metazoa; phylum Annelida; class Clitellata; order Hirudinida; family Hirudinidae; genus Hirudo; species Hirudo medicinalis. The sequence goes on along the minus strand of MPNW01000162.1, from coordinate 14,931 downwards.
CTTAAAAATGAAAGTTGACTTTTATCTCAGAGACATGGTGCCAACACAAGGGGTTTGAAGCCGATCAATTTGAATAGCGAGGTGAGTTTCTCAATAAATCATAAATTTGTCATGTCTCTCGACATTCAGTGTTCGAGCAGAGCAGTAATTCTTTTGCATGGCAATGCATTTTTTTATGACTGCACTTTCTGAGAAGATCATTAATGACTTCAAACTATTGCTGATGATGACAATGTCAATGATGATGATGATGATGCACTGCACATTTTAAAAAAATCTGCTCACTTTTTCAAAGTTTTTAAGTATGACTTAGCATTTGAACTGCAAACGTGTGCCAATGTGCACTCGTGAACTCGAAACCAGCTAAAACTGATGCTTAAAACCGATTATCATGCCGCATGTTGTTATTATAACAAGAATATTTCTGACAAGAATTCAACTCCTGTTGCATCATTATCCTCGTCGACATTTAATTCGTTGATCCCTCCCACTTTAAATCTTACAATTCTAAGGGCATCACTTTGATTTGAATCTGTGTCACTCATGACCACAGGAGCAAGCTAAGATAGCAAAAGCAGGCTTGGAGATGAAGCTGATCACATCGGAAGTGGACGCAGAAGCCGAGAGGTGGTTGGAGCCCGAGAACGAGATCGTTCGGAGAGCCAAGAACATGAGTTGCATGGCTTTTTCCATCTACCTCTTCACCAGAGGTGAAGGTCCGCTCAAGAACACGCAGGATCTTTTCATTCAGGCTGACTACTTCGCAGAGGAGGGAGCCAAACTCTATAGGACTGCCAGGGAATTCTCGAAACAGGTTTTTAGTTTGTATCTTTAGGTGGGTTAAATGTCTCCTATGAGTCTAGAGACGAGTGTGACTTGAAGATGCAAACAGAATTGCATTCCATGTAATTTAAAAAAAAATTATATTGATATGTCACTAATTAATAATTAATCGATAATTAACGTAATAGTACATGAATATTAATTTAAAAAATATCTAATTACAATGGTTTCAGGTCCCTCCAGGCTCCCACAAGTCCGAATTGATCTCTGTCCTGGATCGAGTCCCATCTTTCTGTCAGCATCTCAACTTCACTGTTAGGTCTCAAACTGTTGGCAAGGCAGCCACATTCAACAAGGTTTTCATGACTTTTGGATTTTTAAACCAGAAAAAATACATCGAATTAGCTCAGTGAATTTGCTGGCCAGTTTCAAAAAGTTGTTGTTGACATTGGCATTGTTTAGTTTCAGCATTGTTGCTGTTTTTTATGTTGTCGTGTTATGTTTTTATTTTTGAATTCAGTGAGTAATTTTTTTTTAATTTAAAACTTATTCTCAATTTGTTTTTCCAGGTGGATCAGGTGATTCAGGACACAAAAGATCTTATGAATGCCATTGCGAAACTTGTCACCTCTTGCTATGTTTGTGCTACAAAAGTAAGTATGCTTATTATTATTATTATTATTTTAACTCAACAATTGATTTGCCTGGGTGTCATTAGTGGAGTGTTTAAGGCTTTTGCATTGGTGCAGATCTGTTAGGAGTTCAAATCCTAACCACTTGCAAGAGTTTCTATCACTAACTAATTATGTTAACTAAAAAAATTGATTGCACAGTTATGATAGCAATGATGTCATCATCTGTTTTCAGCAGGACAGCACATTCTTGTATAATGAGTGTGATATTCAACTGGCCTTTCAAAATGTTTTTTTACATTACAAAATACGTCATTTTACAAGACGCATGACCCGATATATCATGTATCGATATATAAATATAATATATATCGATGATTACATCAAACAAAGACATCTGCAAGTTCAATGAAGAAATCATTAAAAGTAAGCTTAACCACTTTCCAGTACAACATAGCCTACAGAGGACAACTGGTCGGTCCTTGGAACTCTCCTCCGCAATCCCACGGGGGCTCTGAGTTTTTCAACCGAGGGGCTCCTCCCCAGAGAGCCTCTGGAGGCAGCATGAACAGGGACGGAGGTCTCGGCGGGAGGTACGCACCCGAAGCGGACAACCACAACCCTCTGTCGAACTTTTCTGCCCGAGGAAATTCTCCCTCCTTCCTTGGAAACTTCGAGGTGAACAATCGGTCGGATTCCTCCGGAGGCAGGGATTCCATGAGCCCCTCGGTGCTGGACACAGAAACGTTTCGAAGAAGTCTTTCACTCTCCAACCGACCCGGGTCGGCCAATTACGACCGACTGTGAAGGACCTTCCTCTTGTAGACGTTCGTAACCTTATTTGTCACAGCTACCACCACGTTTTTACGCGTTTAACGTCTTATCGTGTTACATTGAGTTATCCTTTTTAATGTCTGCTTGTTTCTCGTCTGATTGTTCGTTTGTTCCGACGTTTAGGTTGCATTTCGCGAATCAATGTTTTTCGTCATCCAGGGTGGATTAGAAGGCTTTCATTTGTGAGACATGTGTTCATCCAAGCAGACCAGAAGCATAAGGCATATGCAGAGTTTGTCATTGTTTCGTTGATTTTAGCTAAGAAATGTGTTTTGCATCATCATTACTTGGCCACCTTTGTTAAGTCTCTCAGCTCAGAGTAGTGAGTACGTTCGCTACGGTTTTGGTCTTTCTCTTCGAACTATTTGACAGAGAGTAGTATCTTGTCGTCGTTGATCGCTGTTGTTCAATGTCGGTGTCTGAGATTGTAGTTTCCTTGCCAGTGATGTCGTGATGTGAGTTTATCTTGAATTCCATGCAGTCCGGGCATTAACATTGTGTCGAGCATGTAGTCACTTCATCACATTTTAGATCCTCTCACATTGTCGTAAATGGTGGAGTTTTGTTTCGTCTGCATTTACAGAAATTTAAATTGTAGATAACGCTCTATAATGACACTGCTCTTTAAGCTCTCTTTGCATTGGGTTATTACTTAATACTATGTTCCTGTGCTATTTATTTTCTGTTCTCGAATTTAATCCAACTGCCGAAAGTACTCTCGTTATTCTTTCGCATCGTCGGTCTGTCAATCCATCTGCGACATCTTTTTTTCCCAGCTACTTTATCTGGAGGTGAATCTTCAACTTGTACTGCAGACCTCTGACCTCTGACATGGTTCTCCTCTGAAACTTTCCAAGTCTTGTCTGCTCGATTGCACGTTATCTTGTTCTGTTTCCTTTTGAGCCTTTATTAACGCATGATGAAAAAGAATGCTTGACCCCAATGAACTCGCATCAGCAAACAATTGTGGGACCAACATCGAAACGTTTTCAATGTCTTCTTGCCTATTTTTAAATAGCATGCTAAACAGTTTGCAAGCTGTCTTGGAGTCGGACTGTAGTTTTGTATTGCGTAGTGTTTCTTGGCATAGTCAAGAAGCTGCGTCGCATTGGGCCTTCCAACATTAAAATCAAACCTTCTATATTTTTAAGTCACTCGCGATCTTTCTACTTCCAACAATAAAATTACTGAACTCTTCAAAATAAGTTTCGTTAACTTTACAGAGTGTTTGCCAACAATCCTTGCAGGAGATGTCTTGTTAGACTTAATAATTAAATTAAAAATTTCGCAAATAATGTACAAGCCTCCATGAACTCGTTCGTGTGGTTAAAATGGTTTTAAAACACTTAGCTTGTGATGCGGAGTGTTCGTGGTTGGTGTTGGTGCTCATTATTACTGTGTGTTATTTAACTAAAAATCAAGAATTATTCGAGTTAAATTTTTTTTTTCAATTTTAAAGATGCCCAGGTAGGGGCTGTTTTGATAGATTGGATGTCGTTTGCATGAATTATTTGGGGGACCCAAGGGCCTGTCCCTCCCAGGGTGAAGAGGATGGTGGAATAGGAAATCATAGACAGACGTAACTAACCCAAATGCAGAATCTGCAAGTGGCCCATCTTACATTTTTTGAAAAATCTGCCTCACCTGAGTCTTGCCGACAAATAAATTAGAATTGCTTTGCATGCTCATTTGTTAACCAAACAAGGATGTCAAGTAAACGTCTCCTATTCAGTCCAACAAGGACATCGATAGTCGGGTCCTATAACGTTATTATTACGGTAATTTACTCAAACCCATGGTATAACCGGGTAGTCGTGCTGTCATGCAATTTTTCAGTCTCCAAAAAAACACTAACAAAATGCAATCAAAAATTAAACAAAATTCTCAAATGTCATCATCGTCATCATCATCTCTGACATCGGAATTGTAGCACAAATCCATCCCCTCGACTGAGGCTCCATCCTGCCCATCAACGCTGCCATCCTGAAATTTCGTTGGTCAGTGGAATATGAACATGGATCCAATTGAAGTGCATGTAAATGCCACAATTAAATTTGTCAGTCCATGCAAGCCATGTTATTTTAAATATCACAAATGATGAACAAGATAAATAAAAGATTAAATAAACTACAAATAATTACATCCTCAACAGTTATGCCATCTTAAATTGTCAGAAAGTGTAATTACAAATATACATACAATGCTCTGACTAATGTTATAACAGGGTATCCCTTATACAAAATTAATTAGCTGATAGCACACGTCCAATGAACAAACTTGCATAAAATAAACAAACATACAAACATACAATAGACAAGCAAATAACAAACAAACATACCACCTCCACAAGTATTTCACAATCATCACCGACTTTTCCTCTCTTTCCTCCAGCCCTTTCATTATCATAATCGTCATCGTCACTGTCAGATGGAGGATACTCTTGAGAAAGTAATTCTTCGCCCTACCCAACAAAAACACAAATATTGCTGATTTGTAGATGCAAATGAAGCCTATTTAAATATATAAATAATCAACCAATTAAAACCTTAATTATTAGATTAATGTTTAATTATATGATTGATTAATGGGACACAAGTAATTACTTAATTATTTAATCAATTAAATAACATAATTCCATTCTTCCTTCAAGTTCAGTGAATCTACAACAATCCATAATCCTGACCTTCAAGTTTCTGTTTTTGAGGTTACCGAGCCAGAATGCTGCCACGCACTTGTTCTTGTTCAACATGTCCTTCACCCTGTGAATGAGGCTCTCCAGGGTGCGCTTCAACTGAGGAACCTGATTGGTCAGGCTGACGTCCTTTTTGATCTTCAGGGAACCAATCAAAAATATCGATAAGAGTTTAAGTAATAACTTCATTTAGACGATAACACGTGCTTCAGAGAAATTGAAGTCGATCGATGTTTTCTGAATGTGGATAAAGTCACATTTCAAGAGTAAAAAATGCTTTAAACCAAATAATTAAAACAGTTGCACGAAAAGTATGAAATGATTTAAATTATTAATAAATACTGAGACAACCTTTAAATGGCTGCAGAGGTGGTGCAGGGCTCTTGTTGACAGTTGAAGGGTTTTGAAGAGGGCTTGAATCTCATCCTTGTGGCTCACAAAGAGAAAGTCAAAGGTCGGGATGCACTGGCGCATGAAGAGGTCCACGAACTTTCGACCATACTTTAAGTGAGGAAAGGAAGACTTAAGAACATCTTTTGTTGGGCAAGTAATAAAATAATCAAACTAATGTCCGAAAAAACAATAATTACGATGGCTTCTCACTGGATATTATTCAAATAAATAAACATTTATAATGTTAATTATCCTTCACAAAAGTTGAATAAATTAACATTTATAATGTTAATCATTCATCACAAAAGTAATTGATTACCTTCAAGGCTGAGGTGAGGTTGCTCCTCGAATCATGAGTCTGTGATGTAAGCAAATTAATATTCATGAAGCTTGTTGGATTGTAAATAAATTGAAACACACAAACATAGATATGATTTATTTCAATCATTTGTAATTTAATTGCTTACTGCTTGAAATTCTAATTATATTATTAATATTATTATTACTGTTATTACTAAATTGCAAATTGATCTCCTAAATTTTTCCGACTTATTAAAAAAAATCTTACAAAAATTATTTCCTATAGAAATGTAAGCTAATAAATAAATAAATAAGAACAGCTCAACAACAGAGTTGAAAGGTTACCTTGATGAGGTCAATGAGGACTCTAAAATCCATCACAGAGGCTTCCCACCTCAACATCTTATCCACATTTTCCTGAAATTACAAAATTACAGCCACAACTTACAAACGACATTACGACGTGCACAATATGTACTTCTTGTTTTATGGCAATAATATAAAATATTCTTAGCATTTCAGCTACATTTAATTTATTTATGTACTAATTAATTACATTCAATTAATTCCCAAGAGGATTGAAATCATTCCAACATCCTTCTAACATTGAGTGGTGTGTCCTTGTTTCCTGGCGTGATTGTCTTTGAGTTTTCAACCAAGTAAAACATCAGCAACTTGTAATAAACTGGCAGGGTGTCTCTGCGATGAATGAAAAATAAAAAAAACAGGTTTGAAATCAAATTCGAGAATCAATTTCAAGCAAGAACCTGCACAAACAGTGGCCTCTTTAAGCAATAACATCTTTTAAACGTGCATGAAATCTTGTGCATTGCAAAACTATGCCGACACCATCTCGGTCGATGCTTTGATGCCGTGTTGCAATGTGGCTCTTCTTTTCGGAAAAATGTTGTGCAAAGTGCAAAAGTGATGTCGTTAGGCTAAATAAATAAATATTTAGTAGACAACTTTTCCATGCAACTACATGATGGTTTAATTATAATCGATGTAATTTAGGTTTTTATTTGAGATTTCAGATTAATTGCAAAAGAATTGTAAATGTTTTATACTCGTATTACTCACATAAGTCTTGTAAATTTATGATCAACATGTTATTAATTACAATATTATATATTATAATAATATATTTAATAATATAATATAATATAATAATATTAGAATTATTATTATAATTTATTATTATTATAATTATAATATATAAATATTATTATAACTATTAATGATATTAACTTTTGTCATTATTATAATCCTCACTTGTTTAAAGTAGGGAATGTCTCAGAGCTGTCCTGGGACTTGAGGAACTCTGGGATAGCAGAAGAAATGAAGACTTCGATGAGGGCTTGGATGTCCGAGCTGTGCTTGAAAGAAGTGCTGTTTATGGGAAATTTAACAAATTCACTCATTCATTAGTAATTCAGTTAATAAATATTCATGAGTAAATACATATTCAGCATTAATGTCAATCATACAATTTTAGAAAGTTCCTTGCACGGGGAGCTTCCAAAATTGCAAAAAAAATGATTAAAACAACAAAAAGAAAGAAGCAATTTTCTCAAAATTCCAAACAGTAGTTACAGTAGTTAGTTATTTTTATTGAAACAATGTACTTTGAAGGAAGGAACTTTTATTTGAATAAGAAACACAGAATAACAAACATAAAACATTAAATATTTGTGATCAGTTTTAAGGAAGCGTATGTTTCCCCTAATTAGGCTGACCAGTTTAATGTAGTTAGTTGGATTGTTGACTCCTGAGAGGTTAAAGGTTAGTAAAGGGTTTCCTATTAAAGAATTCTCAGCTTTAAGAGAACATTGCATTCGAATCATGAATTCATGAATCGTAGCATTCCAGTTATTAATCAACAAAAAAGATTGTGCCGTTTCGGTTTTTTCACATTTCAATGCAAATGTTTGAATTACATTTCATCAAGCCCATCATCATCATCGTCGTCGTCGTCGTCATCATCATCATCATCACAATCATCACTCACTTCAGCAGCATGGCAACAGCCATATTGGAATCTGCCTTCTTCTCTTCTTCCTTCCATTTCTGCTTCAAAAAAGTCAATGCAACTTCACCTGCACATTTGAATCATTCAAATGAAATTATAAATCAATTATAACTCAATTGTAAATCATAAATCAATTGATCAAATGCTTTTAAATGTCCTTTTATTCTTCAAGCAATAAGCAATTTAAATGTACATCCAAATAGGTTCTATGAATTTCACAAGTACCTTAAGGCTAATTCCATGCTATTAATAATAATAATAATAATAATAATAATAATAATTCCAATTCATAATTCATTCAGAAGGAAGCACAAATGACCTGCTTTTGTTTGAAGCTCCCGAGAGTCGCTCAGCACGGACAAACAGGACAACAACCTGCTCAGGTGAACTGCACTCGAAATGTCTTGAACCGATCTTCCGAACTTCTCGATGTAGTCGAACGCCTGCCTGTTGTTGGTGCGGAGTGAGTATGATTGCGATTATGAGCTCATGTGCTTGAGTAATTAATAATGATGATGATGATGATGATGATGATGATGATGATGATGGTAATAACAATAATAAATAATATTGATTGCTTGGATTTAATCTCATAAGGGCAATACTATAACCATCAGCACCATAGCAACCGTGGTTACCTTCAATAGATGATAAACATCAGATGATTAATGGTTCACCAGTATCCACTACTAACTTCAACTAAAGCCATAAAACTACAACAAGAGTTTGAAGAAATCCACAACAACAGCAGCAGCAGCAGCGACAACAACAACGACAACGACAACGACAACGACAGCGACAGCGACGACGACAACGACAACGACAATGACGACGACGACGACGACGACAACGACAATGACGACGACGACGACGACAACAACAACAACAACGGTGAGAGGCAAGAGTGGTAATGATGAGGTTCAATTTCATCTGCCTGGAGCTCCAATGATAACCATGATGAGGATGATAATGATGATGGTGATGATGGATGTGGTGGTGCTGATGACGATGATAATGGTGGTGGTGATGATGTTTACGATGGACATGATCTCAAGCATCCGTTTTTTATCTTTTATCCCCAAATGATGCCATGAGATGAACCAATGAAGCTGCAAGGCCTCATTCCAGTGAGCCCCACATGGTTCATCCCTTAGCGCCTATGGTTCATCCATTAGCGCCAACGGTCCATCCCTTAGTGCCAACGGTTCGTCCCTAGTTCCAACGGTTCATCCCTTATATCCAATGGTTCATCTCTTAGTGCCAACGGTTCAGCCCTTAGTGCCAATCCAGCTCCAGAAGAAACATGTCCCATTCACGGACATCTTTGCATCCCCATTGTCCCGTTGTGAGATGTCCTGAAAGGCTTATATAAAGACAACGAAGATGCTTGGAGGAGCAGAGAAGCTTGCGAGAGCGAGTGTTGCGTTGCGTTGGGCAGACTTAATGTCTGTTTCGGAGGAAGAGTTTCGTATTTTAAATTTAAAGTATCGATATTTTCTGTTTGTTTATTGTTTATTATTATTATTATTATTATTATTATTATTATTATTATCATTCAATTGAATAAATAATGCGATCTGAAATGTTGTGTCTAAAAAAAAAACAAAAACAAAACAACATACAATTTGGTAAAAGTGGAAAATGAAATCTGAAAATAAAAATGTCATGATTATGATTTCATACAATAATATTAATAATTTTAAAATAATAATTATTGTTATTATTATTATTGTTATAATAATAGGAATGATTGCGATGGCCCCGGTGGACATAATATTATTTTTTAAACGTATTTTCGACAGAAATAATCGGAGAATTGTTCGAAATTACTGTCGAAATTATTTTGTAAGACTGACTGAGTTCGTCAATCAGAGATGAAATCCAGTTTCCAGGAACAAAAAAGTCGCTGTCAAGTCATGCGTGACTGAACGTCAGCGGAGGTGACATTTCAAATGTTTATTTACGGCTGACTACAAAAATAATTTGATGAAATGATTTAAAAATGTGATTTCGTCGTGTTATTGGTGAATATTTTCTGTGTTTATTTATTGGTGTTTATGATTACTGTAGTTGTACGGTTACCTAATTATGATATTGTTGCGTTGTTGCGAAATGCAAATGAAGAATAATATTAAAATGGAATTTATTTTGATTATTAATTTTAAATGGTTTTCAAATTGATTTGTTGTGAATTAAAAAATGCGAAAACCTCATTTCTAAACATTTCTAAATTTTTATTTAGTCTCAAATACTTGTGTACATAAATAAAATCAGGAACATAGTCCTCCTCCTCGTCGTCGTCGTCGTAGTCGTCGTCGTCGTCGTCATCATCATCATCATCATCATCATCATCATCATCTTCTTCTTCTTCTTCATCATCATCATCATCATCATCATTATCATTCGTCACATCAGCCCCGGGTTGAACATAGAACGTCAATCCAGGCGGTGTTCTTCACGAAATCTCACATCAATCCAAGATCATCATCACCACTCACCACCACATTTATCACCACCATCATCATCATCATCATCAGCAGCAACAACATCCTCATCCTCCTCATCATCATCATGCCGCCAAAAAGAATGCAAACAATCATCTTTCACCTTCTCCACAGCCTCGCCGACGAATGGGTGGCTGAATGGATGGGTGGATGGATGGGTGGATGGAAGGGTGTATGGATGGATGGGTGGATGGATGGGTGTATGGATGGGTGGGTGGGTGGATGGGTGGATGGATGGGTGTATGGATGGGTGGATGGATGGATGGGTGGATGGATGGGTGGGTGGCTTCAAATGGATTTCGTAAAGATTCACGAGGGTTATCGTCTGGAGAATATGATGGAATGATGGCAATAAACTCCTTATCAGGAATGTATCTGTTTGTTTGCCCCTTGTTTCGTCTGCAATCTCAAGTCCAGTCGATAAGCAGACATTGGCAACAACAAGCACAAAATTTAATCCATTTGACCTAACACTAACCCCTAACCCTATCCTTAACTCTAACACTAATCACAACTCTAACTATAACCCTTACACAACATAACTTCCTGTATCCTAAATTTAACCCAGACCCTATAAGCCTTTACCAATCATAATCCTAACCCTTACCCCATCTCTAACACCCTCGTAATCATAACTATTATAATATGACCTCCTTGGCGTGCCCTAGCCTTAACATCCTGTTTAATCTATTGGCCTTAACCTTAACCCTAACCCTTACCCTTATCCTAATCCTATTCCTAACCCTTATCCTAATCCTAGCCCTAACCCTTATCCTTATCCTTATCCTTATCCTAATCCTATTCCTAACCCTTATCCTAAGCCTAGCTTTAAACAAAACCCAAACTACAATCACCTTAGTATATGATACCGATGACACCCTTATCACATTACTGAGCATATTATCATAATAACATAATGTATGATGTCATAATATAATTTTTGAACTTATAAAGGTACAATGCAATCATTCCTTAACCTACGACCCCTGTGGTCTCACCCTATGACCTTTTACGTCCAGTGCAGCCACCTGTGCCTTTTACATTCACGACCAAATATGAACTTTGAACTATGATATCTCTGACTTTAATATCGGCCAATGAATAGCATTATCGCTAATAAATATCATAGCTTTGTCAACATAACCCTATTCATTCGTGCGACTTGTTGCACGACGCATGTGATGATGATGGTGATGTCCGATGGTGATGACGACGACAACGACGATGATGATGAAGATGACGACGACGATGATGATGGAGATGGTGATTTCACCGACTATGACATGAGGAATCGTTCAGCGAGCAGGAGTACATCAGGGCTTTTGTGACAGGCGACAGTACACGTCGTCAATGGCAACATTGAAGATGAATTTGTATCGCAAAGCATGGGAAGCATGAGATGACCCTGTCGTTCTTGTTGCTGCTGATGGTGGTGTGACGATGATGATGATAATGATGATGATGGTGGTGGGTGACGATGATGATGATAATGATGATGATGATGGTGTGATGATGATAATGATGATGATGATGGTGGTGTGACGATGATAATGATGATGATGATGATGGTGGCGATGATGACGACGACAATATCTATGGTGGTGATGATGATGATGATGATGATGATGATGATGATGATGATGATGATGATGGTGGTGGTGGTGGTGGTGGTGATGACGACGACAATGACTATGATGGAGATGATGGAGCGCATTCTGGATGCAGGGCGTCCACTTCCTCGAGCTTCAGTAGCATCCTCAGTGTTGGCTTCCACCGGACGTGGAGCTGGAAGGAACACCCAATGACTGGTCGACACTGGAATATTCCACAGACCGGAAAGATGATTTACTCAGCGATATTTCCAGTTGACGACGACGACGACGATGATGATGAGAATGATGATGATGATGATGTTGACGATGACTTTCGACGACGACGACGTCGACGATGATGGTAATGGTGTATCTCCAAAGGGGATAAAAGCAACAATTCAACTCTCCATCAATCCAGTCATTCCATTCTTTCTTTAATGCACCTTCGTTCGATAGCTTTTCAGTCAGTTTTTCCAGTTGCTTCAGGTGTGACGAGCACCTGAACAACTCATCCTAATGATGCTGATATTTATTTTTCGAACAAACGTTTTTAATATATATGTATATATTTAATGTATATTGAACATGGAATTTACAGGTTGTAATTTTAAACTCGACTTTCTACGACAGCAACAACCACAATGACACAATTTCATTTCAATCATTATCATT
>MPNW01000161.1:402720-489137 GCA_011800805.1 Hirudo medicinalis | reverse complement strand
ATTATTATTATTATTATTATTATTATTATTATTATTATTATTATTATTATTATTATTATTATTATTATTATTATTATTATTATTATTATCATCATTGTTATTATTAGCATCATCCAGAAGATTAGAGTGATCGGTCATGACATTAGTTGGTGTAGAATTTCCACATTCAAAGTACAATTTAAAAGACCCATTAAATGAGGAATCCTTCAGAAAAGCATGAGAAATAAAACTCTTAAGAAAAATGTAAGTTTGACATCACAAAGCTATAAAGCCTTAAAGCTGTATAATCTCTGATTCATTCTATGTCATACCCAAGTCATGTCGTTCATAAGTCATGATAACCGGGCCGGTTAAACCGGCTTATTTGAGAATAAAGGCGATGTAGTACGCAGTTTTGAAGTCAGGTTTAGTAGTTAAAGAAAGAAACTGTTTGGTACTACTACTAATATTATTATTAGACAGTTTAATATGTTCGATTGACATTGATATCACTGATGACATTGACATTCTCTCATTCATCATGTTGAATTTAAGGTGAATAATTCTCTATTTATAAGAGATCAAATAATGGATGAAACAAATCTTCAGCTTTCACGACGAACATTAACAGTCACAATATTAATTGCAATTATTTAATTATAACAATACTCGGTTAAGTTGTTTAATTTTCTTTTTATTTATATTAATTAGTTAATTCTCAATCAGTTTTTAAATAAATTTATTCACATTTACATTATACTACATTAATGATAACAGTCAACTGACGATAGTGATAAAGCAGGTGGAAGTGAGAAGATGTAAAATGATACGTGGCAGGATTAAATGAAGAACCTTCGCAGATCTTTGCGGCTCGAGGCATTAAATTGAAGGCCTCCTTTGATCGAAACCTTCAAAGTCCTCTTTATATCTTTGCATCCACATGCAATTAGCCGTTTAATAGATTAAAATTTATTCTTAATGTAGCTGTTACTATAATTAGAGTTCTTTAGTCTTTATGATAGTGTTATATTTTGACCTATTACAACATTTGCAAACGCTTCGTCTGATAAAAAGGATCATTTTTTAAATAGAGCTTGTCATTTACTACCTAAATTTACTTGGATTAATTAAATAGTTTGTCCAGTTTAATCTCTACATAATATTTCATTTTAGTGACTTTCCATTGAAATTCCATCAGTTATTGATCATCTTCACCCTCGAAAGCAATGCGATTCAGTTGCATCCGTTGATTCTCTTCAAAAGATTGGATAATTTCTAGGAGGAAGGTTCACAAACAAGCCATTAACTTATCAAATGATTTCATCCTATTAATTATCGAATCTACTTTTAACAAAATAATTTCTGATTCCCGACCATCGATAAGATCAACTGGAAATTCTATTTTAAAACAACAAATTTACATTCATATATTTAAAAAAAATTAAAGTTGTTCTTCCAGCTTATCTTCATGCACAATCTCTCTGGTTCGTGCTACCACTGCAACTCGTTGAAAATTCAGAGGAGCATCTCGTTTTGTTTTTTTCCGATAACAACGTTTAGGCATTATAGGGCGTCTTCTTACATTTTACCAAATACTTTAAAGAACATTTCGGATGATATTCTAACTTGGATATTCGTGATAAGAAATCGTAAATATATTTACATATAAATTGAATTACAATTACAAGCTTTGAAAAAAAAGTTTGAAATAATGAAGCTTTTTCTCTCCTGGGAGCTCAAACGCAGATTGCATAGTCATTCTTGTGAATAAAAGACTGACAAACTTCTTAATCGTTAAGCAACCTTCTTCTGAAGAAAGATTATCGTTATTGGTTTGAAGAATAAGTTTTACAGCTAAATTTTGTTATTTGAATTTGTTCTTTAATCTCTCAGATGGCTTCTTTATGTTACTTGCTTAGGTTACAAGTCGAGGTAACATCAAAGAAGTATTGAGGGAAGGTTATTTATTAGTTATTTATTATTAAAATAAAAATAAAGTAATTATGATCAAATGAGAACTTGAGCTTGAGTTAATATCGCCATTCCTTAGTTCAAACACGAAACAATATTCGCATCAAAAGTACTGCACGCACCAGCTATCGACCAGCGGGACTTCTTTGTATTCTCGGTTCTTTGTACACAATCCTTTTTGAATTGTGGCTGTGCACAAACTACATGCCTTATCCAAAACTAAATCAAACTTCTGTTTTGCATAATAGAAAGTGAGAAAAGCTCCTAAATCGATGGTCTATTACTTTGGATCTGGAATCCTACTTTTAAGAGACTTTGACAAATGAGCCAAAATTTTGAGAACATAATCTCTCTCTCTCTCTGCACTTGAGTATGTGTTATGAGGGAGCCACGCATGTTTCTCTCGCACGATGCGCTCTTACAAGACCCTCTCAGTAACGTGCACACAGGCCAAATCATTATGCTTGTTCATGTAGAGGAGCTCCACAAACCACTGCTTGTTCTCTTCACTTTAACGCGAGCTTCTCTCCGGACGGGTCTGTAAGCTTACTGATGCTTGACTTGCTTCGTTGTCGTATCTCTGATTTGCAGTTTTTAATTAACTTGTCAAAGAGCAAACGCAAAAATAAGAGTTTTGGTTTGTAGCATCTATTTGAGTGCATTTTGGTCTTCTAGTTTCAAAGCTTAACGAAAAGTAATTTGGAAACTCAAAACGATTTGTTATGTTAGAAGCGGTAGAAAATGAAGAAATTCCACATAAGGACGATGAACTTGGTTGTCTTGATCCAGACAGCCAAAGAGATCGTTCGTCATCCGAGTCTGGTGGCGAAAATGTTGCTGAGGAAATTTCCGATTCTGGTTTACAACTGGAAGAAGTTGATGCTAGGAAAAAAGAAACAGTTTGTACTGTCAAAAAAGACGATGATTTAGCTGGAAATAAATCACCTTCGAGTAGCATCGTTGGGAATGATACTGATAGCGCTGAAGTTACCCAATGCGCTTTCGGAGAAAATTCTGAAATCGAAACACAATGCAGCAATAGCTCAGAACATAATACAACTTTGGGGGATTCTTTCCCAACGAGAGGGGACGTACCCCTTTTTAAAGACTTGCATAAAGACGTTGATGGTGAGTAATGTTTTAGATTTTTTTTAGTTCAGTGTTCAAATTTCCTTATTTAGAGTTATATTAACTTGAATTGCGACAGACACAACTTGTTCGGCTGCAATGCGATGCCGAGTTTATGAACGCGCCACCAAGAAACTGGCCGCCAATTTTCGCGGATTCAGCGAAAGTTCTCTTTCGGTATGTGGTTTAAATAATTTGCTAGTGCCGTATCGGTGCGGGGAAAATTGTGATTTCTCTTCGGTTTCCCTGAGTGCATTGAAAATTCATTACATGCTGAAACACGTGGGTGAAGACTTATTTCTTTGCACTCTCTGCAGCGAGAGATTTGTTTGCGATGACTCATTGCTGGAACATATTTGCAAGTACCATTATGACCATCACAAAATCGTTTTCGAGTGCAAAGTCAATGATTGTTCGATGCCTTTTCAAAGATTGAAAAATTTAAGAGACCATCTTCATGTCGGACATAAGGACTGCAAGTTGATACCTTGCTCGTTTTGTTTTTGTGAATCTTGTTCTGCGGAAGACATGATGAAACATATCCGGAGTCATTTGAAGCGAACTTTAAGGTGCGCCTACTGTCTCTTGATCTTTAACTCGAGAGAAGAGGTTATAAAGCACATAAATGCATCCCACGTAGGATTTTTAAGAAAACTTAATCTTCAAGTCGAAGTGATAAACCACGAAAGACGGTAAAACAGAAAAATTTCCGAAATGAATGCCTGAGTGAAAAGCATAATATTACCAATCTTGTGCCATGCAGTGATGGCCTTATTATATCACCACTCACAAAACCATTGCCATATCAATGTCGTGATTGCACCTACACTTGCACTAATGATAATCTGTTAGACATTCACATTAAAGAAGGACATTTGGAAAATGCAGATATTACAAAAGATTTTTCTTGCAATTTCTGTAAGTTTAGTACAAATGACAAAGACACAATAATTAATCACTTATCATTCCACACCAATGCCAGATTTTTGAGGTGTTACTCATGTCCTTATTGCCCAAAAGAATCAAACTGCATTGATATCATAGAAAGCCATTTGCTTGCACAACACCCGTTGGTATCATTTAAGTTTGAAGCAGGGCAGGAGAACATAGGTTATCTTCAAGATATGGTTTTATGTCCTCTGTGTAAAGGGACCTTTAAATGGAAGTCTAGATTCTGTAACCATTTATCAACCAAGCACAATTTGAAGGCATTGGCCGACTATTTAATGCTTCAGTGCATTTCAGATGTCTCCAAAAATAGTCTCATTCTACCAAAACAATTTCTGACAGATAAACTGGATATTACCTTGCCTGTTTCTTTATCAAGTATGTCAGATGATAACCAGTCAAACAAAGTGACTTCAGAGGAATATGTGTTTAAATGCATAAAATGCAATTTTAAGAATTCAAATTATAATGTTTATAATGATCATGTAAAAAGTCACTATGAGGCATTTGATGCAGAAGAAAATGGAAACACTGCACCCATATTAAAAAAGGAAAACTCCATGCTATTTGTGTGTAAACTGTGTCCTTTTCAATGCAACAAATCTATAAATTTCAAACGTCATTCGGCCATACACGAACGAGCCAAGAGCCTCGAAAATTGCTTTAAATGTGGCTATTGTATGTTTAAGCATTACAGAATAAATTGCATAAAATTCCACCTTGGGAAATATCATGAAAGGCTGCCAATAAAAGTTGTAAAAATTACAGACTGTGAAGAGATTGACATTACAGAGTCAGAATTTGTTAAAAACAATAGTTTGAATCATTTTGAGAAGGTAGAGAATTCCTCAACAAAAAAAGAAAGCAGCAGAGTTGCAAATGAGTATTTTGATTCTTTTCTGCCTAGAGGCATGATATTTGCAGAGCCTGTGAAATGCCCTAATTGTGACTATGCAAATAGGGTTAGAATCAATTTGATCAGGCACATGAGACAGCATTTGTATGAGGACTTAGTGCAGATTCCCAAAGATAAATCTACCTCCCAAGAGGTGAGCTACCATAATTTTGCCTAATTCATTGATAGTGGATTTTAGTTTTTAAAATTGCATTTCATTTGTCAGGCAAGTGGAAACGACCAAGACGGGAGTTTAAATTCACCATCTCAATACGAATACCAGAGGTCCGTTTCTGAGGAGACATTTCTGTCAGGAGATTCTTCAGTCCAGTCCTTCTCTGGAGATGGAGTAACCACAAAGAAGTTGTTTAAATGTGCATATTGTGATGTAGTCTCAAAATGGAACAGAAGGGATATCAGCCTTCACATCCTCCATGTTCACTTACAGAAAAAAGTGTACACTTGTAGTTATTGTGATTATGGAAGCAGAAAATCTAGTCAAATGGTGATGAATCATTGTTCTAGAGTTCACCCTGGCAAGCCCATTATCATAAAGGATGAGTTGGCTTTATTTAATTCTGTGGTCCCATTGAGAGATGGTGATGGTGTGGTCACTGTTGCTTACGTTAAAAAGAATGGGGCACCAATTCTCAGCCTAGAAGAATTGGGATCATACCTAAAACTAACTGTTAAAAAGAACAAAAACGACATGACTTTAGCTGGAAACTTAGACAAAGAGGATGAAATTGTTCCTTCTGCTGACAAGATAACTGTAAATGAAGGTTTCAGTCAGGATGTTGATGAAGAAATTTACTCAGATAATGTGGACAATTCAGAAGAGTGGAAATGTAAGTTTTGTGGATTGCAGATGTTCAGTGAGGTTATGATGAAAAGACATGTCATGTGTCAACATATGAAGCTCAAACCTTACAGCTGCAAATACTGTAAGGCTCAATACTGGCAAAAACAGAGCATGGAAAATCATATGCGCAGTAATCACCCAGATGAAGATATGTATTTCATTGAAAATGCTAAAGAAAAGGTGTTATTGGTCAACAAGTACATGCAGAAATTAACTAATGTCCATAGAATTAGGCAGACTCCTTGCAAAAAGTATTCATCAATTTATCACTGCAGGATATGTGGTTATCAGGATCCTCGCCATGACAAAGCGAAATACCATGTCGTTAAAAAGCACCTTAAAATAGGGTTATATAGCTGTTCAAAATGCCATCAATACATGGGAGGAAAAGGATGTGTAGAAAATCATATAGAAGAATTTCATCCTGGCTCTGATGCATATGTCTGCAGGTCATATGATATCCATGCCCTCTTCCTCCAAAAAAATATTAGAAAAATTAGTGGCTTCCAGTCAAACAAGAATTCAACACAGAGAAACTCACTCGCTGCAGGCAGGAAAAGTTCTTTAAGAATTAAGTCGGAATTAGAAACATCAAATAAACAATCCCAATCAAAAGCTTTGTTGACTTGCAACCATTGTAGTTATGTTGCTGAAAGTGAAGCTTCGTTGGGAGCGCACTCAAGAGTTCACAAGGTGTTTGCATGTTTTTACTGCGATTATCAAAATAATCTGGTAAGCAGGGTGCAGAGTCACTGTCTCATCAGGCATCCAACCAAACCAATAAAGCACAAACAAATTGCTCCTCTTACTGCAAGAATTCAAACCGAGGACTTGAAAAGATTCACTGAATCTCCTAGAGCCTATGATTTGGACAAAGCTGACCAAGAGAAAGTTGATTTTCCAAATAATTTACCTCCATCAGGTGAGTTTGCTATTAAATTTATTACAGTTCAAGAAGCTCAACATCTTGAATATTTTTTTAGATTTCTCATCTGAA
This sequence comes from Hirudo medicinalis, assembly GCA_011800805.1. Lineage (NCBI taxonomy): Eukaryota > Metazoa > Annelida > Clitellata > Hirudinida > Hirudinidae > Hirudo > Hirudo medicinalis. Next base: position 482,357 of record MPNW01000161.1, on the reverse strand, counting down.
AGAAGCACACATTCAAAAGCTGGGCTTAAATGTTTATATAAATGCAAACTCTGTAGTTACAACTCGGACAAGGCTACAGTTATTCGACATCACATCATGTCTCATCTACTGTATCATCCTTACCAGTGCCCTTATTGTAATCTTGTCTGCTCTGTCAAGAGTTCTGCCATAACAAGACACATTCAGTTGATACATCCTGACAAGGAAATACGTTTCATTTGCAAAAGAGACGAACAAATGGAAAAACAAGTGAGAAATTCGTTTGAGAAAATTTCCCTTGACCCGGATGGAAATATCACAGGCATTGAAACAGCCTCACAAATTTCTCCTATAATTAAAGAGCAACACTTTGCATCCAACCAGAGGATCTATTATAAATGTTGTTTCTGTTCTCTTGTTACACCAATTAGGACTGACATGAAACATCATCTTATGAGAGAGCTAAAATACAAACCTTTTTCTTGTGCCTACTGCCAATATGAAGAACCATGTAAGTCTAAGATGGGAAAGCATTTTAGGATCAAACATCCTGGAATGACTATTTCAATTAAGCATTCTGTCAATGCAAAAAAGGAGCTACAAATATTTGATTGCCTGCAAAAATGCATGGTGAAAAATGACCCAAAGAAGATTGAGAAACCCCCTGAAAAAACTGGGAACATTCCCATAATTCGTATTTCAAATTTGCAGAATGTTCTGATTTCATCATTGCACTACAGAGGGAAGTTCCATAAATGTTCAAAGTGCCAATATGAGACATCAAGTATAAAAGCCATAATTTCTCACAGAAGTGTTCATGACAAGTTTAGACTTAAGTGCTGTTTTTGTTGTTATGCCAATAAAAACTTATTTCTGCTCAGAAGGCACATGAAAAAATGTTATGTACGAAATTGCCTTTTACCTGCAAATCCTAAAAAAGTCAAAAGTGAATGGTTTAAATCTCTGAAAAGAAGAGTTTCAAAATTTGTTAGAAATAGTAATTGTAATTTTTGTCATTTCTAATCATGATAATGGTCGTAATAGTGATTTAACAAATTTCTTTTCAGTGAAGCCAGTTCTAAAGGCAAGATGTTCAAAGAAGTTGGTTTGTTGCTATTGCAATCAAGGATTTCCATCAACGTAGGTATTGAGTTCCTCTCAACATTTACGTTCAGAACATTAATTCATTACATTGTACACTGTAGACATCTGATGCAGAGTCATCTAAACAATTCCCATTTAAACACTGCAAAGCACAAAAGTAGAGAGTTGATCAGGCATAAGAAAGAGGCGGAGCCACCTACAACGTTTTGCTGCAACCAATGTCCGCTCAAATTCTCTGCTTTGGAAGACTTTGGAATACATCTTCAGATTCATTTTGTGAAAAAGGTTACATTTCCCTTACTTGAAGTGTTTCCTGATGAAGCTAACTCAAAGTACCATCAGTGTGGATTCTGTTCATTCCAAACCACTAAAGATGATGAGTTCACAGCCCATGTTACCATCCATACAACACTTCACCCCATAAAATGTAAACATTGCCTGTTTGCTTCTTTTACGTCGAGTGACATGAAGCACCACTTTGAAGTAAACCATCCAAACCAAGATGTCAGATTTGACAGTTTAACTCAGCCATATACTATGATGGCTCAAAGTAGTCACGTATTACCAAATTTCAAACCTGTTGTAAAGTTGGTTGATCTGAAATTTTGTCTATCATAATAGTGTTAAGCTATGTTCTTTCTGGTGAATAAAGAAAGCTAACAAATTTTGTTAACTTCATAATCAGCGAAGTTTCTGTTGTAAACCCACATTTACCGTCGTCGGCCGTTACGTGAACGCAGATGGCATTTATGGCCGCTAGTTATAATCACCAGGTAATTAATTAAAGTTGGGCTGCGAAGCATATGGCGGTAACGTAATGGTGATGTGTCATGTTTGAAACCCAGCCTGTACCGCCTCACATCCTATTCGGGTACTTGAAGCACTCAAATGATTTACTGATAAGCGTTTTGCTGAATTGATTTAGATCTAAGGGAGCGCCGTCACTCGCCGTGGGTAATGTCCGCTAGGACTAATGGCAAAATAAAGTCGATATCTACGGTTGTTGAGTTGTTGACCAAAATGTTTAAACCTGACACGGTCGATTAATCAATTAATCGTCTCAGATAAAGTAGCTTTGCAGTTTGGAGCGTCAGAAGATTGATAACGCTCTCGGTCAGCATGATTGGATTGTTCTATACTTGTTAAATACATACAGTGCATTGCATAAATATGGCCTAGTTACGTTTTTTGACGATAACTTTTTATGTACAGAATTTTCATAGGCCATTTTTTCATACAATGTACTGAAACCATTCGATTTACATACTTATCAATTTTATTGAACCCAGACAAATATTTCGTGCGAATTTCGAGAAAAACTGGAAATACCAAAAATTACGTGTAGGAAAAAGAAACACTAGGGAGCACAAATTTTCATATTTATTAAAATCAAACCTTTAAATTATTGTTTATATGAAAGTCAATAATGTTTTTTTTATCTCCTTTCTTAATAATTAACTTTTGAGCTCTATTTTTTAATGAAACCAGGAAAGGTTTCAAGCTCTTTTCATCCAGTTTCTTCCAGGCCTTATTCAAAGCATCTTTCAGTTCCTGAACATTGAAATATTGCTTCCCATTGGAGTATACCTCTCCAGCAAGCAGTCCCCATACGTTTTCAATGGGATTCAAGTCTGGGGAGTGAGCTGGCCACTTCAGAACCTTCAAATTCCTCTTCTGGAGAAAAGTTCTTGTCAGTCTTGATGTGTGTAGCGGGGCATTGTCATGCTGAAAAATGACTGCATCATCTCCAAATTTGTCACACAGCGGAAAGAGATACTGATCAAGTGTTTCAACATATTTTAGTGAGTTCTGCTTNCATTTATCGATGAAATCCCACTAATATTCAAATTTTACTGCTAAATTTTATTATATATTAATTAAATACGATTTTGTGAATGATATAAATGATATTTGGGTCAAAAATCAGCAGTAATTTAATAGATAACTGGCCAAATTGTGTGATTCTTGAACCTGGGCCAAATTTATGCAAAGCACTGTATATGCTTAAATGATAAATAATTGAATAAATACACTTTTACCAGCTTGCTCTTAAGTGGAAATCAAAAATGAAGTATTTAAATTTTTGGTGAAAAGCCAAATTAAAACATTAATAAAATAAAAATAAAATGATTTTGGGTGTTTTGAGTAAGAGAATGAAATAAAATTAATCACTCCTGCCTGAGTGTAGATTATCTATGTTATAACCTAAGAGATAAAACAAATCCGATAAAAAACAGACATTGTGCTCCCGTATGGTCTAACGGTTAAGACTTCCATCTCACGATGGCAGCAAGGATTCGAATCCCTTTGCGGGACCATCGTCCTAATCATCTACTTATGCAACGGACGTTAATAAATAATTTTTTTTTAATGTAGACATTGCAGAACGAGTGGTGACACGAGCTTATATACGCTTTATTACATTTTTAAACGCCGAAACAATGTTCCATGTTGACCAACTAAAAATTTAAAATAATTCTCAATTATTGAATATAACGTAGTTTTTAAAAGAGAATTGATCTGAGCCTCTCGTTGCTTGTTTTCGATTTAACGGTTCCAAGGACTGGGATGTTCTCTCTTCCTGTTCTCTGGTTGCAGATTTTACTCAGCAAACCTTTTCTGTGTTCGGAAGCATTTTCTTCTGAAAAATCAGACTTCAGTTGGAGAAAGCTGAGTTTGTCAAGCGGAGTGCTTACATTTTGCGGGTGTAAGGTTTTGCTACTCATTTTCTGATTCCAATTTGGAGAGACAATGGCATATTTATTCCGAATTCTCTCAATAAATTCTTCTGCCGTAAGTGAAGTTTTATCTGTCCGTTCATCCACACCAACATCCGCTTGTTTATTCAAAGTACTTGGCCTTGATTTCGCAGGAAATTGTTCACTGAAGTCCTTAATGGCTGGTAGACTTCTTGCTTCAAAATCAGGATAAGAAGGGAAAACGTCAAAATTCCTTTGTTGAAATTTATTTGTCATATTATTTTTATTACTTAGAGATTCAAACAAAGGAGTATCGGCTTTATTAATTGTTCTTTCATCTGCCATTGTGAATCGTCCATTCAAGACTTCTTCATGTGGAACAAAAAATTCTTGCAATATGTCACTCAAGTCATTTTTATTGTTACCCTTCGCCTTTACTTTCTTCTGCATTCTTAAAGCTTCATCAGCTGTGGCGGTTTCCTTTTTATATTTGTTGTAAATTATGTCAAACAGATCTTCCATATTTTCAAGGTCAGCCTTATATTCCAAGCTCTCTGCTTTCAAATCTTTAACCAAAGTTTCTAATTCAGAAAACTTTTGAATGGATGACCTCAGATTATCAACAACAACCATTTGCTTGTCAATTAGAGCCCTCACATGTTTCGTCTTTTCTGCAACTCTTTCATCTGTTTCACCTCTTCTTTTTGGCTGGAACAATGAATCATTTCTTTGTCTTGTTGATTTAAGGTTTCTTTCGCGTCTTACTTGATCCATGAAGGCTTCACCTTTCCCATTCTCCATTTCCGCTGACTTATAATTACGTTTCTTGCTCGAGAGGACATTCTTTTCCAGATAAAATTCACTGTCACTACCCTCATTTTCGTCTTCCAAGTCGTAATCGTCAGTTTTGTTTGTTATTGGTTCCAAGTTTTTTGATAGTTTGTTACTTAAATATTTTGTGATATTTTCAACAATGTCATCGTCGTCACCGTCCTCTTTGAAATTTTTCGAATTTGATGAGTAACCTCGAGATGTGATGTTATGCTTGAACTCGTCAATGCGTTCAGATTTATCAAGTGCTTTCGATTCGAGATGGCCTGAATGTGGAACAAAAATTGACAAATTTTGATTGGCGCCATTAGTTAGAAAAGAAGACTCATTGCAAACATTTTCCATCCAACCCTGAGGTTTCCACACATTCTCAAAATCATCAAAACCTTTTTCATTTTGACTAGAAATGTTTTCTTTTTCGAATTTTCTCTCTTTTTCATCGCAAAAAACCGGTGAATTTAGTTCTGAATCAAAAGTTATAAGAAATTGATCTTTGAGAGAAACCTCTTTAATTCCAAATTTTGTAGCCGAATCATCTTCTGCAACATGGTCTGTGAGTGAATTGACTTTTTTCGACAGGCGAGAAAATTCATCCGACACTGTTTTTGATTTGTCCGTGTAATTGGTCACAATCTCGTGGTTATTAATATTTGAATCAATGACTGCCGTATCTGGTGGTGATGTTTCTATGATATCAATCTTGGGTTTTAATTTTTTCTTTTTCACTTTGATTATTTTTTTTACAACGACCTCTTTCGATGTTTCGTCGACTGCTTTAACGTACGACTGATTTCCTGCGATGTTTTCGTTTGTCGCATCGTCATTTGACACATTGAGAACCTTCGACAGAGGTTTACTTTTCTGCAAAGGTGATTCAACATTCGAAACAAAGTCTTCAAATTCTCGTGTTGCTTTGCATTTTTCTGTCGATTTGCTTTTCATTTTACTCACAAGAACTTCGGTGTTTTCGGATGTCTTCTCTTTCTTTGCAGCTGTTTTCACTTCGTCGACTTTTTTAGGCATCATATCGCCATCAAGCATCGTTTTAGTATAAGTTGATAACGGCCTCTCTTTTTGTGCCTCAACAACTGCTGGGTTGTTGAGCGGAGAAGTGATATCCTTCGTGGAAGATTTTTCCAAAGTTGGAAGTAAATTTGACTTGGAAGGTGTCGTCAGATCGCTGTTTTGTTGGCTTATCGGTCCTTCATCGAGGGTGGATTCTCTGCTGGAGTTTGTTTCCCAATCACTTTCCTCGGAAGGTTCCTTCGAAACATCCTTCAACTTGCTCATGCTAAAATTTAATAACGTTTACGATGTCAATTATTTTCTAATCGTTCGAGAATAATTGAAGTCTGAATACTTTCCTTAAACAAAAACCCCGTCAAGTTCAGTGTAAAATTATTTTTATTGTTTATGTATGCAAAGTATGATGACAAATAGATTCCAAATAACATGGAATGTATTTGACAAAAAAAATATATCTCTTTTTACCTGATTAATAAATTATTAGAATTATTCTCCCTTATTTCTTTAATTATTTTTGATAACAATTAACCCTGACGCAGATACTAAAGTATTAAAGTCTTTAAACAAAAGCTCTGTCTACAAAACATCTCAACATAGCATTAAAGACTTTTCGCATTTAGATATTACAGAGATTCTAAGATTGGAGTTTTGAGAGAATGTGCTTCAAAGGCTACGTTGGTGTCATTGACTAAGATGCCCATGCTTTGAAATCCTGAACCGCAAAATTCCGCTAACATTCTCATGGTGTAAAGATTTTTGTTTTACATCATTTAAACTCATTCCAAAGCAAACGCATACCTTTTGAATCTTCAATAACTATTCGAAATCCGAAAACATGGCACAAAATGCATGAAAAGTGTGCTGAAGCCGAGCAGAATGAAGACTAAGTTTTCCCGTTGCTGCTGGCTTCGATGCTCCTCTGCTGAATTCTTTTGAGATAATTCGAGAGATTCGTACAACCTACTGAAGGTTAAAAATTCTTCCATGTAACTAATTGCTAATTAAGTCATTCAAAGTTAGGTTATTAGAGCCATTTTATGATTAATTGTTACTGTTAGCTCGTTTGTTTTTGTTGGTAATAATAATAATAATAATGATAGTAATAATAATAATAATAATAAGTAATAATAATAATGATAATGATAGTAATAATAATATAATAATAATAATAATAATAATAATAACATCGACAACATCCACAACAACAACAACAACAACAACAACAACAACAATAATAATAATAATAATGGTAGATTAATCAGCTTCTTTACGTAAAGATTAAGTTTTAATGACTCGTATCAAGCGAATTTCTAATCCACTCGAATTGGACATGTTACAAAACATTTGCAATATTGTAAATGTTAATCGATTTCAATGGTATTTTTGCTATTTGTCGTGTAAATATTCGAAATTAATTTTAAAAGCATTCTAAAATTGTCGACAGTACAAATTGTAAATATTTTGAAAGATAATTTAAAAGCGATGTTACATACGTATTCATTATTTTTTTAAATTGTTCTATTCATTTTTAAATTTTGGTTTACGTTAAAAATCGCGATAAACATTTAATTATAATGTATAAAATATAATTATTAAATGCCTTTACTTATTACAAACCTTTTAAGATATTATATGCATTTTTATCTTTATCGGTTGATTTTGAATCTAAATCTTTTTTAGTCTAATCTAATTTATTCTAGTTTTTTGAATTTTTCGATTCGGCCAATTAAAGCAGATTAAAGCTTATTAAATACTCGTAATTATAAGCGGTTAGTGCATTCGAATTCCAGCCAATTTTTATTGACGAGGAACAGGGCCTAAAGAAAATGAGCAGTTAAAAATACAAGTTTAGATCAGCTATTAACTAAAGAAGCTGGTCTCAACAGCGGTTCTTAAGTAGCACTTAATCCCACCCACTTTTTAAACAGTTTTGCATCACTTATGATGTTTCCCTATGGAATCAAGTCAATATTTATTGCAAGACAGTTTATGAATGAAGATTGTCAGTGAAGATTCTAGTTCAGGATTTTATTTATTACCTAATCGATATTCACTATATTTTTCAGCCATACGATTTTACAAACCAGTTAGTAACTAATTAATAAGCTAATGTCGCTCCGTCATGGCCTCTCAGAAGATAATGCAACGAAGACTCAATGATGGCCCGACACATTTTGTTATGTTCTCATCTTTTGATGTCTGGTGTGTAGTCTTAATGCAGCGTCAGTCGCATTTGTGGCAGGGTGTCATTTTAACTGCGTTCAAATACATCGCTGACGTACCACCTTCAGTACAAACATCCGCTCAAGTGTAAATACATTGTCGACAGTGACCGACAGAAGAGTTCTCAAGCACAATTACTAATTTCTTGTCGTGTCAGTCAAACAAGCCTGTAAGCGACAAAGATACTGCAGACCTAAAAATTGATAACTGCTCAGTGGATTGCCAGTTCAGGGCGTCCGACGGTAATTCTGGAAAATGATGGACTACAAACAGTATAATAAACTACGTATAATTCTTCAAAAACCAGACTTACCCAGAGGCCGTACAATCGACACTACATCATATTGGTCAGATGTACGACGAGAAGCTAACAGAGCTTAAGAAAGCTATAGAAAGTATTCACAGTATTTCTCTCGTTACTGACTTTTGGACCTTAAACAATAAATCATATTGTGATGTAATGGGAAACTGAATTGATTCCGACTGGTAACTGACATCAGCAGTTTTAGGTTGCTTACTTGTTGACGAACGATACTGCTGAAAACGTTGCCAGTTTTTACGAAGAGTTTGTTGCAACACGGAACATCACCGATAAAATAGGTTATATCATAACGGACAGTGCACGAAACATGGTCGCTATCGGACGAACGGATTACATGTATTGTACACTGACTTCAACTTAGCTTATTAGCAGGTTTGAAAGCAGCTGATTCATCACCTCTTGTGGCAAAATGTCAACACTTAGTTGGACATTTCAAGCACAGCTCGGCCAACACATCCAAACTGAAGAGAAGCCATTCCAGTGTCTGCCAGCCGAAAGATGTCATGTTCCACAAATTGCAGCAGGATGTGGCAACTCGTTGGAACAGTACCTACATGATGTTAGCCAGAATGTTGGAAGTCAAGGATGCCATAATGCAGCATCACATCGATCATCCAAAAAACTACAGCGGACCTAAACTGACAGTCAGGGACAAAATATACGTTAGTCTTAGGTTCACTTGCAGGTGTTACGGAATATGTTGGGAGTGAACAATATGCGACATGTTCTTCCGTTAGAGGCCTTTTTTTGCCGTTTCTGCCGTTTTTGCATAAACTGTTAATGGTTAATGATGACGATCCAGGTTTTATTGCGCGATTAAAAAATGCAACATTGAAGGACTTCACAAACAGAATTGAAGGCATTGATGCTTTGCCAACATTTGCCCCGTTAGATCCACGTAACAAGAAACTCACCTAAGAAGAGCGAAACGCGAAGCAATGTGGACAACATTGTCGAATGCATTCAGGGCCTTCTACGATAGAAGACAGCCTGCAGGACGTCCAACTGGCTTAGAAGAAAAAAATATTTAGAAATATTTAGAACATTTTGCATCCATAATCACTTATCGGTTCTGCTACTTTTCGTTCTTTCCCTTTTTGTTCGAAAGTTTCTGTTGTTCGCGAATAAACCTTCCTCCATCGTTGGACATCACACTACATTAATTTACAAAACGTAACAGTAACTTCTGTAAGACTACCGTAAAACATTAAAAAGAAAAATACTTGCATTAGTATGAATAAGTTTTCACTCATTAGTTTACAAATTATAGAAACTCCTGCGGACGGCTAGGATTTGAACTCCTAACGGAGCCTCACCAAAGCGAAAGCCTCACACACTCGGCTACCGACGCCCAGGAGTTGATGGCCAAGTTTTAGTTCAGACAGTTTTAAACATAATGTGCGATCACAATAAAGTAGCATAAGATGGTTGACGAATGACTATTACAAAAGCAGCATCAGTACTTTTACTTTTAAATTAACTATAAAATTCTGATACTTTTTACTTGTGCTTGAGTACATTTTTTAACCAAAATACTTCTACTTTTACTTAATCAAATTTTAGAGGTGTTACTTTATACTTTTACTTAAGTACTGAAGCGTAGTTTTACAGCACCGGCTATGTGATTAATAATTATTCATTATCTCCGACGAGTAATACCGCCATCATTTATCATTATCTTTTGCTTTAAAACTGACAAAGCGTTGTCACTCAAAACCCCAAACTATAGAACTCAGATGGTGTTGCTTGCACATCGTGAAGCCAAATTAATGACGTCACCAACAGTTGCACATCAAATATTTCTTTAAACCTTGACTGAAATAAATATTACCTTGATTTATTAGGCAAGTTAAATAATAATAATAATAATAACATATAACATAATTACACATCAAAATATGAAGTACGTTGATATTTTATTACGCAAAAAGACATGACTCACTTTAGTCGAGACTTGAGATGCAGAAAATAGTAAGGGCTTCTGTTTTTCTTTTATGTTTTCATTAACTTCCTTCCGTTGCATAGCTAAGATGATCAGGACGGTGCCCCCGCAACGGAATTAGAATCCGTGCTGCCATCGTGAGAGGTGTAAGTCTTAACCATTAGGCAATTAGGCGGGAGCACTCGACGGCAATGGCAGTAGTAGTAGTAATAATAGTATTTTATTAATGCTCTCAGCATAACGTGATGAATAGGACAACGGCAATGGCAAAAGATATCCCCCTTTTTATAGACTGTAGGATCGCACATCCATCATAATCATGTGCTGATCCTAACCCTATCAGCGATGACTTACCAGGCGCGCATCCTTTGTTTGTGGACATCCTCCTTTGTCCTGACTGGTAGCAAGTCCAATCTGCTACAAGTCTACAGAGCCACCATTCGCTCCGTCCTTGACTATGGCTGTGAGGTGATAGACCTGGGGTGCAAACAGATCGCAGACACATACGACAAGCTTCAATATCAAGCTCNATTATTATTTAACCTCTTACAACTATTATTAATCTAATACTTATTATTTCATTACAATACCTAACACTAACTAACAAGTCCAAATCATCTTAGTTATGCAACGGACTTTAATCAAATAAATAAATAAGTCCTGACTGGCAATTTAAGAAGCTCCGACAGGGCATTCTTCCCTTCCCGAGACTCCTACTCTTCCGGCTACGTCGTTACGCTGCCACTCCAGCAGTTATGTTGTCAGTCAGTTGTTGTAAATAAACTTCGCAGCGAACTCGTCTTCGTCGTCATTGTCGCTGTCGCTACAAGACCTTCGAGAATCATCCTCCTCATTAAGTCCAAATCATCTTAGTCATGCAACGGACTTTAATCAAATAAATAAATAAAATAAATAAACATCCTCATCATTTTCATCACACTAACGCTGAAAAGCTTTTACATTTGCATTCTGCGGTCGAATGAAGGCGATAAAAGTTTTATAAAAGAAAATAGTTTGAAGCGCTTGAAAGTATTTTAATCATTCTCCATGCGTTAAGAATAATTTTCATGACAACGATTCCAAGAAAGTGCAGATTTGAATGAGACATAGCTGAGTTTTTTTATTTGATGATTAGATATTTCGCCTTCATTTTGTGACTCACTTCGACATTAGTTCCTCAAGGGCCTGAAAGGTTAATGAGGGTCAGTTTTGCTTTAAATTTTTTTATATCCTTAACATCCAATCAAGGTGAAAGATTTTGATTTCTGACCAAATGTAAACAAACTAATCCAACACAAGGGTGGCTTCACTATGAAATGAATCATAAAGAAAGGAATCAACAGAGTCGCAGCTTTTTAAGGGCTCCAAAGTAGTTCTACCACAGGAACTATTTTATGAAGGAACATTAATAATTTTAGCTGGAAGGCTGAAAACGTTTTGATTAAACTTTTACTCTTATTCATGATAAAAATGTCAAAACTGGTATAATGCATATAAATGGAATAACATATCTGATAGCTAAACAAATCGTATACATAATGGGAGCTTAGACTTGCAAAATTAGAAGCGTCTTGATTAGGCACTGATACAACATTACACAAAGTTATTACCAAGGCAGGAATGAGCAACATTTAATAACAACATAGAAACAACTTGTAGAAGTGGTCTGACCAGATACAAAACTTTTCAACAATCAGACTCCAATGGCTTAAGAAATGCAGGAAAAAGCTATGGAATAAGTTTGGAATGGGAGTTTCAGCTAATGAATATTTGAATTAAATTTGAATAAATCAGAAAACAACTAATTCATTAAATCAACTAGGAGGAATTCATTTCAGAGTCATTAGGAACTTTTTTGTATCTTTTTGGAGGCAAGGTTGTTGGCAATGGAAGCTTCGGCTGCCAAAAGATTATAGAAACATTTTCACTTAACTGCATTAATTTTCATTATTAAATACAACCAACACCAATTTAAGACTGCTTTATGAAAGAAATGTATCCTTAACATATTAATTAAAATTAATTACATAAGTGAGAGTGACACAATGGCTGTGTCATGATGGCGATCTAACAAACCCTGTCTTTGTGGGTGTCCCTGCGGGCAAGGAAGCCATCGGACTGGCCTCCCTTAAGATCCACCTCGATGTTTGCATAATCGGCATGGCTTGTTTTCTTTGGTAGGGGTGGTGGATCTTCAAAAGTGGGACTTATGGCTGTCGTTTGTCTCTGCTGAACCTTCAATGTCCCACTATCACCCTTGTTCGACCTCAATGGAGATGCTTGCTGAAAAATTTAACTCATGTCTTGACTTATTAACTCAGATGTAAACATTTAGAGATTTAAAACTTATTTCTTGAGATTCACTTCTGAAAGGAAGTTCTGAAGATCAACGCCCTTGATGAGAGAGGAACCAGAGACTCTGGGTGAGGCACTCTGTCTTTGCCCCAGGAAGTCCAAGGAGGTTGAACCGAAGGAAGTCCTGGAACCCGACGGTTTTCCTTTCAGTCGGAGTTCAATCGACAGACTCGAAGATGACGGGGATTGCCTGGAATGAAATGGTTATAAATTCTGTTTTAGCTTAATGGTCATTAAGTTATCATGATCAAATAATACTGTTTTGCATCTGGCAATTAAAAGTTGTAATGTTCTTCTTAGAGAAATGTTTTGAAAAAAGTTGTTAAAAATGACAAACTCTGATCTGGGAGAGTTGCTGCTTCCATGAACCCTCAAAGGGATGTTTAACCTTGAACTTGACAGTTGCGATTGCCTGGCAGCAAGCAAATAATTAATTACTGAATAATTACTGACACGAGTAAGAATAACCGATTAAAATGACGAGGAATTATTTCCTCCTCCTATCGTAATATTTGTATTATAAGTTACAATGTTGTGGTAAAATAAAAATGAACGACGAATGCTACTTGTTGAAGTCATCTTGTTCGTGCGACGATGTTCTTCTGATGTGGACGGAAGATACGTAATCCGAATCCTCGTACGATGCATCGTCATCTTTCAACTGCAAGCATTTGTTTTGCCTTAACTCAATTCCAACCAAAAGAAGGATAATTATGAATGGTTAGGCAGCATGATATTAAGTCTTAAAAGTTATTTTAATGAGGCAAACCTTGATGCCGTAGTCCTTTTCCAGGCTCTTCTTCATTTCGGCATACCTCTGCTCCATGTGCGAGTGAAAGGCTTGAAGGTTTTCTGGCGCCCTCTTGTGGTGGATGTCGAGAGCAAATCTCAGGATGATGAGCTGGAATTAAATTAAAACAAGCTCATCATTTGATTCACATTCTTGCATTCAATATCACATTATTGTGCAATCTAATGTCAATTGACTGACAAAGTAAATATATTTACATCAGAAGCATTAAAGGAGCTTTAAATTCTCCACTTCAGCACTTCTTCCATTAAAACATGGATTACTGTAACTTAACTGATGTGGCATACAACCTCATCATCACATGTTACATTGAATCGATGCATGGATTATAAGGTAAAGAGGTGGATCCATACCTGAGAGGTCGTGTACTGCTTGAGTCGAGTTATTAACATCTGCTCCTCATGAGATGGATGTTCTTTCAGATACTTTTCAGAGTAAAACACCTGAGAGAAATAAATATAATCATTCAAAAGTGCTCCAAATGCAGGTGACATTCTTCAGATCAACCTTAAGTGAATGATTCAATTACAGAGTCTCCATTTCCATCAAATATTCAGCCAAATCAATATTTATGTTAATTAATGTTCACTCTTTATAAAATGCATTTTTCAAAAGAGTTTAGTCTATTCACAGCCTTACTGATCCTCACACAAACCTTATAGTTGGCAATTCCTCCATTAACAGCAGCATCGACCACTCCATTGATGACCATGCTGAGTTGATCAATTCTCGACGTTGGATCACTCAACTGCTGATCCACAAGAGATTTCAACTTTGTGTTTGTCTCCTCGATGGTTTCCGTGGCCAATTCAAGAGGACTGACATCCACCTGCGAAGGTCAAGGAGGATTGGAACGTAAACATTTGGTGACGATGAAAAGGAGAGATGGCAAAAATGATATCAAACTGTTTGGGTTGAAGTGACAGGAAACCAATGAAGGATTCCAGGAAGGGAGCATGACGTCACAAGGATGGTTCTCTCAAGCCACATTGACTGGAACAATTAACAAAACAACTGAGAACTACCAAAACTTCTAACGCACCATACAACTTCAAATTCAATGGAAGACAATCGCACGCCTTAAACTGCAATATCGAACGGAACAACTCAGACAGAGTAGCAGAATTTAAGATAATTTATTTCAACAGCACGATGCACCGAGGTCATCGAAGAACTCACAGACACTTCATTGGTTGATTCGTCCTTTTTGCGTGAACAGGTGAATTTCTGAACCTCATTAACTTTAAAATATCTGCAAAAAATATTACACAATACAAATAATGCAACAATCATAAATAATGTAGCAATCATAAATGACTTTACTTGAGAATTTGCTCACTCAGTCTTTTACCAATGAGGTGGTCTTTCAACTCCATTACTGGTGTCACTTTGTTGATTTGAAGATCTGATGAAGGAGAGCAATAAGTATGGTCTCAGAGTTCAAGGTCACAAGGAGAAAATTTATCACAATGTGATCAGATAATTTTGTTCAGAATGACATTCCATAGTTTTTCAGGCAATATGAATTGCATGACGTCACCACATTAATATTAATGATGCCAATAGTGATAAAAGTAAGTAATTAAATATGCACAAGACGTATTGCCAAAAACAAGTCATTACATTGGACAGGGTGCTCTTTGATGTCATCTCCTGGTTGGTTCAAGGTTTTCAGAAGCTAAGAATTATGTTTAAAAGTAAATTTTAAAAACCAAATTATCAATTTTTAAATCAAAAAGTGCTTCTACCTGAGCATTGGGGAACTGGTTGAGAAGCCTCGACACAAAATCTGACAACCTCTCGTACTCTTTGCCTCGATGCACAAATGTTCGGTTCTAATAAAAAGGTGAATGTAAGAAATACATGTCATCACACAAACAATAACAAATAATAGTAATAAAAATAATGATAATAATAACAGCAACACAAATATTTTTACCTGGAGAAATGGAGGAAATCCGAGTCCGAAATATCCGACCCTGAAGTACTCGGGTTCGGGCCTCACCTTCTTCATGATCGAGTCGTACAAATCCGCCTGCTTCGTCTGCAGAACCAACGACCATCGGGTGAGAGACAAAAGTTACAAAAGTTATGACAGCGACTGTTGTTATGGCTAATAGTTGGTTATAGTTGGCATTGAGAACAAAGTAGAATTACATTGTACTGTACTTATACAAAGAACCACTTCAATTAGATCCAAACACTTATTGAAGGATTTGCAAATGGTTGATAATTGAATAATAAGCTAAGTGAGTCTTGATTATTGATTAATTAATCAAGTCCCAATCATTAATAAATTAAGCCTCACGAGGATGAGGGAGAGTTGAATGTAATCGAACGTCTCAACTTCACATTGCTGAGCAAGTTCCTTACAGAGTTCGATGCCCATTTCCCACACCTGCAAACAACGGTTATTCTTTCTAATTTTATTCAATTCCATTTGAATGTAGCATGCATTTATTTTGGGAAGTGATAAAAAAATTTTTTTTTAAATCTGTGCAACTTAAATTCAGTTTAAATCTGAATGGGGACAAATTGATATGAACCGACCTTTCCTTTATCAAAGCATGAAATTATCTCATAGTAGAGATGCTCCTTCAACTTTCTGTGGGTGTCTAACTCAGGACATGCTGAACTCAGCAGCATGGAATGCAACTTTTCATCTGTCCACTGAATAATAGATTGACATGGAAATTAATGGAATAAGCTTATTGAATATAGTTATATAATTAAATATTTCCAAATAAAATTTCAAATGAACTGAATAAATATTGTCAAAAGTAACTTCACCCTGAGCATCTTTGCATAGGTCATGAGAGTGTAACCAGCTTCTGTATAGTTTTCGCACTCTAAATGAAGGGCACAAAGTTCATTGAGGCATCTTATGTAGAGCTCGTCCCTGCCAATGTCACGGTAGAAGTTCTGGTGTTGAAAAGAATAATTCAATGAAAATAATTACATTTTTTAACCTATCCTCCATCGTAATCATCACATGCACAATTAGAGACACTTAATTAGCATAATGTAGTGAACTATTCTATAGCAATTATAAACAACTGTTATGATCGATAAATTTGAATAATTACGAGAAACAACAAACTAAAAGTAATGACCGAAACTTACAAGGAGGCTGACGATGCAGCTCATTTTGTTGTCGTGGTTGTCTTCCCTGAAGACCGATCGATACTGAAGCAGCAGAGTGAACAGGTCCTTTATAATGTCCACAAAGGTCAGACCTTGATCCTTCATGAACTTGTGACTCTCACATTTTTCTCGTATGCTAAAAAAAGGCATATTAGAGACATTCCATAATTTGTTAACTGTGAAGCATATTATAATCAATAATCAATAATAATAATAATAATAATAATAATATAATAAATATCATAAATACATTATTTTTTAAATGCTTCATAACCCAGGATTAATATTCATTAACAAACTTTCACAAGAAATGTTGTTGATGAAATAAAATGTTGATGGTAATAACAGTATCAATGATGAGTCAAGGTGTACATTAAAAAATAATCTTTTTCTTAGTTATATTATTTATTTATTTATTTATTTATTTATTATCAACTTTGGTCGAAGGGTCGTTTGACCTCTTGCATGACCAAGTGTACTCAAGAAAACAGAAATGCAAATTTGAAAACAATGATGACAGCAATAAACAAAACTAAGCCCCAGCAGCTCAAAAATAAAAATTAAATACATTCGTTTGTGGGCACGCAAAGACACAATTTGTAGGAGAGGTATTGATTTAAGGTTCATGAATAGCTGAACGAGAAACAGATGATGAATTTATAACATCGACGAGAAGGGAGTTCCATGATCTAACAACTCTGTTACAGAAGAAATTCACACAAAATTTTATCAGTTCTTAGTTTAAAATTGTGAGGTTAAGCAGATTAATTACATACAATTTTATGTTATTCATACAATTATTTCGACAATCAATAAAACTTGTACAAATAAAAAAATATTACGTCTCACATCTCGTAGAACATTTCCTTGTATGACTCGTCTCCTTGGCCTTCTTTCACAAATTTATCAATCCGGTCAATGAGTTCATGCTCAAACTGGAAAGAATATATTTTTGAATTATTATGATTTCATGAGAATATATTTTTGAATTATTAAATATATGTTATACATAAAACAAGAAACAAATGATTGGAAAACCTTGAGGAAGTTTCTCTTAATGTTTGCAGTCGATCCCATGAATTCAGCTTGCATCATGTCAAAGAATATTGGAATGGTCTTCTTCCTCAGCTCTTGAGAGGGAATCGAATTGAAACAATTATTTTTGAGGTTCTCATGAATTACTAATTAAGTATTCATTTCAATGTTTTTATGCAATGTTGCATAAAATAAACATTTTCAATGTATTTGAATTTCAATATTTATAATCTTAGGACTCCAATTGTGAAAGGGAATGACTACCCCTCTCAGGAATGAGAGTCATCTGAAGAAAAGGTCCAACTATTTCTGGAATGAACTCCAACTTGTGCTGACCTATAATTGATAAATCAATTATATTGTTATCTTATTATTATTATTATTATTATTATTATTATTATTATTATCAATTACATTGTTATCTTACTATTATCAATCATAGCTCTGTAATTACTTATAAGGTATTACCTAACATGTTATTGAACTATTCCATTCTTAAGTTCTTGTTGTGTTGTATTGTGTTGTGGTGTGTTAAATTACAACTCACCGAGGTTGTTCCACATGGAACGAATTTCCAACCCTGCTTCAATCCTCATGTCTTTATAGCTGAAATTCAAATAAATATTTACAAATTTGAGAGCAAATCAAAGTTTAATTTAATTTGGCAAGAAGATTGGTGTGTCTTAATTCTAATAACAATAATAATAAGTGGAATATTACTACTCAATTTCATTTTTAATTGGAAAAACATTTAAAAGCAAGGGCAAGATTTGATAATGATTACCAAGAGGTTATCTTGTTCCTCTTAGCAGGAGAAAAGTTTTCCAGTTGTAGTGGCTTTTGGACAATGAAAGCTATGGAACTCAAGAAGAACCTTTTCCAAAGCTGAAAGCAAGTAATTCATAAGATATACTCGTAAATATACTCGTGAGAATAAAATAATATTACGAGTTCAGTTATGCTGTTAGGTTGTAACAACATATAAATAAAGACCAAAATTAATATTTAAGATAAACAAATTAAACTAAGAAACTCACATCACAACAGAATGAGGTTGTGAATTCACTCCTGATGGTGTTTGAGAAATACTTCAAGGTATTCAGAAAAACCCTGCCAATGAAAGATGTCTTTATTCTTCTTTATTCTTTTTGAAATTGAATTCCAAAAAACCGACCAGTTCTGAAGGAGGATCATTTCGTTCCAATCTGGAGGATAGACGTTCCTGGTTATCAACTCCTCGAAGATCATCAAAATCTCCATGAGGTAATCGAGCAGGTCGAAGGGAGTCTCGAACCTGGTGATGTACTGAGTGTACTGATACTCAGTCATCTGCCTCAAGATGGAGGTCATCACTGCCACGCAGTTACCCTTCAATTGATGCAAGAGGTGATTTGAATTCCATTGTGAAACATTTAATTATTGGTTAACTTGCAACCATCAGTCATCGACTCACAATGAGGGAAGATTCTTTGTCAAGGTATATGACAGTTTTTGTCACCAGCCTGAGCATCTTCTTGCTGATGATCATCATGTCTTCATTAGGTGTTGAGGTCTGCCCACCCATGCAAAAATAATGGTATAGTTCTTTAATTTTGACAATGGAAAAAGACAACATGGAATTTATAAAGATTTTTAATTACCTTATTTTATATAAAAAGAATATTTTTAAGATCCATCAATAAAACCCACCCCCATGTTTTTAAACTCGTAATCCATGACGTCGGAAAGGATCTTGATGCAAATGTCAAGTTCATTGTACCTAAACGATGCAACGATGTCTCAATTATTAGAGATTTCAAAAACAAATAAAAAAGAAAGCAATTTATACCTGGTTGTATCTGGATCGCTGTCTCTGTAGTTATGCTCATGCATGGACTCAATATGACTCGACATGAGGCTGTACACGTGGTCCAGCATCACCGGCAGAAGGATTCTTCGGCATTCTGAATGCGAGAGAAATCCGAAATCAGTTTTAAGCAATCTCGTAAGCATAAGTCGACGGCTAATTCTATTTTACCATTTTTAGTTAATTCAATTAGCATTTCGCCATAGCAGCCAGGATCTATTTTTTTCTATTATTTGGAATTAAAACTATACTGACAACTGGAGGTGAAGAGTGGATTTTAGAAGAGTTAAAGAATTTTAGAAGCAAAATTGCAAAGTTGGAGAGTGAAACGTTCGAGAAGTTTGAAATGTTCTGTCGGCCGAAAGCGAATATTTATTTGTGTATTTAACAAATTTTAAAATAATGTAAGAGCTCCATGAGAAGCAAAGAAGCAACAAGCCTGGACTGAGGAAAAGTTGCGTGTGCACGAGACTGTTGATGCAATGCATCCTCCTGATGAGCAGCTTGTCTGCTGGGACACTGTTGATGCACTCCACAAGGATCATACTGGAGAATGACAAATGACAATTCTTTTCATGTCGAAGCACTTCGATTGGAAAATTTAAATTAATTCATGACTTAAATGTTGAGGCAACCTGAAATCTATTGGATTGTAGACAAGGAGGACGTGAGAGATGAGAGAAGGCAGAATGTTGATGAGACAGTCACACACCACCAACTTGATGCTCCTACCGTCCTTCATCAAGTTGTTGATGGATTCAAAGAGCTGACAAAACAGAATCTCAAATTGCTGCTTTCCTCCATTGTCATTCAACCTGCAAGAGTAAGTTGAGAAGTCATTCTTCTATAATTGTTTGAAAGAATAAAAACAACTCAAACAAAGATCCTTAGTAAGTCATTATTATATTTTTATTATTATTGTAATAACTTGGTTGTTAATGTTCGTGCAACATTGTAGTTGTTGCATTTACAAACGTCACTCTTGTTATCAAAATGATTGTTAGCAACTAGAAATTTCAATTACTATGTTTATCAACTTTTACACAAAAATCCAACGAACGACGCAAAGAGGAGTCGCGAACGGACAATGAACTTGAAAATGTAGTCGAGTGATTTGACAGCCTTAATAACAGGTTCAACAGTTTCCATCATTGATTCGTCCTCTATGTAACATTTTAGAACCACCATGAGTTTCCTGAAAAATATGAAGGTTGTTTATTAACATGGATGAAGTGGAAGTGAAATGAAGAGGTTTTGGTCATCAGTCAGTTGGCAGAAATCCTCGAGAACCAATCTGCAAACTACGCAAAGCACGACACCAATTAATAATGCACTCTTACTGAACAGCTATCCCATGAATAATATATCAACATCCTACAAAGATTTCAAAGTAATCAAACTATGATAACTCATATAAAAAAGTATAACATCCCAAAATGCACTCACGCATAAGCAAGAGTGGCACTGAAAGAGTCGTTCACGTAGGAATCGAGCACGGGCTTGAACTGACTGTACTTGGAGTCCGAGACGATACCAATTATGAAAACCTGGAAGAGAAATTCATCAGCAGTTCATTCAGGAATTTAAAGAGGAACCGACAATATTATACCAATGCATCGAAGACGAGCTTGTCGTACAGATCTGAATCTGAATTCTCAATTAATATGTTGAACAATGCATCCAACGTGTCTTGAAGAAACTGCACAGAAAACAAATGACTTGGAAAGTTAAACAATTTAAAAAACAGTCTCAACAGTTCACAATTAAAATGATAAACTTCCAATATAATTTTGATGAAATTAATAAATAATTCATAATAATTGAAGCCCAGAAAACACATAAGGATGAAAATGCATCTTGATGAACCTTCACAATTTCTTCTCCATCAACAAACATGAAGGCTCTGAGCAGTTGCTCGAGATCTTCTGGATTCTCCCTCCATTTCAACAAGCCCATCAGATCAACTTTAACAAATAATTATAATATCTTCAAACCAATCAGATCAACTTTAACAAATAATTATAATAACTTCAAACCCATCAGATCAACTTTAACAAATAATTATAATAACTTCAAACCCATCAGATCAACTTTAACAAATAATTATAATATTTTCAAACCAATCAGATCAACTTTAACAAATAATTACAATATTTTCAAACCAATCAGATCAACTTTAACAAATAATTATAATATCTTCAAACCAATCAGATCAACTTGAACAAGTAATTAAAGAATCAAATATCTTCGATACACATTCATAAACAAAACACGCAGATCCATGCAATTGCTTGATAATTCAGAGCCTATTTAGCAATTATAGCTTATGTATTATTAGTGATAATTTTTATGTTCTTTTGCAGAACAACAAACTGCATAATAACAACATCATCACTTGGTCACATCACTGGAAAGCAAAGGTTTCAACATCTCTTAAGCTTTCTAATGTACCTTTTTAATATCTTCAGAATTAATTTGATGACAATTTATTAAGGTTCCACTGATGTTATGATTTTGAGAAGTAAATAAGTCAAATCAACACAAATTGTACTCAATTTTTCTGTACTCAAGTATTCCACCAGCAGTGAACAGAAGGGAGGGGTGCATGATTTAATGGAGCAGGACTTAAATCTCACTGAGATATTTCTATAGCCGGAGTTTCGAACCACCAATGAATATTGTTGGGAAGAAACCTACCATTGTGAGTGAGCTTAGTGGAGCAGATGAGAGTGCTTATCTGGAAACTATCACTTGTACTGAGGGACAGTGAACCAGTGGAAATATTGTTGGGCTTCAACGGCTGCCCTGACTGTGACATCCTCTGCAATTCTCTTTGTGTTGATGGAAGTTTCAGATACACATTTGAAGCTTCATCTGTTTTCTTTGTGTCAAGCTGATAATACAAATTAACAAAGATTATTATTCTACTACAAATTAGTAAGAAATGATTAATTTAAGAAGTTTTAAAATGTCTTAACAAATTTAACCTTATGCAAGCGATTACCTTGTAAACGAGCAGATCATGCATGGTGTCGCTAAGAGTCGTCCCGTCGTCATTCATTAGTCTTATGTACGACATAGCAAACGATTTCTCTACTTTGTCCTTGGCTGAATACATTCAGTAAAGTTTAAAAAGGTTGCAAGTTTTATCTGAACAGCTGTGCAAGAACTAAGAGCAAGAAATAATTCACACCTTCAGAAGTGGATCTGTGCTTCATGGTAAACTTGAGATGCACACCACTCGATTCATTGACAGGAATTGAAATCTGAAAACACAAGGCATAAAATAGGTTCATAATAAATAGATTAAAATATAACAAAATATGTATTTGTTAATGTGATGGTAATGGCAACAATCACAATATGCCGTGCAACTCGGCTCGACAAGCACAAGCCACAAGCACCCTCGGAAAGGAGCGCCACTTAAGTCTTTAGCAAAAAGTGCCTCTGGCCATATGCTCTTAGTGCTACGCGAATGAACTATAATTAAGATTTCAATTAAACCAGAAAAATTAAATCTTGGAAATTAAAATATTTCTTGGTCAGTATAAGATTACCAATTAAAATGTATTCTCACCTTTACAGTTTCAAACCATTTTGGTTTATCTTCATGGTAGTAAATGATGCTTTTATAGTGGCTCACCATGTCACCTCCAGCACCTTCACTTATCACATTCTGAAGATAAAATCACAAGGATCAACAAGTCTCGTTGTGAAATTCAGCACATATCTCAAACAACATCCTACGAATGACTTCAGTTAGTATGGAACCAATAGGGAAATCTTGGAATGAATATTTAAATAAGATTTGAATTAAATTCACAATTCTTCGTGAGAGTTCTTGAAAGCTTTCAATCTCAAATATTTGTGAGACATCACTTAATCCTCGTGTTAAAACATACACGGTTTTCAATATAAGAAGTAAAGGAACATAATATAAGATATAAGAAATATCCTTCATAGAAAATTACATTCAAAATGACTATTTATTGCCATAACAATTTCAAACCTCTGATAACCTCAAACTTAATTATTAAATTTTACAGCAGGCACGTGCTTCTTGAGCTTCAACAGTGAATCTATAAATCACACAAAATAATAACATTTTTTGTGGAAAAACATCAAAAATGTTGATGCTTTGAAACTACATGTAACTAAATTCTAAAAATTATATTTCTCAATGTGGCATCAACTAAAACAAGTTCAAGGATGACGGTTACTATCCTTGAAAATGGAATTACTAAGTGCATAATATTTGTAATAATGTTTTAACGATGATATTCATAATAATAATATTAATTGTTGTTGTTGCTGCATTGTATATTGATTATTATTAACAACCGAAATAAATAAGGAATTAGTTTGACCAATCAAATTCGAAGGAACAGTTCATAATTAAGGAACAACTCTCACATTTATAACTTCTCCATTTTCATTACAAATGGTGAGAGTCACTTCAATATTCTTATCTGCCATCTTGTGGCCTCCCTTCTTGAACTCCCCCTGCTTCAAGGTGACATACAGGTCATTCCTCACATCCCCTATATCACATGACACAAGACACAAATCATTCTAAATTAGCCTCAATGTTTAAGAGAGCCATCGACCAAACCTGGCATGATGACCTCTGGAAAGCCCATCTTTCTCGCAATCGAGGTAGCGTTCGTAACCAAGTGAGGGTAATCTTTTTGAAGCTGCAACGTCAACTCGATAACTTAAGCTCTTGAGCAAGCCACGCTACATCAAAATATCTTACAGATGTCAAATCACCCAAAAGATTTCTCATTGTCACCCAGAGTCCTTGACCCTTATGGTTTATGTCCTTGGCTGCAATGGACTTTTTGATGACAACATCCATGAAATCATGATCTCCACATCTGGTTAAAAAGTGGTGATGATGATGGCATGATGACACTGATGATGATAATTATTACTGACTGTAGGAATGGAATGAAATATTGTTTTTCATCATCATTATCCATCTTCCCACTTAAGATGTCAGTCACTTCAATTGAGGCCACTCCAAATGGTCGCTTCATTCCTTTGGCAAGTTTCTTTGAGTCACATTCTTTGAGATCCATCCTTCCTGTTCAAATGATGGTGATGATGATGATGATGATGATGATTAGTACAAATGTAAATGTGTTATGTTAAAGTGCTTGCAGCAGTAATAAAACCAATAAATCACCAATTCGAATGATCTGACAAACGAGAAATATCTTCTCCCTCTTCACATCCTTTTCACTCAAATCCTGAATAATTTTCAGTTATGAATAATCTTTCAATCACATCCTATTTATTGAAATTTAATGAAAGATTCACATTATTTATCCCAATTTATGTAAACATTCGAACCAACCATGAAGATAACTCTTAAATTGTTCAACATTTCAATATCTTTTGGCATCCCCTGGTCTCCCCATTTCATGATGTAGTTTTCACTAAAATCCAATTATACAAAATGATTGCATTAAAATCATTAAATACAAGACAAATAAGCCATATTTTTACAGAACCATTTTCAAATCAAAGAAGGAAGTAAAATCGAGTGAATCCCGTCGACGATGAACAGAAAATTAACATTATACCTGATGAAAGATCCTTCTTTTGCATCATACAGAGTCAGGAGAATGTTTGCGTTTTCGCCAATTCGACATACAAAATTCTTCACGTTTACGTACAAGTTAAAACTATAGGCTTTCTTCAGAATGTTTGTATCTGTTGACTTTATGGAAAAAAATTTAGCATTTTAAAAATTAGGAATACTAACTCAAAATTCATACTAACTTTTAATACAAACATAACATGAAAACTCTGCTATTATCTTGTCAAAGAAAGGTTACGTGAACTAAAGAAACTTACGAAGTTATTATTAATGAGGGGTTCGCAACATAATCATCAATGAAACTTATGAACTTAATAACAAGGGGTTCACAACAAAACCACCCACCATTTCTTTCTCCTCATTTATTCTTTTTGTGGCTTGTTGATGCTGCACAAGTACCATGCCATAAGTAATATTATTATATATTGAAACAGTAATCTTACTAAATATTATTCAATGAGTCCACAAAAGTCTGATCATTCAATAGTATAACAAACAAACCATCTTGAAAAGACTAATTGTGCTTGTTTTCAAAGGATCGATAACATTTCCACGGTCGTCCCTTATCATTAAATCAAGCCCGAGCCTCCTAAAAATATTCATAAATAATGTCAATATTTAAATTTTAAAGGCACATTACACAAACTCAACGTGAAACATTAATTCAAACGAACGGATTCACAAGATCACGTGAAATTTTTAATCGAAGTAATCGAAGCCTACGCATTTCCAGTGTCAATCTTCTGTGAAACTTTCTGCTGCACCTCACGCATTTCATCCTATGAAACATACGTAGCAAAATGCTGTCACGGTAATCAGAACAATATAAACAGCACTTTCGGCATTGTTAACAATCTAGGTAAGTCAAGCCTAAGTAAGTAAGCCTAAAGACCGTAAATTAAAACATAAACATTAATCTCACATTGAAGCACTGAACATTTTTAACAAGAAAATGGTTGCATTCATGCATCCTAGAAATCTCGATTCATTTCGTTAAATCTTACAATTTCGTGCAGCCTGTTAAAACATTGCAGTGGCAAAGAGGCAAGTTAAGTGATTAAGTAGCTCTGGGCTCAAAGAAGAAACTTGAAAGCTTGATCATGGCAGCTCGGGTCCAGACATTCAATATGGAGATACCATTAATGCAAGATTTTGAAGCAAGTAGATCCATGAGAATTGCAGGGTCTGTGGCAAAACCCAGCAAACCTAAAAAAAAACCTAACTGAAGATTGAATAGTAAAGGCAAGAATCAAATATTTGCATCAATATATCAGGGTAGGCAGCTTTCTTCACTGAGTTGAACTTGGTATGAAAATGGTATGAGCACATAAGTGAGGAAGAAAATCTTGGCAGGAAGATGTAATCAATGTCATCAACAACAACAAATCACAGAAAATGAAGAACAAACAAATTGATGTGATCTGAAGTGATGGCAAATGAGGTGATAGGACAGAACTTTTATGAGTGTTCCACGGTTGTTGTGGGCGCTATTATTTGCTGAGGGATGGGCAGATGTTTCATGGAGGCAGAGCTGGTACAGTCTTGGCTGTAAGGAAGAGACTTGCTATTGATTGCTTTGGCATAAAAGAGAGGGAGCCAATTAAGTAGCTGGCTGCATCATGGGGCACAGGGTGCCACAAAATCCTATGCCTATTTATAAAATGAATGCAGTGGTTTCTCATCACGGGGAGATGAACTGATATAAAAATCGTTTTTAGATGATAATATTAATTGCCTTTTAGGCAATTGAAATAGCATGACATTAATCATTCTAACTACCCCTGCAATGTCATGTTGAAAACAATGTTATTTTAACTGACCACAGTCAGCTTCCTGGACATTATCAATCTTCTTGAATCAATCAAATCTAGCATAGCTTTCTTAAGAACCATTGTATCTGCTCTGTCAGCACCCAAAGAATTCTGAAACAAGACAAGACTGCATTTGATTCAAGTGGCAAAAAATGAATTGCTAATGGCAACCAACCAAGTACAACTTTTTCCAGAAATCACCCCATTCTCTAAGCACAGCAGTTATTTCCCTGACTATTGGGAGGTCTTTAGGATAATAACATCTATCCAAAACATGAAACAAAAAAATCTATCAACAACATTGTCTTCAACTTACTAAAAATTACTCAGCATCTCTTGTTATTTAACATATATTTTATATTTTTTATGAGTATAGCCCAAAGTGGGTACAATTTAAAACCTTGCTCACTTAATTTAAAACTTTAAAATATAAACTAAATTGCTTTCAACAATTTAAATACAAACCCTTGCAATTCAACAACAGATTCCTTCAAGAAGATATAACTTTTTGGAAAAATACCTCTCTTCAATGGATCTTTAATGCAATAGCCATAAAACCACTCTGTAAAAAAATCATAACGCAATATTATTGCAAAGAAAAAGTTGCACAAGTTGCAAAAAAAATGTCATGTTGTTGAGGCTATCAAAATAACATGTCCAAATACATATACATAAACATCATCGCTTTGATCAATTTGATGCTATTAACAATTAAAAACAAATCAAACCCTTTGATTCAGAAACTGTGTTAATGGCATCACCAACGTAAAGTTTTAAGCAGTTTGTCCCTCGCCCATTAAAATTGTGAATGGCTTGAAAAGTTTAAATTCTGTATTTAAACTCAACCAAAGAAAGACGACGTGTAAGCCTTACCTATGCCAAACTTGTTAGATTCTTTAGTTTCTGCCCAAATAGGATGCATTTGTAAATACGAGGTAGTAATCTCCTGAAAAAAATCCACAACATAAATATCTTAGCGATGGTATAAATTCCAATTTAATGTAGGTATTTCGTTTTAGATTATAGGCATTAAAAAAATATGTATTCAAAATCAAATAAACTCACTCTGTGAATTTGATAAAAATGACGATCCACAGGCGTATAGGCTCACTATAACCCTTTAATTTGATTCAGCAGTCTCCAGACATTTATGGCCATACAATCAAGCCTGAAGATACTAATAAATTTAACGTGGAATGTTTCAATGGAGTTCAACTAGAATATTTAATAATGGTCGAAATATGTGTTACGATATTTGTATATACCTGTATAGTGTCGCACCCGCGCGTCGTTTTATGCCATATTGAATGTCAGAAGATGGCTTCGATTCCATTTCCCACATCGATGAGAGTAACAGGAGATTCTGCACTCGAATGGCGAATATTTAAGCGGCATATTTGAATTAAGCTATCGCTGCGAAACTTCATCATGAATCTCAGCTCGCAAGTGGCAATTTTTCCTCGCCTGCATAGGATCCGAGGCACTCGACATTTTTGCTTCGTTTGACCTCCCAGAGGAAGACTCTCATGACATCTCGAAAGTCAAGGTTGCTTTGGAAAGCCACTTTGGAAAAATCAACGAAGTGTATGAACACTTCACACGGGGAGGACGGAAACCATGAGGACACCATTATTTCGTAATAACTCGCTAAATAAAAACTTTATTGTGGGGAAATTTCAGTATGTTGTGTAATTATATATTTGTGATTATCTCTTAAATTTTCGTCAAGATATTTTCACGCATTAATTTAAAAATTTAGAAAACGTGATCTCGAGGCGTCCAATAACCATGAAAGACTTTCAAAAATCATCGCAAATAGCTAAAATCTCGCAAAAATTAAGAAAAAAATTTATTAATAATAAATAATGTTTCCTTTATTCTCAATAACTTAAAAACATCTGTTATCCATTCATTTTATTAAGGTTTTTACGAATTTTCCATCCAGGTCTTTCCAGGCACTCCAAAAGGCGTTTCCAGGTTAGATTTGGAGTGAAACTGTTTTTTATTGTTATAAACCAGTCTTGAAATCATTCCCCAGACGTTTTCTATGGTATTTAAGTCTGGCCTGCGGGCCGTGTGTTGGACAACCCTGCTATAGAAGATAAGATCCGTCCTTGCATTACTGGATTGGAGGAACACACCATCAGAAGCAATTCTCCCCGGCTTGTTTCAGGTAGAGTTTGGTCGACGCACCTTCACATTGATGCCAATTTCAGCCTCCTGCAGACTCCAAATAGTACAAAAGTACGGGAAACTATGAAGGCTGTCAAGCTGAAACAAGTGGCATTTTACAACATGTCTGCCAAGGAAAGACCCTCATTGAATGTCGGGCAGACTGTACGTTTCAAGCCAGATGATCGGACTGATTCGCAGAAAGGCTCCATCAGCAAAGTGTTGCCCTACAGATCTTATGAAGTAAGATGGATGGTTCATGATGGAACCACAAGAAGACTCACATCGAAATATGTACGCTTCTCTAAAGAACATCCCCTGTCTGTTACCGAACAGGCTATGGAAGAACCAGCTCAGGCATAAGCGCAGCATGCAGAAGTGCCAGAACCGACAAGTTCCTTCCACCAAGTTCTCGACCATCCGTCGTCACAAAATCTGGACGGAAAATCAAGACTCCTGCTCGATATAGAGACTGATTTGGAAAGGAGGATGTGACGATACTTATGTATATCTTTATAGTGTCGCACCCGCGCGTCGTTTTACGCCTTATTGAATTAGAGCTTGGCCTTGTTATGTCTTTTGACGTTTGACAATAAACGTTACAATGGGTATTGGCACCTAGGAGAGACGTTTTCTAAAAGATAGTAATCAGGTAGTTACATATGATTTTGTAATTTGGGGAGTGTCCACCAACAGCCGAGGTTGCATCCCTCCAACTGGCAATATCTGTGGGGGGATGAAAACGCCTCCGCAGGGGGAAAGGTAAATAAATAGGATTGGATGATAAAAAAAAAGTTCGTCGTAATCATTAATGATGAAATGTCTTTTAATTTTATCAAAATCATCGTTATTAGATCACAACTGTTAAAAGATAATCGTCGTAAACCTCGACCTGGAAGAATTTACCCCTAAAATAGACACAAACTAGCTGACTACCTTATTTTGTATCTCACAATTGGAGGTCCAATGAGATGTCACATTTCTTCAATCTCCTCTTCTCATAATTTGTCACAAATCCCCGATCTCACCTCCCATAGGCGTGCACATCAAACGTATGAGCGAATTATGAGCAATAGCCATTTATAGAACTCCGCCGATTTTTGAGAACGAAGATTACATCTTTCCCTTATCAGGCACACAGACATAAATTCCGAGCCCCTGCGTTATGTCAATTTTGTAAAGGAAAAGCAAAAAAAGGTCTTGATTTAATTTTCGAGGCCCCCTTTGAAGCAGATTGGCCGCGTGGTTCCCTCCTCAATGATAGACGTGATCCAGACGTGACTTAACGCTAGATTATTTTTCAGTTGAGTGAATCAGCTTTTGACAATAGTTGTGGGAATTCTCGTAACGGATAAACGGAACAACCTTACTTAGGGACCGTAAAAGTATTCCACTGAATAAAGTTTCTTCTGGTGTGCGTTATTTACAATAGAATTTGTATAAATAAAAAATTAATCTCCCTTGCCTTTGAAATGGCATACTTTTTCGTGACATTTCAAGAATGTGTGTTTTTGAACTAATATTCTCGCATTAAAAACTAAACAAATTAAAATAAATTTTTCAAATTATAAAAATAAAATCAAAGATATCTTAATTAAAATTAGCGCTTTATTTCATAAATTGCAGGTGTTAATTACCCCTTAATCGAAAGTATAGGTGAATCTATCGACTCGGAGATATTGGGATGTTTGGTGTTCGTTTGCATCTTGTGAGTTTTCTAAACAAATGCTTAAATATGGGAATCAATACGTTGCTAGTTTGTATTTATTTAAAATACTTTGGTTTTAACAGTACATTATTAACTCTTAACGATCACAACTAAAATTGCTGCAGGTTTTTTCACGAGAAGCCCAGTACTCCATAACTAAATCCTAACGGAAAAAGGAATCTGTCTGAAAACATTATTTTATATTGTTTTTATTCGTTGCGTTGGTTTTCGTCGCACTTCTGCTTACATTGGGATCGACATTTACAATCAGCCATTATTTCCAAAATCTGTTATTATTTTACTTTAGATTTATTTCCAAGTAGAAGTCAGGATACATGGGTAGGCAGAAACATTTCATATTGAAAACATTGTTCTAAGAATTTAATTTCCCCAAGCAATTAAATTTGATATCTTCAATTAAATGGTGGCTAGCCTAAAATACAACACTCAAATCTCTACAGGGAGAAAATTAGATTCAGTACCTTGGGGCACCCTGCTTGCCACAGTGGTATTGTGCTTAGGGGTGGGCATGTTTTGTGGTGCAGGATATAAGGCTACCCAGCTGGTGATCCAGGGAATATTTGTCAATCTCTTCCACTTTTATGTTGAATGGTCAGTGGCACACAATTAATGACTTTTGTGCATAAATTATTTAATACTGTCTTTATGCAGGCTTGAAAGCATAGAAATTGGATTTTTTGTGTTTGCCATTTTTATGGGTCTTTTTGCAACACTTTTGTTTACTTTTGGTGTACTGGCTTCAACGGCCACCAGTGGCAATTTGTACTCAGGAGTGAAGTGCATCATGGGTGGCCGAATAAGTGCATTCTTGGTAAACACTCAGCATATCTTGTTAAAGAAATATTGGTTCAATCTCGCTCCACAAGTCTACTATATTGCTTTGATTGCAGTTCTTGAGTCTGACTTACATTCTAAACTGTGCTTGGATGGGGGTGACAAGCTTTATAGGTCTGACAATAATCATTTACCTCATGCTCTATTCCATCTGCTCTGTGGAAATTCAAAAACGAACCTACCAATACCTGGACACAGAGTGGGAGTTCTGCTTAAATCTCAGCAGATTTGGTAGTCAAATTAAAGCTACATTTAACATCCAAATATTAAAATTAATAAATTTCAGGGATATACAGGAATTTCACAGCTGGCCTAGATCTAAATGCTTTATGCGATGAAAGTGACTTGGACGATTTCTGCAGTAATGTAAGCCTGAAATTAGAAAATAAACAAAACTTTATTCAAAAACTAGCTTTAGCTACTATTGCAAACATTACTTATTACATTGTTACTCATTATTTGAATTATGCTGTTGTGTGCAGATAGCTTTGGCTGGTCCACAGTTTTTCATAGCATTTGCAGGATCATCGTTGATAGTGTTAGGATTGGTGAGTGACACTTAAATACCAATTACAAACTGGAATTAACTTGTCTGTGCTTAAGGTCATGCACACAATGGGTCTTGGAGCCAACTATTCTAAGATCCAGGCTTCTAAAGAAATAACAAACTACCATGAAACGTTTGCCTTGAACGATGCCAGCTTGTCAGGACGAATTTAAAAATACCAGATTGTAAAAAAAATTTTAATATGAATAAATGTTTGTCTACACAAAGGTTCAAAGAGGACCATTTAGCAAAATTATTAATAAAGATGGCTTCGAAGTGTCATGTTTGGAATCATTAAGCATCATCATCGCTTGAGGTATCATCAAATCGTTTGCCTCTGATGGACTTGGTAATGTGATTTGCTCTAGGATTTTCGGCAGGTGCATGATCGTCACTATATTCAATAACACCTGCTTTTGCTATTCGCTGTTCCAAGACTCTGGTTTGGAAATCTTCTTTGCCTCCAAGGTCACCAAAGCCCACAATAAAGTCAACCGATTTTCCATCTTTGATGAGACATATGGTCGGCATAACCTTGATTCTTAATTTTTCTGTGAGAAAGGGACTCTTTTCAGCATTTATTTTAATAAATTTGGCTTCGAGATGCCTTGGAGCCAGCAAAGTTAAATGCTTATCAACCACCTGCCAACGAACACAAGTAAAAAATTAATGAGTAACAAAGAAGGTCTTCGACAAGTAGCAAACCTCGCAATAAATGGTGGATGATCTGTAGAAATGACAAACAACATTTTTGCTTTTTTTGCAGATGTTAAAAAAATCCTTTTCATCAGCTGCTTCTTCATAAGTACCATGGCCCTGTTTCAACCATTCCTCTTTTTGAGCTTTTGCCCTCTTTAGAGTTTCCAGTCTCTTCTTTCTATAGTCTGCAATGTCATCTAATTCCTGCAAAGCAACATCTACTTGTTGTTCTAGTATCCCAGTTGCAGCCAAAAGTTGCTTCTCAATTTGGTTCTCCATGTTAACCTAAAAACAAATAAACCAGTGATCATGATTCTTAGTTGCAAGAGGGTTACATTTTGTAAGTTGTTGCGATATGACCAAATGGGTAGAAGTAACTGGAGAAATAGACCGGGGCAATCATAAAAAAAGAAATCAACCAAAACATAATCATGTTTGACAAAACTTCGGACAAATATTAATAACACCAGCAAAGTATTTGCTTGTAACTGATTTAAAGTAGAAGCATCTGAAACTATGTACGTGTTTAAAGTCAATGGAATATGGGAGCCACAGCAGATACGAGATGTTTCAAAACAGCAGACTCTTCCTGGTGCAGTAAAGTTGAAAATACCACTTCTAAATTTTGTAAACTATAAAGCTCATTGCGAAAAATTGACAAAATTAAGAACCTCGGGGCGGCGCTACAGACACTTCTACGCAGAGTGATGTAGACATAGAAACTATAAATAAATGATAGCTTCCAGATAAAGCAAATATTAAAAATTGCAAAAAACTACACAAAATTGTTTTTAGAAACGTAAAAAATAAATTAAATTATTAATTGATTTTAATATTAATTAAAATGAATGAATTTATTATTATTATTACCATCTCAATGCAGCTGTAATATTATTGATTTTGATTTTATTTTTTTATTTTATGAACACCAAACAAAAAACAAGCAAAAAAAAAACAAAAATACGAAGATAACTGAAATGCAAAAGAAATATCCAAAGGCAAAAATCCACCAAAGGGATTCACATCCCGCTTAAGAGGTCCACCTATATAGATGAGTAATTGAATAAATTTTTGTAACAAACAAAATAAGTAAAAATCAAGATGAGAATATGTGTGAGATGGAAACAAGGCATTAGCAGATATTTAAGTGTTTAATAAGTACGATTTATAGGATGATTTTAAAGTTGATATTGATGTACATGTAGATGAGGTTGCTTCTTTAGATTTGGATGAATGTATGCGTGGTCCTGAGCATCTAATGGAAAATTGTTTAAGTATTTACAAATTCACTTCGAAAGCGATTGACATTACGTATGTCATGGGGATGAATTTCTGATGAGCGGGTGAAGTCATGGTTTGGTGAAGCCTAAGCTATTGATGGTAATGGAGCCTTTATATGTTTAGTTCAAAATGTCATTTATCATTGCTTTTTGTGTTGAACATTTGTTGTTTGGCAAGGATGGATTCATATATAAAAATTTTATCCAATTAATTGAACACGAACACTTGAGAAGTATATGGGAATTTTACTGCGTTTCAATCAAATACAAAATAAAGTCAATTGCTAAATCGTAAGCGAATAATTAAATTGCAGTCAATGAATTACGAATAAGCAGCATGTTGAGTGAGAATTTGTGAAGAAACAACTATTGAACAGTATTCAACTGATAAATATTGAGTATTTTATTATCGGTGAAGGAGGATTTTGTTGATGAGTATGGCTGAAGATGACATATTAAAAGATCACTTCTGAGCGATATGTAAGGGTTTTAGACGAGAGGAGTAATTAGATGCCCAGACAATATTGCATTATGACAGACTAGCTTTTTTAAACCGGCTTCACCAGTGATATATTCAAACGGGGACTCGAACCCGTGCTTCCATCGTGGGAAGAGAAAGCCATGTGGGAGCAAAATGTTCTTCGCTTTCAGTAGCTCTCGAGTTTAAAGAAATAGGAGATTCATTTCGTTGTTGATGTTTTCACAGAGGTTGGATAAATTATCATTAGATGTGAAGAGATTTGTGTCATCAGCAAACAAAACAAATTCAAATAGAGCTGAGATTGAACACAAATCATTGATATAAATGAGTAATAAAAGTGGTCCTAATGTAAATCTTTGTGGTACTCCATAAGAAATGTGTGCAAGTGATGACATGGTGCCAAAGAAGTACACTTGTTGAGTTCTGTCTTCGAGGTAACTCTGGAATCATTTTAGCAGGATTCCTCTGATGTCGTAATACTTTCGGAGCAGGATTTGGTGATGAACAGTGTCGAAAGTTTTTGCATGTTAAATGGGTTTGTGGCGAGGGAGAAGCGTAAGAAAATTTGATAAAATTTGTAAAATATTTGAGCACAACATCGATCTTGTAAAAACAGGCCGTTTGAGAAGAACTTAGAAAAAAGCAATGAGATTTAATTGTTAAAACCAGACATGGTCACGGTTGACTTTTTATCGCTACGTACAAATGTGGACGCGATGCTTCTATTTTTATTCGCATATTCGGACCTTCAGTACTTGATACCATGTCATTAAATTATTGACTCTAAATTTGTTTAAACATATCTGTTACTCTGTTTAGGAATTACCGAATTACGTCAGCCCCTCTTCTTCAACGTTTTACCTCCACTCTTTCAAGAAACAACAATGGACATAGGATCAATTGCCAACTATATATATCTATTGTTCACATAGAAACATTATCAGTGACGATAAACTTGAAAATAGACGCTAAACCTAAAGTTTTTTGGTCATTTCAAATCAGTCAAAGGCGGAAAAGATTTCTAGCAAGTAAGATCTGCAAGCATGATGACTTGGACAAACTGCATGAGCCTATCTTAAGGACTCTTAGCACTCCAGTTTCAAGTGTCCCCCTTAAAAAGAGTATTGGGAAGTCATTACAAGATCTCTAGGTCTACATGTGTTGTACTCATGAACTATTAGTTCGTTAATGATTTTAAAACATATTTCTTCATTTGTAAATTGTAAAGAATAACTCTTACGAAACAATAAGTGGTAATATTATATTTAAAGTTTCTAATTTTTATCGAATTGATTTTGATAAACGCACAAAGACAAAGTCTAATTTTGGAATTTTATTTAAGGCTATTCAATTAATAATAATAATAATAATAATAATAATAATAATAATAATAATAATAATAATAATAATAATAACAATAATAATAATAATAATAATAACATGCGTGCATAGTTTATGTTAGTTATTTAAGTTATATTCGCTTTCATAGTCCCGCGGAGATCCCGAGCCATGTTTGGGGTCTCTAAAAATTGTATGTTGTGGTTCATTTATTTGGACAGATGGATTTTGATTATTTGGGGAAAAAAATAATAATAACAACAACAATAATAGCCAATTAACCTGGTGAGGACAATAATGAGTTACACTACTTTTGAACTTGTACAACATTCATACTTGATCCTACGTCTAAACAAATGCTAAGTGCGAGGAAGATGTTAACTCTTGCGTGCAGGCAGTTTGCCGTCTGCTGCAGGAGAGTCCCAGTCGGTGCATGTTTTCACCAATTTAAACATTAATTATTTGCACTTACAACATTTAAAGAGTTTCAAAC
Organism: Hirudo medicinalis; assembly: GCA_011800805.1. Taxonomy (NCBI): domain Eukaryota; kingdom Metazoa; phylum Annelida; class Clitellata; order Hirudinida; family Hirudinidae; genus Hirudo; species Hirudo medicinalis. Next base: position 446,051 of record MPNW01000161.1, on the reverse strand, counting down.
CTAATAATATAATCATCACTAACAAAAAAAGTAGGCGGGACTGGTTAAAGACACTGATCCAGGCAGACCAGTACATTGAACTGGGGCTAGGATCGGAGGCAAAATATCTAGGTAAGACGTCAATAATTAGAAAACCCGAGCTAATAAACTTTTTCTTCATAAAATTCAGTACCTACCATCCTGGTGGGTCTATGACTTGTGGGTCTATGTCATCCTAATTAGGAGTAACTAAACAAACCGATCAATTAAATGTAATCAACTGGCATTCTTCTTGCATCACATATCGATACATTACGATTATGAAAGCTGCTTTAACAGAATAAATCAAACAATTCAAAAAGCAGGATTAGATTAAAAATCAACAGTTAAAGATACAAATGCATTTAATATCTTAAATGATTTGTACTAAATAGAGGTATTTGGTAATTACATTTAAATAATTTAATGTATTATAATTAAATGTTTATCGCGATTTTTAATGTAAAATCCGAAATTTAAAATTGAGTAGAACAGTTTTATAAAATAATATTTAAAATCGCCTCAAAATTACCTTTTAAAATATCTACAATTTGTACTGTCTGCAATATTGGAATGTGTTTAAAATTAATTTTGAATATTTAGGTGACAAATGGCAAAAATTACATAAAAATCGATTAAAATTCAACAGATAAAATGCAAATAAAAATTATTTTAAAAATCGCGAATGAATTAGAGCATATACATCATTAGCTATAATGATTCCGTAATTTCAGATTTTATTTCAATCCACATTCTTATCATAAAAACCAAATTTTCGTCGAGCGAAACATGTGCATAAAAGGACACGTTATATATTTGAACTTTACAAAAAAATTACTTTTTAGAATATGCATTAATTTTACTCTTCATCTAATTAAATGCGCCGAAAATTATTTTTGTACATTTAAGTACAAAATGCCGAAAATTGCTGAAAAATCTATTAAAATTCACACACATTATTAAATTTCACACTCGTAGTACATTTACTCTTTACGGCTGTAGTCATATTCATATTTACATTCATACGAAAAACTCACCTGAAAGCTCTGAAAGTCTGAAAAATCGAATAGTTTGTATACAATTGCATGAAAAATGTAATGACTTAATTAAAAATACTTATAATTAGTTTGGTTTTTTTTTTCAATAATAATCATTAGTGAAAGATTTACTTTTACCTATTTCCTAAAATTAGTATTCTTAATATTTGTTCAGTCTTTAGGAATAACATTTACAACTTTATTCAGTTCTTTTAAAAATTAAACTCTCCAGTAAACACTACTAGAATAAGATTTCAAAAATATTTCTTACCGCAACTTGATATGTAGGTAAATAAAGAACATCGGTTTGAGCTTCAGTGGTTGCACATGTAGTGTGTGCCGATATGAAAGTGGATTAGTAATTTTTGTTGCACACTTTTACTATGCAAGCTGATAAGTTTACTAGAAGAAACAAAGGATTTGGAAGTACTTTAAAAGGATGTACTAAAACACGTACGGTTGGTGGGACTGGTTTACAAGGAATTTCTGTGTTCATTTACGTTCATTTGTTTGCTACTGATGGAATGTATTTCCATGGTTTGATAATAATTTTAGACTCCAAAATGAATGATCTGAGGTAAATATAGTAGGATATTTTTAAAACGTATCATCAGACATGATATCCATAGAACAAATTGGCAGTTTGAAGAGTGATTCATTTGTTTTGTTTTTAGCACTTTAACTTTATACATTTCTTGTTTGCAAATAGTGCGAGATGTTTTTGTTCTAGAATACTTTATACATGATTCAATATGTTTTTATTAATCAACTCATTTAAATATTAATTTTGAAAAATATTATTATTAAAAAATGAGAGTGCTGAGTGTAGTCTCTACTTGTCAACTTTTGATCAATAAGAAGAAATAAAGCAGGCATAACTAATCAGGGATGCAAACCAATGATATAAATAAATTTTAATATATAAAATTATTAATGTTATTTGCCTTTTGTAAATATTTAGTAACATATTATGGTTTTTATTTTAAACATTTATATGATCCATACTTCTCTTCTACAGCATATCAAAGATCAATCCATTGATAAAGAAAATTTAAAGTCTAGGTAGGATGATAATAAGTTGAGAACTTAAGAAGTTGAATTTATCTCATTTAACATCACAACTAATACTTGTAAAATGTTTGCTATATATATTTCAAAACTATATCTTTCAAAACTATTTAGTTTATGCTCTGAATGCAGTTTGGCTTTCTTACCATGTTAGAAGTTGCTTATCCAAAAAAAAAATTAATAAAATTGTAAATGTTGTCTAAAGTTCCTCTGATGCTGATCAAGAGGAAGATTCAATAGCTCACCAAAGCCCCAAAGCTGATGATACTGATGACAATGACAACAGTGCCAATGCCAATATTCTGAGTGTGAGTAAATGACTTTACAAGATTTATCAGTATTAATTAAACTTGGTTTATTGATGCTCATCATTACATTAGTTTGTAATTTCTACTTTAAAGTTTTATGTTTTAATGGAATTTAATTAGATTAAATTATTTTGAATGTCAGAACTCTGAATCAAGCATTGATGTCATCCATAGGGATTCCCCACCCAACAATGAAACTCTTGACTTCCAGTCTAGGTCCTCCTGTGATAAGAGGAAGGAAAGAGGTGATTTGAGACTTGCAAATTTAATACATCCATTTGTCCAACCATTTTATTGATCTCCATTTGTTATTTTCTTAGCATCCTGCTTAAAGGCTCAGGAGATGATCAAGTTTGCACCTAAAGAGTTTGGTTTCTCCACTGATAATGTACAAAATGAAAGAATCTCAGAAGGCATCCCCAAGAGGCCAAGAAAGAATTCATCCTGCTATCAACCACTCAGTCAATATCGAAGGAGAAGGCGGAAGAGATCTTTCTTTACAAACATCACAAGGAAAAAAAGCAATTCAGATTCTCTTGTGCCAGGTGATGACTTGGAATCAAGTTAACTCCTAAAAGTCTCAATTATTTAAAAAAAAATTTGACTTGAAACTTTAAATGCAATCTAATCCACAACTGGCAGATTCTCAGGGCACCACAGATTCACAGATGAGCAGCACATCTAGCCCTCCCGATGAGTTAGCGAAGCAGTTAACTCTGCCGGCGAAAGAAGTTGGTGAAAATCAGGTCGCCACGAAGGAATTATTGCAAATTCCTGTTTCAGCAACTAAGGCATGCCTTAAAACTTTTGTATTTTATTTTTGGCAAAAGATGCACTTCTTCATCATTTATTCAAAATAATTTTCAGTTACAGATTGAAGACATTCACAACTTTTAATTTCATTTATGATGTTTATATTTCCCCCTAATTTTTAGACACGGAAAAAGCCACAGAGGTTGAGTACCTCTGCTCAGATTCGAAAAACAAGGCAAGGATCTGTTGATCTGAAAACTCCTAATTCGATTCTTGTTAACATCAATTTAAAAGTAAGTTGCTTTTGCTTGTGTGAATTTGTGATGGCCATTCTTTGACAATCATCAGCATCAGGATTTGTAAAACGTAAATTTCTGTAAATGTTGCAGACACTCATAAACAAGCACACATTTGCAATTCTGCCTGTGAATTGTCAGGAAGAACTCTGTAAGATGCTTCCTGAATGTGATCTGTCATTTTCTGAAGGATCACTCAAGTAGGAATATATATATATATATATAAGCTGAGCCTAATTTATTTAACACCTTCATTTTAGGTTAAACAGCACTGCTCTGAGCAATGAATTCTTCACAAAAGCTTGTATGGAGTGGAGAGACAGGCTTCAAGATGGCTAGTTATCATTTCCAAAATTAAATTAAATTGATTCATCTTGTTGGCTCAGGTTTTAAGCATAATGATAAATATTCAATGTATTTCGAGTATTTAGGATATAATTACATAATAATATAATAGTATTTGGTAATAATTATGTCAACAAACTTTAAAAAGTAAAGTCTAAAGTCAGAGCCTCCCAGCTTAAAATTTGTTCAGATCTATTAGCATGTTTACAAGGGCATTCTACAAGTTCAACATTTTTGAACTTTTTTGCTTAGCTGCTTATTTTTATAAGACACATACCCAAATGTCCAATTGGCTCCCAATGCTAAACTTTATATTCATTTTCCTATATTAATCTTTCAGAATTTCAAATTCACTACATATTTATGATTTATTGACTTTGTTGGTTAAGCTATAGGAGGTCTATTTATACTTCAAACTATTTTTCAAATAGGTGAATTTACTTATGAAAGTCAGAAAAGGAAACATGAAGATGTAAAGGATTCCAACAAACTCGATCCTTGGAAGGTAATAAATAAAAACTGTCGTATCATCAAACTTTGTTAATTTTTTCTTCTTTATTCAGGCCAAACATTTTGAATCATCCTGGGGTGAAAAGTTAGAACATATTAATATGAAAGTATCACAGGATGAAATCAAAACTGCTTTTTATTATCAGGTTATGTGAACATTCTGAGATGCTGAAGGAAAATGAGCATTGTTTGTCCACAGGAACAAATGTCTCAAACAATTTGACATCATCAAATCCCTCACAATTAACAATCACAAATTCAATTTCGTTGAACCTTCGTTCCTCAACGAGGCTTAAAAATTCTCACATGTGCGATTCCTTGAAGAAAAGATGTGATACCTCTGCTTCATCCCCAATTCAAGAAAATGTCCATTCTGTTTGCAGTGCTAACAGCAATAAAGATGACAATTGCCCCCTGAACACTGACAATTCCACCTCAAATGTCGAGCAGCCTCATTGTGATGGGCTTTTACCAACATCTGATGCTGGGATTACTTTCATTGAATCTTCAGATTCAGTATTAAAGGTACTCTCAAATACCTCAACATCTCCAAACTTTGTTCTTGGCTATTCCCATATTTGCTCTTCCAATATAGATACATCAATAAGCTTTTCATGTGCTTCAAGCCATTCACTTGCAAGTACTTGCACCAATTCAGAGAGTAGCTCCATATCTAAAAATTTTGATTCTGTTCAGCTTTCGAAAGTGGGTAGTAAACGCCACAGTGTTGAAAATGATTTCGATCCAGAACATCAACCTGATGACAGTAAAAAAGTAAGAACTATGCCAGAGCCTGAAAGATCATCATTTTCTTCAACTTTGCAAAATGCATCTATTAGTTGCACCCAATCAATGCAAACAATTTCAAAATATTCATCACAGGAATTGTTGATGTCCAACAGCTCTTCTGCATCTGCAACTATTCCCATCCCACAGAAAACAAATTTTTCATTACCCAGTGTTTTATCTCCGAATTCACTTAGAAAGAAGCAACATCAACAGGTTTTTAAGAAATGTTTTAAGATTGTAAACAGTTTATTTTATCAAATTTAAATAATACTTTAGCAGCTGCCTTTCCTAGGAAGCCCAAAACAACAGACTCAAACCAGAACTCTGGCCCAGATCAAGGCTCAGAACCAGGCAAAACGTTCAGCTAAGAATCTCATGCAGAGAGACACTTCACAGACTGCATCAAACACATCAGCCAAACTTGTCACTACTGACAATCCAGTTTCAACTATCTCTTTAGATGTAGCTGCATTGAAATCTTTAAGTCAAACAATTTCTGCAGAAATGAGTTCATACTCTCCATCTACTCCTTCAAAAAGTAGTCCCAAACTAAACCTCACCAAATCATGTGAACACAACTCAATTTCAGGTAATTCTTCTCTCAAACACAAACTCAAGATTGTACGAGTTGCATCACCTGGTGGACAAGTTACTTACAAGGTTGAAACTTGCTTTGATTCTTCTGCTTCAAATGATGACGACAAATTGGTGCAAAATGAAACAAAGCTGATTACAATTAAAAACAATGACATTCACCAACAAACTGACAAAAGCAGTCAGTCAAAAGTTGCAAACGTCCCTGCAAAATGTTCTAGTAGCAGCTTTCTTGCTACAAAACAGCACAGTTTAACACCTTCTGCTAATTTGCAAACAAGTTTGAAGCAAGAATCAATCACCAGGGAAAAGTCTATGGCTTCGCGTCTGCAGCACATCCCCGAACTTCAGAGACATCAACGACTTTCGCTAAGTGAGGTTTTATCTCGAAACACTCATGAAAACTCAAATGACTGCAGCTGTAACTTGAAGGCAATGGTCATTTGTAGCAAGTGTGGAGCGTTTTGTCATAACGAGTGCATCGGGCCCTCTAGGATCTGCATAACGTGTCTCATTGCAACGTGATGATGCCTGTTCGTTTGAAATTACCTCATTATGATTTTTGCCGTTTTGTTGATGACAACTTATTGAACTATCGTTTGTGCAAGTGTTTTTTTCACCAAATTGTTTCTTAACCACATTTGTATTTATTGTTTTTTTTTTCTGTTGCATTTGTTTTGATAGAGCTTAATTCTAACATTCAACTTTGACACATCATCCCAAGTCAAACTTGGTAAATGATTAACTGGTTAAAAATTTCCTAATTAAAAGAAAATCAAGGTTACATTGCTTGAGCTGGTATTTTGAAATGAGTTGTTATAACTGAAAAGCATGCAAAAATGTGAGCACCTAGAACCCAAACTAGTGGCATGTTTTGTGGACACTAGTTCTGTGGATTTTGAGGTGTACAAACGTTTTAAGTAGGACATATTTAATATTGTGAGTGGCTCCTACTAAATGAGAACAACAATGCCATTTTTATCTGAGTTCAGTGATCACATGCAGTTTGTTGTAGCAATTCCTCTTCATGACAATTTGTTGGTATATTTAAAATATGACTATTTCATAAATATTATAAGTAAATAATAGAAAAAGTTAATTGTGCTCCACTTTAGAATTCAAAATCTGGTGCATAACAGGCATTGAAATCCATTTCCCATTCAACAATATGAAGACTGAGTGTTGCACTGCCCACAAACAATAAATACTGTTAAACAGTGGAAACCAATATAATGGACTATAAACTTAGATTTGGATTAAATGCATTTTATCTATTTGATTCATGCAAGAGTTGATTGCTAGGGATGAGCTTGTAAAAAGTAGAGCGATTTTTGTCTGACTGGTTTTATTGAAAAACCATGATGTTTGGGAGGGAGTGTCAAATTATTATTAATAAAAATCATTGAGATGCAGTTGAGGGTCATGTTATCAGTAAAAGAAGGCATATACATAATTTGCAGTATAAATAACTTTCAACTTGTCCTCTTGGATTTTTGAACCATGCTCATAGTTTGTCGGAGTAGATCTTGAAAGTCTGAGTTTTGAGAATTCATTGAAGAACTGGATCTGTACACTGCCTCATGATCTGTAACAGGCACATGCAAAAATGAAAACAAATACACATAATTTGACAACCTTAAGAACCATACCCAAATCAGAGTAATTTGTGCCACAAAATTCTCTTCGTCCACCATAACTGAAGTCAAATCTCTCGCATCCCGACACCTTCTGACCATCTGTGGGTTTAAGGCACCACAAGTCAATAAACAAGAAAACTTTAAAAGGCATTTGTAAGAACATTCTGCCATTTATGACATGCAGGATGGCTGAATGGGTTGTGTTTCTGCATGCAAAGATAAAGGCAGCCATGTTAATGAGTTGCAACCCAGCCTGTATTGCCAGGGAAAAACCTCGACTAGGAGCACTAAAAAAAGTGCCTTTACATCCTATTCAGATTCAAAAGGCACTAAAAAGATCGGCTACATACAAATGCAAATAACCTTGTTTTGCATTGGCTGCTTGAGCTGTTGTTTCAAAGGTAACAAATCCATAATATTCACTGGGGATAAAAAAATCACCACATTAAGTATGTAATCATAAAATATGCATCACTATATCTCATAAGAGAATGATTGGATATGGCAGCTCAAACTTACTCCTTATTTCTCTTGTGAATGCTTGTTTCTAGAATTTCTCCAAAACGTTGCATTTTTCTCTTGAGATCATATTTTGTGTAATCAGAAGGAAGGCCTCCAATATAAACAATTCTCCTCTCCTCCTATAACAACCACAAATTAATTTTTGAGACTTAGTTGTTAAAGGCAAAAAAATAATAAAAACTCACAATGGCCTTTTGCTGGTCAAGTGACTTCCTAGAGCTATTATGATCTCTGAAATGCAAATAGAGTATAAATAAAGATAAATAGACTTCAGTTTAAAACTTGCAGTTATAAAATTAGTAATATTGTTTTTATTTTGCATTATTACAACAGACCTCCTTTCCCTAGAACATTCTTCTTGAGACCTGAAGAAGTGAACATTTTTCTTGATTTGTATTCGATGATCAATAGCCAATCAATAATCAGAATATTTTGAAAATAGGATATCACCCACATCATGAACTTTACATTTAAAATAGATTTCTTAGCTGAACTAAATGAAGGCTTAATTGACAAAAATACTTTAATCTCAACTGCACCTCATTTTTTTTGTATGCTTTTCTTTACATGACAAGGACAAAACAGAGGAAGATGAAGAGGTTGAAGATATAGAAGATGACCTGCTCCTTGACCTTTGACAGGGTGATGAGAGGGAACTTGCATCGGATGGGAATCCGGCCGAATTGCTGTACTTGCCGTTTTTCCGAGGAAGCTCAAATACTGTAAGGACACTTGTGTTCCACGAACTGTTAGAGTACTGGGATTCATCCTTCATTGTTCTTTTTATTAATTCTGGATTATGAAGAGGAGAAGCCCTTCTCTTTCTGAAATTGTTGTCATCAAATCTCCTGCTTGGATCCCTGAAGGGTCTTGCATGAGAAAGTTGGTTCCTAAATGATTCTCTAATCCTTGAGTTGTTTTGTTCAACCTTTGTCACATTAACACTTTCCTGAGTTGATTGACTTGATTTGTTTGACTCAATTTCAATGTTGCGAGGTGAGGTAGGTTTATTCATAACTGTTGCAGTAGCCATTGTTTTGGGCTGCTCGGTCGTCATCCTATTCGACGTCTCAATGTTGGTCGGATAACATTGAGAAGGCATGCAGTAGTTGTGATCTCCTTCATTGGATGTTTCATTAGTTTTGCTCTGTTGATCAGTCCCGGGTTCTTGTTTAAATCTTTCTTGCTTCAATTTCTTGTAATCCATCAGGCTGAGTTTTTTCTTATTTTTGTCCTTTCCATCAGCATTTGTTTCATTCTGTTGCAAATCTCCTGCACTTACATTTTCCAAAGAAGAACAATGACTTTTTTCACTCTCACTAGGTGAGATTTTTTGGGAATTATTTGGGGGTGTGAAACTACAGTCTAAACTTATGTTTAGTGGTTTGTGCCTATCAGAATTTTTGAAGGATTTCTCTTCCACCTTTGCCAGTTTTTTACAATCATCTTGCTCTAAAAAATATAAAACACATTTAATAAGCAAAATAAAATGGATAAGTAAAATGAGTTATCATAATTTATGATTGAAATGAAACTATAAAATAACTAACCTTGAATACTTTTAATCAGTTTTGAATTGTCCAAAATTGAGGTCATCTTTCTTGGAATTGGAGCAGGTTTTGGTTTCTGCTCAAATTTAACATCCTTCCTTGGGACTGGAGCAAGTCGAGGTTTTTGCTCCAAAGTTTGATGATGGACAGAGTTGTCCTTTCTGGGGACAGGCACAGGCTTTGGTTTGAAATTAGATCCTGACACTGAGCCATCCTTCCTGGGGATTGGAACATGTCTAGGCTTAGGTGCAACCTTGGCATCAAGAGCTGAGATGAATTTCTTTTCAACTGGAATGAAGTTTTGACTCAATTCACAGGTTTCTTTGCATCCCTTGTTCCTTATGTTGTGATTATGAAGTCTCGAAATAGTTCCAACTTTTCCTACTCCTGACGTCGAGCTCCCCGCATTTGCGTCCCTGATGACGTAATCATGCTCTGTCATCACCTGATGTGATTCATTTGACTGAGGTTGGCAGTTAGATTTTTGTGGCTGGTATTTACCACCACCACCACCATTATTATTATTAGCTCCTTTTGATTTTTGCTTAACTTTTGAGGTTTTTGGCTTTTGCTTTGTTTTAGGTAAACATGCGATCTTTGTTAAATTATTGTTTTCTGCTTCTTTTGAGATCGGTTTTTGTAATTCCGTGTTTCCAAGGCTCCTAACACTTCTGATAAAAAAAATTCAATAAATTTAAATTTTAAGTTATTATTTCAGAAAAACAGCTACCCACTTTATGATAGTCTCCTCTGGCTCCTCTTTTTCTTGTTTACAAGTTTCACCATTGAGTTCTGAAATTACAGGACATGGCCAATAATGAAAAACTTGAGATAGTTATTTGCAATAATAACATTATCACCTTTTTCTAATTCATCCAATAATCCAAATGCAGTTGCTGATCCAACTCCTTGAAGTAATAGGGATTTCATTGCATTATCGATATAGTTGCAAAGGCTTTGAGATTAACAAATGAATAAAAATGATGAGTTACCTTTCAAGTCAGGCTTAACATCACAAGATGAAACTTGAGACTCTCCAACAATAAAATCCAAAAGGTTCAATTCACAATCTTCACCCAATAAGACATCAATATTTGATGAATTTAAAATTTCCTCAAAAAAGTCTTCTTCATCACTTTTAAGCCATTCAGAACCCACCCACTCATTGCCATATTGTTCTGATGGACTCATAAAAGAATCTGTCAGTTCATAAATTTCATGCCCAACTTTTCCAATAATATCCATTGCAAAATCATTCCCAAAGATTTCATCTCCTGGTATATTTTCAAAAACATCATCCAGAATAGGACTAGAGGCAAAAAAGTTAAGCTGCATAAAATAGACGATCTTAATATTAGCTGACCAGAGTAAATTAAAATACAAAAATCATAAATCAAGAGGTAGCACATACTGATTCTATCGACATGTCTTGTAGATTACCAGGATATCCTAACTGAAAATAAATTAATATCATAGATGATTGTATCCAATTATCTAAATCATCACTAATAAGGCATTTTAACCACTTTATTACCTAAAATAATAAACATTACTGATCACAAATTCAGCAACTTCAAATCTAATTCTTTAAGCACATTTTTTATTAAATAATAAGTCTCTAAAAATGCTACTATTATCGTCAAAAGCTAGTGCTTGAGGTGTTTAGACTTAAGACACATTATAATAATACTTTTAAACTAAACGCCAACCATTTGGGTCATGGCAGCATTAATTGACAAATGTTTTGCAAAGACAATAATCAAAAATTGGAGGCCAAATTCCTAATCGCAGTGGTTTACATTTCCCACATGCTGGAATCGCGAACCACGTGTTAAACGGTCTTTGAGACTATTCTACAAATTTGAGTGTAACGAATAAAATTTGTGAAAGCAAAGTTTACTTTGTGCCAAAACAAGTTAATTCTTCAAGAAAAACTAGAATAAATCTTTCTAAATAAAATAATCACGATGTCAATGTAAATGTGCCACGAGAACCATAACACCGCTATCATAACACATGAACATTAAATCTTTGGAGTAAATCTGGTTGTCGATTTTTAATCAAAATTCAAACTTACATTTGTAGGAAATGAAGCAAAATCAAATTCTAATAAATTTACATCCATTTGTTGACGCATGGTTGCTTCCTTGGGAGCACACTATAAGCGTGACAGACTAACCACGTGAAAATATTGCCTTTATATCAGTTGCATAACACAGTCCCAAAGCGAAACTTCCTATTTCCAAAATATAAAGAAATTTCTAAATTTTTCTAGCCATCGCATATTTTTCGCACATCTATACGAAATGATTTCCCTGATTCTGGCAGTACAGAAATCAAGGGAAAAAATAAATTTCTTCGTTGCCCATTAAGTTGCTGCTGTCAGTAACTCTATTTTTACTTGTTTGAAAATGCTTTTAGTAAATGTTTTTAAATTCAAAAGAAACTTTTATAAAGATTACACAAAGTTTCACTAAATTGGATTGTTGAATGTTTCTCAATGTATGTATATGAATGCTGTCTGAGTCCATTAAGTGACCTCAACCAAGTGTTAAAATGACACGTGACATATCTTATTTAGTGTATTTATCTGCATAGTTTAATTTATATGCTACTTATAGAATATTTATTAGTGCCAAAAGAGCAAAGCATATTTTTGTAATAGATTTCTTTTTAGATGAATGAACAAACTTAAAGGAATTGACGCATATTCCATCCATAGTGAAGAGTCAACATCATCTTGGTTATGAGCTGGACTACAAACAAACAGGACATTTGCATATCTCCTCATATGTGTAATTTAAAGAAAGCATGAGAGATTTTAATCACTCGACAAGCGATTGACAATAACAAAAAATGGTTATCAGCTAATTTTTTTAAGGAAGGTTGAACCATTGGTTCGTCCCATTAACAACAGTTTATCTCCCCAGGCAAAGAACAGCAGCATTATGTTTAGGCAATAATAATAATGGTAATGGCTGATTTGTATGGCGCCTTATTGTCAGGGGCTTTATTTATGACTAATTTGCTGCTGAAATGTTTGTAACCTTCCAATTTTATTCTTTGTAACGAGGCCAATAATAGTCGGGGCTTTTACAGAAACTTGGTAATTTTGTCCAAAATGTGTTCTATTTCACACGATCTTCCAGTAATGCCCAAAAAAGCGAAGTGAAACTTTGCATTGGTTTTTGACTAAAATGATATAACAAGCTCAAAAGAATTGAAGTCTTCGAAGTCAGCTCTTTTGCAATGGACACAATGATATATCTTAAGTGCAGGGCCGCCGACAGAAAATTCGGGCGCAGAACCCACGGGCCCCTACGTTATGTAAATTTGGTAATGGAAAAGCAAAAAACAAAAGTCGTGATCGTTTTCTTTAAAAATAATCGTTGAATTGTTGAAAATTACCAAGGCGGCGCGGCTTATTTAAACAAAAAAGAATATTAATACATATTTTATTTATAATAAGCAATAGCATTACATAACCTAGTTAATTTAAATTTGTTATTTCGATTTACGAAAACCCCTTTGGAGCAGAGGCCCGGGCCAAGTAGCCCGCCTGCTCGCCTCTCCTCTGCTAGGCCCTATTCATTACTAGTCTAAAAAATGACTAAATTTAAATCACTAATGGAGAGTAGATAAATTTTTTCAATTATTGCAAGGAACATCGAAACATTCCGAATGTCATGCCGAAAATGTTGTCATTTCTGGATTGGTAGTAGCAGGCAAACTTTTTGCACCACAGGTTGTTCTGATGATGAGCAACCTCTGTAAGCTTGTGACATCAACATTTGATAAACACTAGGGAAATAAATATTATTTAAAATTTTTAAATTGATTGTGACAATAATTAACTTTAGCACGAGAATGAGATGAATGCTCATGCATGTGAACTATTTTCTCAGAACGTGACGTGAAATTGTTCGAGGAAATTTGCGTAAGTACTCCTGGACCTTCACACTTATACGTCCATTATATCGTACACAGGTCTACATAATATCCCCATAATAAAGAGCTCCTTGTTGCAAGAATCATAAAGGAAATTTTTAGCTCCTTCCTTCTCAGCAACATCTAAACTCTGAACCTTCTAGAGGTGGCGCTTCGCTCGACTTTTTTTTTCAATATTAATATTATTTTTACAATATTAAAAAAATAGAAAAGCAGCTGGCAACCTTTTTTCTTGTTTATCAATATAAAATTCCCAATTTCTTCATTTTAAAATTCTGTGAAGCCTTCTCCATTGCATTTTGTAGTGCAAGCTGGCTCAAGAGGGTTTGCATCCCTGTGAGCGATAGTAAAAGCAACAGTCGTTAAGTGTAGCGTTTGCAACTCAGCTTGTACCACCACAAAGCGCCTCTGGGAGAAGGCTCTATATAAATGGCCTTAGCGCCCCTGATATTATTATTATTATTTCATCATAAAAAGTTATCACAGGATATCACAAATAGCCATGTCCAAGTCATCACAAACAATAACAGATTCGTTTAATAACCATCATTACTAACTTTAGGATTCAGGATTTGTGAAAATTTGTTAAAAAATTGTGTTAAATTGAAAAATGTGTTAGATTATGTACAATGAGTAAAAGCATACATCAAAATCTAATACAGCAGATAATGATTTGAAACTGAGTTTTGGTGAGTGAAACAGGCAATGATTGTTTGAGTAATTATTGAGTACTACTCAAATGAATCAGATTATGGGCAATTTAAAGCATTATTAAATTTTTAGGAGTCAAGGTTATTGGAATTAAAATTCGCAAATTAAATATAGATATAGCAGGTCGATTTCCCCTAAATCATTCAACATTTCTTCATTTCCCAAAACTCGTTGCTCAAAAATCCATCTTTGAACATTTATTGGAAAACCAAATTTTTCCTGTATCTGTGGAAGAGATAATTAAAAGTGTACATCATTTACATTTTCACACTTACTCAATTAGACAACATAATCAAATAATATTATTGTGTTTTGTATGTTGTTGTATGTTTGTTCATGTGATGGCCAGTTCAGCCAGCTAATAAACATAAAACAGCTTATATTAAACATTATGATGCATGAATTATTGGAACTGCAATAGAATAAAGCAAGTTTAACTTATAAACAAAACTTTCTATGAGATCTATGAAGCTCAGTGGTGGATTTAGGGGGAGGGGTGTGAAAGACCCCCAAGATTTCTAAAAAATAAATCAAATCTAATTTAATTTAATTTTTTTATTTCAATGATTTATGACTTTGGGGGAAAATTTTAATAGCTGTCCCTCCCTAAATCTGCTACTGGTTCCAGTTTGTGGCCCCCATCATAGTGTTCTAGATCCACCCCTGATGAAGCTTAAATGAGTGTCCTGGACACTCTCTATATATATAAAATTCAGCAAAAAACTAAAATACTAACTGATTCTTTCAATTTTAGGACACTGATTGACCTTTTAACTTTTATGTACAGGCATGCTTCTAAACAATGTTTATTTTCAATGCAAATCCTTAACCTACAATTTTTTTTCATATGCTTTTTTAAATTAGATAAAGTTAACATCAAGAAATTGGTATCGATAAATCAATGAATTAACTTTTAATACATAATATTTATCTGTAAGCCAACCTGAAATCTGGGAAATTTTTGGGTTGAGATGCAATATTTATAATGACTTTGGACTCAGATTCAACCAAAGCTTCTGCATTCCTTTTGGCATTATCCTCATCACCCTGAGTGATAGAATGCTCAAGCTTGCGAGCTAAATCTTGTGTACTTCAACATAATTTTCTGTTAGTCGTTTAGAAGTGATAACAAATTTATAAATTGTAATGTACCCCATCATTCCAAAAATGTAAGTTCTGTTCTAAGTTACAAAATTGAACTTATTAAGTCTTTCTTTGGGTACCTTCAATTCTTACAGATAAAAAAAAAATTATGACATGAGATGGATTAAGTGGCTAAGAGGATGCACATTGGAAAAGTGAATCAATTCGTCAGTGTGTCAAAACTAAAACAGATTATCAAAACAATCACATTATAAAATTGGGTGTGTCACATCTCACCAGTTATTTAAGATAATGCTTTATAAAATTGTAACTGGGGATCGCTATCCAGTTAACTTTATTTCACTTTTATCTTTAACAGATTCTATCTTTATAATATCATATCATTTTAACAAACAAAATACACAAGGGCTACTGCTGCCTCAAAAGTTCTTAAACGTCCGCACACAAAAACATCCCGTTAGGTCGGAATTTCCGAAAATAAGACCTAATTTGTGGGACCATTAGTTAGCTGACATTGGCATAAATTTATTTAATTTTTAGCGAACTCCTAAAATATTGAACCGATCCAAGCCAAATTCGGAATTAAT
Source organism: Hirudo medicinalis (assembly GCA_011800805.1). NCBI lineage: Eukaryota > Metazoa > Annelida > Clitellata > Hirudinida > Hirudinidae > Hirudo > Hirudo medicinalis. The sequence goes on along the minus strand of MPNW01000161.1, from coordinate 430,274 downwards.
ATGTAAATTATAATGTTACACACGTGCCAATTTTCCTCAGTTTTGTTCAACTGAACAAATGATTGCAAATTCATCAAAAATGTCCTAAATTCGGCCGTGGAAAATGTTATTTACAGACGCTTTGGAAAAAGTTCAATTTATGGTCAAATTATAAAATCATTAACTTCTAAATTTTATTCAAACAGGTGATTGTAGGCTTTGGTTATGTAGGCAGTGTAGTAAGCCAAGTAGTTTGAAGATAATAGATGGAGAGAGTACCGGCAATGTCTTCTGTACGTTTAATTAAAAGAAATTAGATGTCAATCATCGAGGGCGGGATAATTTAGTTTTGGAAAAGACAGATAGATACCATTCAAAGTTAAAATTGAAGATATTTCTGAGAATACACATGATATGTTCATTGCACTCATTTCCAGCGAGGCAGCAAAATATGATTTTACTTCGTTACAAGTTTTGGAGCAAGTGTTTGAATTCATATCCTGTCCTATCTGAGATTGGTTTGAGCATTCTTCCATTTCCAACAACATACTTGTTTGAAAAAAACCCTCAACCCTTACCCACAAAGGCCCTTGTCACGCCGGTAGCCTACGAGCTCACCGTCTTGTGCGCGGCAATTCCTTTGTCGTCTATGAATTTTATTTTCGTTCTTTTCTTGTTTGAGCCACACGCCTGGGTACTCAGACACATAATCATTATCATTAGCTATTATATATATACATTAGCTATTAAATATATAGGCTCAGAGACAAGTCGCAATGTCGTCATGTAGTATCGTTATTGATTTTTCTTATCGAATAAAGATTTCTATTGCTCGCTCAAGTGAATCCAAGAAATCTACAAATACTTGTGCAGTGAAAAGCGCTTAGGGCAAATCACGTAACAATCCTTTTTTTGTTTCTCATCACCACTTTTCCACTATGCTTATGCACAATAAAATAACTTAAACAGCTTTTAAAACCAAAAAATTAAAAGTATTTCCATCGCTTTATTAACATAATAATTACATCTTTAACAGATTTTCGTTAAAATAAGGGATTAACGTCTTTGTTTTAAACGACCAAAGTCATCAATAACTGAATCAATATTCACATTTTTTGCTTCGTCTTGGAGAGATGCAATTACAACCAGATCACTCGGTCGCAGATTCCGTTTCTGAGATATGTCTTTAATAATAATAATAACAATAACAATAATAATAATAATAATAATAATAATAATAGTTAATTTATAATGCGCCATTTGCATAGCGTCAGAGGCGCCTTGTGTCTTCGTTAGCTTCGTGTTGGTGTCCTGAAGAGATGGGTCTTCAGGTGACGTTTGAAGAGCTCCAGGGATGGTTGATCTCTTACTTGGGGAGGTAAAGCATTCCAGACAGCAGGAGAGGCATACGAGAAGCCTCTGTTGATGAGGGATGATTTGTGAACTGGTTGGTGTAGTTGAATGGTGGAAGATGAGCGAAGACCAGATGTATGACGGCGGAAAAGGAGGTGTTGGAGATAGGGTGGATTGGATGTCGCGAGAGTTCGATATGTCATGAGGGCGATTTTGAAGATGATGCGATTATGGATCGGTAGCCAGTGCAATTTCTTCAGGCAGTCAGTGCTATTGAAGGTAGGGTTAAGAAGGACAAGTTTAGCGAGTTTGTTTTGTACGCGCTGCAAGGAATGGATCAAAGAGGTAGATGTACCATAGAGAAGGGAATTGCAGTAATCCAGGCGAGAGAGAACAAGACTGCGTGCAAGGGCAGAAGTTGTGTCGACTGAGAGGAATGGACGAATATGCCGAATTGACCAGATGAGATTATTGCATGATTTGATGATGGAGGCAGAATGTTTTTTAAAGCTGAGATGAGAATCAAAAGTAACACCGAGGAGTTTTAGAGTAGTAGAAGGAAGGAGGGTGCCTGCAACGTTTATGGAGGTTGGGGAGACATAGTTTTTAGGCGAACAGGTGTGCCGATGAACATGATTTCAGATTTCTGCGGATTCAGTTGAAGAAAGTTGACAAGATGCCAATCATTGATTGCATCGGATACCAATCATTGATTTACTCGTTTCTTGTAGCTAAAAAAGCTGACTTGACCAAAAAAGCTTTCCAATGATGTCATAGATAATGTCAGGACAAGATCAAAAACTTTTAAGATCTCACTAAAACCCTTTTGAAGATAATTTAAGCATTTACGAATGTTATTGTTGGTTATGGATGATGTCTTTTCCCCCAACAATTGTAGAAAGGATTTTGGCGAAAACAGCTGATTATTAAGTATAAATTCATCAATGACACTTCTAGGATAAAGTTTACCCAGTTAATGGTATCTGGGCATAAAAAGTATTTGGAACTTGCGCTGTCTTGGCCTGTTACAGTTGTCATTCAGTAGGACTCCAACTTCAAATACTATGGCATCAGCTTCTTTCACTATGCTGGTCCAAGTGTCTATGTTGCGATAGGCCAGCAGATCTCTTTTATTTTAATCTATGAACTTTTCATCATTTCATAAGATATGTAATCAACTGATCGGTTCTGCAATTCTTCAGACCGAATTGATTGTTCCAGGCAACTTTTCAGGCACGATCAAACTACGAAGAAATGCCATTGAACTGATTCTCGTCAGTAATCCTTGAGCTTCTGTTGTCGCTAACCCATCAATATTCTGCAAAGACAAGGCTCCCGGGATATTAACAATGATTTAAATCCTAAGTTTTACTTTGCTTACTGAGCGGTACCAATATCACCATCGGGTTTCAGCCAATCTCTCAAGTTCCAGAAATTTTAAGTCAGCCCCAACCTGTGCACGTAGAAATAGTTTCATGTCTTGGACCATTAACTTACAAGAACACGTAGATCGCAAGATGGAAAACATGTCAACGATCTCGGGTATATTTATAATCGTGTTGACTGGGTTCAGACAATGGGCATGGCAGTGAATGTATAAGACATGCGGAGCAATTCCTTTGACGCGTGCCTGATAGTTTACGTTATTATAGATGGGTTCTGGAAAGAGACTTAATGATATTGAAAAATGACGAATAAAGACCTTTAAAGACTTTGAATTTGTCAATTTCAGAGATTTCTAGGAGAGTTAATCGCTCTAAAAAGGTCATATCCTTCCATTTTTTAAATATCTTATCAACAAACGTTATGTTCTAACTGGTTTCACCAGGTTGCACAGTATTGGCATTAAAACGTCGACAACTGATACAAAAGACGTCATCTTGACTTAACGAACATTCCAGCCACGGAAATTACTTATAACACCCAGGATTGAAACAAGGCTTCGATATCCTATAGCATTGGTGATAAACGTGATAAATCCGCAATCGATACTTGGTTTTCTGGCAATGCTGGATATTGAGGTGAAATTAATGGGGTTTCATTTGTTCCTGCATCACCAGGTGCAATTCAATTTTTGTTCTTTAATTCCAACTGACTCTGTGTCTGAATCCAGCTCCATTTCACATTTTCTCTTAAAAAACTTAGGCAATATTGCTTTCTAGGACAAAATAAAAAAATAGTAGCCAAAAGTCTGACACTTATATTTGGCATGCAAGTTAATTTAGTAGGCCTTCAAAGCGACGATTAAAGCAAGAGTGACACAATCCTCTGGTGTGTCAAACCAGCTCATGCAATCAGCCTTGGAAAGGAGCGTTAGGCAAATGGTTGTCCTAACAACTTGTTCAGAATGATTATTTGCACAACTACTCAGCTATATAAAATAATAAGCTTTTCAAAATAACAATAGCGAATAAACGCAGTACCAGCAAATTGATGAAAAAGTTAACAGAATGCACGAATAATGTGCTACGGTCTCGGAATAGTTCCATATATACTCTTCGGATCAAAAGAAATCACTAATGATCATGATCTGAGGAACAGGCCTGATCTGATAAGGTGATTCTCTATGATGTGTGACCCACACATGATGTTGTATGTCAATCGATGCGCTATATCAAATGCCAAATTGAAATCTAACACATATATATCTTCAATGTACACATTTAAAAAAATCCAGGGGACAAGCTCTACCTAGGGGACCCTCCTAAATGACGTCCTTGCTGGTATGTCAAACCAACTCATGCAATCGGCCTTGAAAAGAGCGTTAGGCAAATGGCTGACCTAACAACTTGTTCAGAATGATTATTTAGACATCTAAGCATATGAATTAAATAAATAACTATTGAAAGAAATAAAGCCTATACTAATCAATCTCACCGAGATGTTTGCGAATCCAAGAATATACTGTTAATAAGATTTTCAATAAGTGGATCAATAAATGTAAATGTACTTCATTTATATAGCCATATACGAATAGCATCAGAGGCGCTCCTTCCCAAGGAAACATTGCAGTGCAATGGCAGTGGGTTTCGAACATGAGACTGTTGTTTTTACAGGCAATAAAGTATAATTACAAATCATTTCTAAATTTTAGAAATGTTTCCCTGTGCTTAAGCGATGAAATTAGTCCTTTATTTTAATTATTGAAATCAATCACAAATTTATATTGAAGCTTTTGTTTTCATTCCTCCTTCTCTTCGTTTGGTTACAGGGAAACATTCACTGAATATTACTTTCACAGATATTGGTAAATAATCCTTTCGAATAATTTATAAATAAATACCATTTTTATTAACAAATTATCCCAATAGTATTTCAGTGACTTATCTAGCGCTGCATTATTAATAACGACTAGACCACGGATGCCGACAGGTGTGACAGTCATAAAACGTTGATTGAAATTTTGGTGTTTTGGTCGACATATCACAACAATACTAAGCTGAAAAGACTTTAATAACTTAGTATCGTTTTCGGCATCATTATTTTCTTAAGCTCGATGTGTTAGATTTTAAAAGTCGCAGGTAACACATGGCTCGACGAGTAACCATCACTTTTTAACACGTCAGTCAATTTACTTTTTAATTCATCTAGGATTTCGAATTTTTGAAGATGGGAAGAAAAACACATGGACCTTATCTAATAGCGGCAGTAGAAGAAAATGATATAGAAAAAGTTAGCAGCATTCTTTCAACAAAGTTAGAGACAAATCCAAAGTGAAAACGTTTCTTATCTCAGAAGTTAAACGCCTTGCATCGGATTACACTGAAGTGCCTCTGCTGCTTGCAGCCTCTTTGTTTGATCCAACAATAATCCAATATATGGTAGAAAAACATGGTGCCAATATCAACTTTGTACATGAGCATGGATCTCATAAGCAGAGAAAGCGCACCACTCCATTGATGAATGCTGTGAAAAGGGGACTTTATGTAACTGTTGATTCAATTATTAGTCTCAATGCCAATGTGAACTTTCAAGACCATAAGGGCCGCTCATCTCTTCACCATGCTATCCGACGTGCAGATTACCGTATGGCAAAACTCTTGCTGTCTCGAGGTGCTCAAACTTCGGTAGTTGATGTGAGTGGAAATTCACCTCTCCATGTGGCCACCATCTATGGACACTCTGAGTTGATCAGACTGCTGCTGAGATATGGAGGAGACTTGTACAAGAAAGGACAGCATGGGGCCATCCCCATCCACATGGCCGCAAGGGAGGGACACAACGGTCTCATAAAGATGTTCTGTGAAGTGTACGAGGTCAATCCAGACATTAAGGTTCCATGTTATGATGAACTAGAAAAATCACCACTTCACGTTGCAGCCTCCCAAGGCCATGGTGAAACTGCCCTCATCATGATTGAAGAGTGTGGAGCTGACATGAACATCACTGATTCAGAAGGAAACACTCCTCTTCACCATACAGTACTCCAGGAGTATGATCCATTGGGAATGAAGGCAAAAGATGACATTACCGACACTGTAAAAGTTCTTCTCAACAAAGGCTGTGAAGTTAACATTCAAAACAGGAGAGGTGAAACTGCCATGCATTTAGCTGCAAGAAATGAATTCCAGAAAGTCATCGAGGTCTTGGTGATGGCTGGATGCGACCCATTAATTGAAGATAACAGCAAATGTCGTCCAATTGATTTGGTTGCCGATGACGATACCGTATCAAAACAAATTATCAAAAAAGCCATCGAGGACCGGAATAAAATCATGTATGAAGCACCGAAAGTGAGGGCAAGAGGATTTGTAACAAATTTCCAACGAGGAACATTTGCTACTGCTTCGAGTCACTCAATTTCTCTGCTCAATATGTCAGCAAACAATCAGAAGTTTCATCAACCCTTTCCAAACAATGTCAGTCAAAATTCAAAAGGAAATTTGTCAGCAGGAACTGGAATATACAGCTCATCTAACAGTTCTAAGAGGCACAGTAGAGAAAGTGTAAACAGTGGTTCCAAGGCTTCTCCAGTGTTGGAGAATATGAACATTGCTTCCAGAAGAGTAAAGTCAGTCGAAAATTTGGATTCAAGAGGAAGGCGAAAAAAATTGCTCGAGAAAGAAAAGTTTCGTGGTGAATTTAGATCTCAATATCTGAGAAAAAATAGCTATCAAGAAAGTGAAGTAACCAGCATGTGGAGCGTGACTCCTCCGAATTCGGTGTTGGACATTCATAGCGAAATCAATTACAAGGGAAAGCCAAAAAAGAAAGCTCCAAAACAAACTTTTCCATCTCATAAAACAATAAGAGAAAGTCCAGAAAGATTAAGCGATGTAGACAAATATTCTATGGGCAGTGAGGAATATTATCTCGATGACGATGAATCCGTCAACAGCATACTGGAATCCAGTCACCGAGGACATTTAAAAAAAAAAACCAACCGAAACAAAGCCGACAGAGTTCACGAATGGATGCATAGTCAAAAACACATGAGGAACCCAAATTCAGCTGGTGCAGAGGATTTAGAGGAGAGTGAGTCATCATATTCCAACTCTGAGAGCGAATCTGAATACAGCAAGGAATATGATTTGAGGGGAAAATCCACAAAACCTGTGCCACCGCCAAAACCAGTGAAGAAGGATGTCCCATCTGGCATAGAAAAAATAATTGAATTGGAAGTCGATGACAACGACATAAGTGGACATACAACAATCCGTGTAATTCCAGTAAACTCGCCAAAGTCAGCGAGGGTAAAGACGTCTCGTGTTCAAGCGAAGCCATCGTCACAGCAACCATCGACCAACACCCCACCATCAAGCTTTACCGACGAGAACAAAGTAGATAAAAAGAAGGGTTCAAAAGCACTTCCCACTAAAAATTCACAAATGCTCTCCAATGATTCTACTCAATCACAGAAGCCTCAACCCAAAAAACGAAATTTAAACCATTTTACTCAAAATCCTGAAAGTGAACCTCCTATTAGTAATAAAGAGTTAAATCAATTCTCACCAACACATTTTCAAACCAAGGCTGATAATGATACCCAAAAGAAAAATTTGATTTTTGAAAAGGCTTCTGTTCAACCTCTTGACAATTTGCAGCATTCCAATCTTGCTCGAATTTCAGCTGGAGAAAAAGCAGCTCCTGCCAAACCCACTTATTCATCATCAATTTCTCCTATGTTAGTGAACACTTCACTCGAGAATAGCTCTAAAATCATGGAGCAAATTCAAAACAAACACTATGGATCCAGCACAAGTTTTAACAACTCCAGCCAAAAAGCTAACAATTCAAATTCATCGTGGAATGCCACAGAGGAAAGTTTTGGAGATACCTCAATGAATAATTTGAAAGATTTCCATAGAATAATTACTTTCACAAATGATGGAACTCTTCCCTTTACATTAATTGGGGGCAACAAGACAGGAATTTTTGTTGATGCCATTCATCAAGATTCATCAGCATTTAAAAATGGACTCTTGAGGGGTGACAGAATATTAAAAGTAAATGATCTCCAAATATTTGGAAAAACTAAGGAAGAGGTGGATCAAGTCCTCCGTGCTAATGAAGGTTACACGACACTGGAAGTGTGCAGTGAGATTGAAAAATATAATTCTTTAGTGGAGAAGCAATTTGAAGGAGATTCTTTTCATGTAAAAGCCCTTTTTGGATGTGAAGCTCGAAAGAAAATTGACTTGGATGTCAATCCAGGTGATGTGTTCCTCATTACTGATACCATGCCCCCTGGCAACAAAGGATTTTGGTCAGCGAAGCTTCTCGGTCCAAAGCAAGAAGTGTTAAAGATTGGTCTCATACCAAACGAGCAGAAAGCTGTGCAAATAGTTGCCCGCAAAAAATTGTTAGATGTTAATTCAACTAGTGTAAAAAGTGGATTATTTACACAAGGCTTCAGGAAAAAGAAGGCAAGTCATTTAAGTTCCAGTGATTTGACAGAAATGAATGAGTCAGAGGTTTATGAGAGAATCCAATTGAAAAAAGTCAGCTTTTTGCGTCCAGTGATAATATTAGGCCTGTTTTGTGACTTGGTCATCAATAGGCTCATCAAAGAATATCCTGATGTTTTTGAGAAAGCTAAAGAAAACTTGGAATTGACTATCAACGGTGAACCAACGGCCAATGTGGAAGCTTTCAAGAAATATGGCAAAAACAGACACCTGTTGGCAATACTTTCACCACCTTCCATTGAACACCTGATGTTCAGAACATCACTCAATCCCATTGTTATCTATCTGGCACCTGTATCAAAAGTCATTGTTAAAACCATCAGGAGCCAGTTAGCTCCTAACTACATGAAGGATGCTAATTACATGTTGGAGGAAGCTTTAAAGTTTCAAGAAAACTACAAATCACTATTTTCGACAGTAGTAAATTACACCACAGACGACCGGTGGTTCTATCACATTGCTGATTTCATAAATGACACTCAGACCAAAGCCATATGGCAGCCAATTACAACTGAAAATTCTGAGCATATTTCCTTGGATGAGTCCTTGAAATATTTTCCTGATGAATCACCTGATCTAAGAGATGGTAAATCAAGCAAGAAGTATCAAACTCAGCAGAGATTTTCTCGCACAACGGATGATCTTCCCTTACAAGAACCAGGAAACAATTTAGATTCCAAACTTAGTAGAATTGCAGAAAGGAAATATTCAGATTTCAGTGAAAAACCTCAAACTGAGACAAAAAAACACTTCAAAACGATCCAGGCAGTAAGTACTTTTCCACTTTAGTTATGATTAACTTGACATTGCTCAACAAAGAAATTTTAAAATTTTGTAATTTCAGAAGCACGAAACACCACTTTAACTCTATGGCACCATGAATGTTATTGAATTACATTCCTTCTATGGGAACTCAAACCAGTCATGACATTTTGAAGACTAAAATTTGTCAAACTGTTGCTTTTTGTTTTGTAGCTTAAACTGAAGTTGCTCACTGAAAAGACAGATTCGTGTTTTGTAGGCATAGCCTTGTTTTTCTTAACTATTCCTTCATACGATAATTGTTTACTTTAGTAGACATATGTACATTTTTATACTCCCAACTCATTTTTGTGCATGACAACTCAACATCCGATAAAGACTTTTATTGTTATTTTGAATATGATAAGGACCTGGTCTTTAAAAGAATTTGTGAAAGTAGCTCAAATTGTGCCAAAAATTTTGTTCATCTGATCACCAGTCTATATGAAGGGTTTGAAATGTCTTTCATCAACATTTTGAAACAACTGGTTGTTTATGCAGCGACAAAGCAGTTGACCGACATCTTTACTGCTGAAAATCAGAAAAACATTTAAGGACTTCATTCGTTCATAGATTATTGTTAAAACCACCCACTTCCAGAACAAAAACAATTTCCTCTTTAGCAAAGGATTTTATAAGTCTTTTTTTTTTTATAAAGAAAACATCAAATTCATTACAGATTAAAACAAATAAATGGCTAAGATAAAAAGAAAAGACCAGCTTATCCATTGATTTACAATTCTTGTCTTATGATTAAGATACGGACGTGACGATCCCTTGCCACTAAAAATGTATTCTTTACACAAATTGACTATAATGATTTTTACAGATGATATGATTTTTTATTTAAAACACAGTCTTTAAATTGAGATGCACATTATCTAGCAATAACCTCTTGTTATTCAAGGATTTACCTTATGATGATGAAAATGCATTTTATCAGTACATTAGAAGCATAAGATGTGTATTTAATGTGGACTAATTAAATGAATAACAGGTTACTGTTAAATAATTCTTCATCATGCAAAGAAAGAATAAATTATGATAATCAGTCTTTCCATAATTCTAACATCAGGTCAACCTGATCGAACACTTCCATCATAATGGCTTATATTCCCAAATTAAACAAAGATACATAAACACAGATACATTTCAAGAAAAATTTAAATGAGCTAATTTCGAAACCAAAGGATTTGTCCTTATTCTCAAAGCTGGGATATTATCACTGCCTCTTGAGGAGAATTTTCATCCTTGTTTTGTGTGAGTCCTTAAGAAAAAGCATGGAGTTATCAGATTTGTAGGACATTATGTAATAAATATTGACATTAGCTAGTGAATTAAGTGCTAAATAATGTCAGTGACACTAAAAGTGGTTGCTAATAATAAACCATTTGATAATGCAATTAATAATGCATTTAATAACTAAAAAATATCTAAATTAAACCTACCTTCCTTCAACTCAGTGGTGGTTATTTTCTTCTCAGAAGGTTTTGTCATTTGGTTATTGTTGTTGATGTTATTATTGTTGTTACTAATATTATTAGAATATCCAAGCAACTGAAGCATTTTTTCAGCTGCATTCCTTTTGGCCAATTTCTTGCTTGTAGCCCATGAGGAACAAGATTTGTCAGCCACAGTAGCCTAGTAAATCAGTAAATCATTCCTTCTAAATATTGTTATAACTACTGAACTAAAATAATTAAGTTTATATTTAATTAATTTTGTTATATTATATTCAATATCTTGTTTGCCCTACAGCATCGATATATTTTATTACAACATTTACACAATTTACTAGATGTAAAAGAATCTGTTGATCACTTAAATATTCACAAATATTAAAATATTTCAAAATCAAAAAATAATGACTAATTTAGCTCAAACCTGTACATGAAATTCTCTGTCTCGGCTTTTCCCACGTTCTTCCAACAATGAGAACGAAGGCTCGGGCTGCTTCTTGGCTTGTTGGATTTGGATCAATCTGCTCACTGGGTTTATTCCTGCCCCATAATCAGGACTAGCCTTAAGGATCTGAAGGTTTTTAGGGCAAATGGCCTTACAAATGGTTTTGTATGATACAATCTTTGTGACCTAAGCTTACTTTTTTTGTTAGAAAAGCATTGCTGAAATACTATAAAACATTACATCAACATGCAGAGAATAGCAAAAATATTAACTAAAAAGTAGACAACTCTGCATGCAATTATTTGAATCCAAATCCTCTAAGAATATTGATGATGATAATAAGATTAATGATTATTCTAGCAATCACAGGGAAGTACCTTATAAAACAGTTTATTATTTGTCTTTGCATTCTCTGTTTTAGTCTTGAACTTGTTGGGAGTTTTGTTTAGTGAAGTTGAAGGCAGAGGTGACAATTTGCTCAACTCCTCCAACATTTTTTCAGCCGATTTGCGCTTTGAGGTTTTTTTACTGTTTCCTTCTCCTTTGGCATTAAGATGGCCACAAGTACACGTTGTTGTGTAAGTCCTCATATGTGCCGGTCCAGACTCGCCGGTCACCTGAACACAATCACCAAATTATGTAATAATTTTATTTATTTTTGTTTTTGACCATCAATCAACAATAACTTTGAAAGCTCATGAATGATTGTTGTGATTAGAGTAGAATGCATTTTTTTAATAACATTTACAAAATAAAACCAACTTGGAAAGTGGTGGTAAAGTTCCTCTTGAAGGCAATCTCATGGACTCGACTGACTTCTGATCTGCAGTTAGCACCTCTGTTTTCTACTGCTGATTACAGATGTTAGGGAGAAACTAAATCCTGCTTTTAGACAAATTAGTTGTAGCACAAGAACATAACCTGTTGAAGAAGTTACCATCACTTCAGCATTGTTGATTTTGTCATCAAGCGATGGATGGCTCTCATTTGTTAGAGCATGAAGAGCTTTCAAGGCAGCAGAATGCCTCGCACTTTTGACTGAATAACCGCCACCAAAAAAGTATTTACTTCCAATTGAAACCTTTACAACGAATGCAGGGTTATGACCTCTGAAGTACAGAAAAAGAGTTCATAAAAAAAAACCCTTGGAAAATAACACATTTGTGATTTGAAAATATGAATAGATTGGTCACAAGAACAATAGTAGCAACTCGATGCATTATTCTACAAGCAAAATGAGACACAAGTCTCTCAAACTAAAAGCATATTTAGAGAAGTCCCATCCTCCCTGATAAGGTTGATTTAAAATTTTGCTTGCAAAATCAGTTCTTTAATATGTTTTCTCATAAAGAGAAGCATATTAGTGGATTGTTAAATAGTCTTGGAAATAATCTATTCATGATGTTTTAACACAAGGTCAAAAATACTTTTGTAATATCTTAACCCTTGGATGCCTAAGGGGGGTACAAGTGTACCCCAAAGTTTCCTTTTTTTAAATCCTAGAATCTCTTTATAAGATTTTGTCAAGCAGTCATATTCACAAACGTTAATTTGTTTGTAGTTATTACAATTACAACATTACATATGACATAACATATAACATACGTAATATAAAATATAACATACTATTATAACCATGAATATAACATATAAATTGGAAAATCCCACTTCTGATACCAGTGTTTATTTACAAATATAAATTTCACATATACATCAAGCATGCTTTAACTTTAGACTAATTGTTGTGCGACCGAGTTAAAACAAGCAAAAATTTGTAACAATATTACAATTTTATTTGCCGATATTATATCTATCTAGAATTCTAAATAACAAGCAAGACGTTCATTCAATTTGGCACAATCCAAATTATCCGATTCAGAGGAAAATGGCGAAATTGATTCAGCAGATGACATTGTTTCATGTCATAACGATCCTGATTCTGAAGATCACATCTCAGAAAATGATCAGTCTGGTGATAACCATAACAGCTCTAGCTGCAGTTCTGATGAAAACACTGAGCCAAATTCTTGCAGCCATACCCATGTTTGTTCCTTGTTGAGAATCGCATTGCAAGACATATAAGACCTCAGGAAAATAAAACTATTGGAAGATGTTTTGTCTGTGCTCGTGCTTTCAGTGATTGGAAATGTGTAGTTCATTCATGGTCAAGACCGTAAAAGCCGTTCGAAGTGTGACAGTTGTAACAACTTTATTTGCAGGGAACATTCAGAAAAGAAAACAGTTATAGTTTGTGACGACCGTGCTGCGGGAGCAGTGTGATAGACTGAAGAAATGTGAAAACAGAAGAGGAAACATGAATAAAAGAAGAAATGTTAAAGCTGTTATTAACTGTACAATTACTAAACTGTAATAGAATTTAATTGTAATTATTTTAACTATTAATTAACTAATAATTATTTAACTGTAATTAATGATACTGCTAGGTTTTATTAACAACAAAAATGAATGATTTTGTATTATTGGTGTTGCTAAACATTCATGTCTGTTTTATTACATATGACACTAGCTAATAAACATTCATTTGTGATTAATTTTTAGAAAATATCATTTTTAGTTAAATATGTACAGAATAAGGCATTCTTTTATTTTAAAACAATTGACTGAGTTAAAACACAACCCTCCTGCGTAGCATCATTCATTACAGCAGTTCCATGTTTATAAGCGTTGCTAGATTTTATTAACAAACTTTCGGTTGATGCTCAGTAACAATAAATGTTTCTGGTTACACTCGTACCCCCCTCAGCTAAAACTGGAAGTTGCGTCACCTCAGGCATCCAAGGGTTAAAATAAATGCTATTCTAAACTTTTACATCTTCAGATGTAGGTAAAAGCACACAGAGATTAGTAAAGGCAACCACAGTAGAAATAGTGACAAAATGCTTCAAAGCAAACCTGAAACAATTGAATGCATCTCCTGTAAACGACTCTTTCTTGCTTTTGAAGCCTCCGACAACTTCATATGTAACACTTTCCCCCTTCTTCATGGCCAAAGTATTCAGTTGAACAGTTGGTGTTATGCTGCTGTTTAACTCATCCTGTACTTCAAATTAGATATTAATACCAATAAGCACCAAATGTTATCCAAATGTAAAAATTAATTCATTAAAAAATTCTTTAATAATAAACAATACACCAACCAGCAGGCAAAACTTGTAAACATTTATTGGGCGGCTTTGGATAATTAGTATTTTCGAGGGCTTCTAAGGCTGCAGCATGCTTGGCCTTCTTGATGCTCTGACCGGATGATGAAAATGTCTCGGTGCCCAATTTTAAAGAAACGAAAAATACTTTTTTGTGTGCTGGACCCTCTTCATTTGTTAAAGTGTATTTCTGCTCAATCTTGATTTGGAAAAAATTTAAAATGAAACTTAATAATTAATCATCTTCAAAAAGTTTCAATTCTTAGTCCTTTGAATTAGTTTTGACATGTTTAATTATTAAACCTACTCATGAAAATGTAGCTTATTAAGAGATAAAGTAAATTTTAAGCAATTTAAAATGTGAAAATATTAACAATATTGATTTATATTCAGCACAAAGTCACATTCCATCCTCGAAAAATGGATACAATGACTAAATTTCATTCCATAAGTAATAACAATAACAATGCAAATAATTGTTCTGCAAACTTACAGAGAGCTTAATTTAAGTGGTTTACTAACAAGACTAACAATCTAGCCAACAATCATATCAAATTATTTTGTGAAAATTTCACCATTTTTAAAATCCACTAAAAAACTTATAAAAAAACTTAAGCAAACCTTATTGAACCGAGATATTTCATTGACCAGACACATAGGTGATTTTTCCTTTGCATTAACTGTGTTTAACACAGCAAGCTCACCATCTCTATCCACCTTTGTAGGATCATTTTCATTTTCAAATCTATGCTTTGCAAAGTTCTGATTGTTGAAGATGAATGGAGCCTGATTGAAGTGTTCCATACCCACAATGTTGTTCCACCTGTTACCTTGGTGAAAATATAATGGTTTGTACCAGCTTTGTCCTGCATGAGGCTGGAATCCTTGATTGAAAGAAACAATAACCTTTCATAAGGTATGAAAGCCAAAAGTCACGTTTGCCTTACCATGCCTGAAGTGACTTTGATAGGGGATGAGATGATGGGTGTATTTTGGTGGTCTCAGTTTCTCATTAAATTGTACAACATTTACATCCATTCCTGAAATAGTAATGTCAAGCCAATGCTAAAAATTAACGTCACCAAGCTTTTCTCTAAAGTGATAAACGGGATTCATGTTGAAACAATTATTTTTAATAAAGATAAAGGTAATCTCAATGAATTTTTTTTTGATTGTACATTATTCAATATTACTCAATGTTTAAATAAAATGGCATGCACGAAATAAAATCTGCTATAACCACTCTGGGTTTTATGCACTTTCGATAGAGATCATGTCATATTTTATTTTCCCGTTTGACAAACTCAAGTTTTAATTACTTTGCAAACCTTAACATCAAATTTCTCAAGAAAACGCCGACGATAATCCACTCCAGTTTCGATTTTTTAAGATGAAAACAATGCATGGCGATGGGGGTGACAAAAATCCTATAAAAAATGATGAATTGATAATATACAAACCTCTATCATGAATTAAATAGTTCTTAAAAAACGGAAAATTTATAAATGATTACTTTAAGGAGGGAATCGACTGTCAAGAAGTCAAAGTTCTTAGATGGTACATCTGTTAAAAACGCCCCTCATACAACAATGGGACTATCCATAAATTGACTGCCACGCCACACGTAGGCGTAGAACTGAGGTCAAAAGCCAATTAAGTCTTCAAAGAATCCACGAAGGCATCCATACTTAATAATCTTTAATCTTTCTGGAGCCAAGCTGCTTATAAACCCAGCTTTTATATAAATTTACATAAAAAATTTATGCTTATAAACCCATTGCCGGAGCAATGCAACCTGCATTATCTAATTCCATGATCGTATTCGTTTCAATCGAAGCCTTTGGAGTCGTCCACGAATGGCGTCACTCATTTAGCCGATTTTAGCTCACTTTACGAAGTTTGGGTTCTCCCCACTACCGACTCCAAGCAAATATTCAAAAAATAATATAAAAAAATGTTTAATTGTATTAACCACCTTTGCAAGACAAATACTCATCATGAATTAAGCCCAATTTCGTTGGTTATTCCAAAGCTTTATTTAGAACAAAAATGTTTAGAGCATGCTAATTTAATGTCCTACACAGACTCAATAAAATATGGTTGACCATTTCCTGTAATTCTTTTCGTTAGCACATCACACCCTGTGTCTGTAACCAAGAGGGTATGTTCGAACTGGGCAGATAACTTACCATCTATTGTCACCGATGTCCAATCATCAGGCCATGTCTTATCTCTCCAACTCCCTAAAATGCAACAGAGGTGCTTGAGATAACAGTATATTAAAAATAATTCTGAATAAACAAAAATAACCACAGATTATCAGAATAAATCAATAAAAAGAAAAAACCTTCAGAAATCATAGGTTCTATGGTGAAGGAGTGTCCAGGTTTCATTACACCTATTGCCTTGTTCTCTGAAACAAATATAATATTAGTTAAGATTTCTCCAAGCATTTTAGAACAACAACTTAAGAGATTGTAATATCATGTAATGAGTTCATTTTAAAACCCTAGTGTAATATCTTGAAAACTCACTGGCATAATGGGGAATACTTGGAGCAGCATGGAACAGTCTTAAAAAAAAAATTAATATTGAAATTTATAATAGGAGTATATGTTAACGTGCATAATTAAGTAATTCACATAACACACCTATGTATGCCATGACCACAGTAGCTCCTCACCACTGAAAAACCATGAGCCTGAGCATGCTTCTGGATGATATCACCCACCTCTCTGTACCTAACACCTGGCTTCACTGTGCAACAATAAATCAAAAAGTTATTCACATAATAATACTGAATATGATCCGTTAACAAATTCCACAATGATCTGCAGTAATTATTGGTATTTAATAAAAAAAAACCTTTTGGCTTTATCGTGATAAGGACTACAACAATAGACAACCGACAAATATATGAATGCGTGAAAAAAACTGATGTTCAAAAAGTAGATCACAAGGCTCAAATTAAATTTGCAAAATAATAATGAATCATGATGTCCTAACATTTTATTAATTTTGAATCCAATTTATTTAGAATTTTGAATGCTTCACATAGCAATCTCAAGTTCTACAAATAAAGCAGTATCATTCTAGCATTTACTAATGACAGAATGAGTTGCAACTGCAAACAGAGCATGGAATCTGAAACGGATTGTTGATTCAAAAGGTTACCCAACCAACCTATATTGATGGCTTTTTCAAGACATTCGTGTGTAACTCTGACCAATGTCTTGGCTTTCTCTTCAACACTGCCCACGAATAAAGTTTCATTCAGGTCACCATGAAATCCTCTGTGGAAGGTCGACACATCAACTGCAACAATATTTAGATTCAGAGCATTTGTTTGACTAATTTAATCACTAAAAGATGAACTAATAAGAAATGCACTATAAAAACAAACTGTTAAGTATGTCTCCATCCTTCAGCGGTCTCAAATCGGGAATGCCGTGGCAAATGACTTCGTTCACGGACCTGTTTAATATTCGTCGGTTATATTCTTAAAGCGGTCACTTCTCGGTCACAGCAGAAACTAACGTGCAACATGATTTGGGGAAGTTGTAATAGTTCAAAGGAGAAGGGTAGCACTCCCGTTCGATACATGCCTGAAAACGAATCAGTTACTAATTGATAAACTATATGTAAATGTTGCAATTGGAAATAAACGAGTCCACCTCATGAACAACTCTGTCTATTTCTTCTGTTGTGACTCCAACTGCAACCTGTTTGGCAGCCTCTTCAAGGACTTCTCGACCTAACTGGAAATTATGTTAATGAGAGATCTCGTTCAAAGAACTGAGCCTCAAACATTATGAAACTGACTCTGCAGGCGACACGAAGACATTCCTCTTCCTCCTCGTTCAATGTCTCGATGTTTGTTGATCCCCTCAGAGCTCGCTCACTTGCAGGATATCCTGAAGGGGACAACAAGTTAATTTATTACTGAGGCTATGCAACAATAACAAAGTCATCAAAAATATAATTCATCTTCTTGATTCTATCTTTTCTCCTTTATTTGAATTGAAGGCAAATAATCAATAAACATATGATCAACTTAACCCAAAAGGACACTCTTAAGGATAATTTATACTAAATAGACTATTTAATTTCAGAAATGAAAAGTGTCATCAGAAATGTATGTGAACTTCTATGTCTTAGGATATAAAACTAAAATAAAGAACAGAATGAATTACATTAATCCTTCTCACTTTCTGCATCATACCAAAGAATATTGGAAGACATATAGTCTTCAATTCCCTTATAAATGAAACAACTTTAATCTTGCCCTTTTACTCTCCTTTATCTGTTAGTCAAAAACTCTTTCAAATTCTGCTTGTTGCACGGTATTTCTAATTAGTTCTTCGCTTTGATGCTTTTGTTACATTGTCCTAGCACTTTTGTTCCATTGTTTTGATAAGAGTCTTAAAGCAGAAGCATGCTCCTCCTAAATGCACTCCTCAATAAGACCTTATACAACTTGAGTCATTTTAATTTCTCCTCATCTCTGTGCTTGATGCATTGGCAATTAATTTCAACTTTTGAGGCAATAAAATTCTTCAAAAATTAAAAACAAAAAAGCCACCAATAAATTTGAAGAATCCAAAATTAGAAGAGCCATTACTTACTGACCATTTATAATAGGAAAGCAAAACATTGTTACATCAATAAACAAATAAAATAACAATAATAAATATTCAGATATTGCAACATTTTTGATGGCATCTAATGAATAAGACTCCTCACTCCTTCATGCATCTACCTCTACCTCGAGTCAAGTTTGGGTTAAATATCTGGATTGAGTCTACAGAGAGATTATTTTGTGGTTGGCAAAATAAATGAATTAAAATAATTAATAAGTACAATAATAACATCCTAAAACCCAAGTACAAGAATGTGATCATGAAGTTGCCAAGAACTTTAAAGGCCAACAGCTTGAGAACATGTTATGATGGAATCTCAATCTTTTAGAAAACATTACAGTAATTTTTTATATTTCAGATACAGCTTTTAAATTTAAAAGATATTAATTGATTTTGGTATAATACATATATCAGCAAAAAAAACCATGGTATAAATTATTCATTTCTCCCTAATACAAAACACACTGAAAAATTCATGTCGACCATCCAAAACGTCCAATGAAATGGCATAACTCACCTTCTTGGTGATCTGCATAATCAGGTCTCTGAATATGAGCTGGGACTGTCCTCATTGGGGTCTGAATCACCAAAGTTTCAGAAACTACTTGTAACTACTAATTATTATTACTTAATTAATAATAACTCACCACATGGTAAGGCCTCAAAGTGCCTGTGAATGCATAGCCCGGCCAAGGGACAAATGGAGAAGGACCTTTCAAATCATTTTCTAAAAATTAGAGAAAAAAATTAAATCTTCTCTTAATTATATGGAGAACAATCCTTCATAAAAACTAATGAGCCACATACATGCATTTGAAAAAAACGATTGTGACAGTAATATTAAGATTATCTGCAATTATGCCTACTATGTGTCCATCCACTCCTATGAAAAGTTAAGATTTGCCCCTATCACCAAAAGAATTATTTATCAACAAACTTGTCTGATGACTTTGTTTGTGGGTGTTCCAGCTACTTTTAAAGCACTCCTGAAAATTGTACATATATTCCAGTCATTGCCAATTAACTTTTTTGCTACATTTAAAAACTTACATTTGTTATTGTTATAAGTTATTTCAAAGTTTCAAATGATTAAAAATAGCAAAAAAAAAAAAGAAATATGAACAATGTGCTTCCAAGACTCTACTGCCTGATATGATATCCAATCTATTAAGGCAAAGGTTACTTTATAAACTTATAAATTCATGCTACTAACAAGTCCAACTGAAATGATAAGCAAATGCAAGGGCCATTGAAAATGTTAATAAATGAAGTTAGTACAAATAATAACTTTAACATGTTCAAAAATTATAACAATCAACCAAAGCTTGTGGAATGGGAATTGTTATTAAATCATAACAGCATTAATCAGTTTTCTGGCACTGAGTTAAACCTTTTGAGTTTTTGATCACTTCATACAAAACAAGTTTTAATGTACATTTAATCTTTATCTTTATGTGAATATCTCGCCACGCTTAAATTAAAAATTAGTATTTAAAGTTTGTAATTCAAGCCACCTACAATCGTTTCACAAATAATACCTGAGAACAAAAAAATGACGGCTCTAGATCCAACTTGATACAGGTTGGGCATTGAAGCTTCGCCTCTTTTCCACAATTTGGAGTCTCGCAAACCTTACCAGACATAGTTCACCGGCAACGCTGGACGAAAATTAGGCTTGCCAATTTTAAGTTCACTTCAAGTTGAGTTCTAAATTTAAAATTCGGAAATTGCACTTATTTAACTAAAAGCAACAATACGTTTTATGAATGCTCAGGCTAAAGAATTAATTTAATTGTCAACGGTCAATTATTTCTTCACATAATTGAAATTTTGCTTTTTTGACTCACAATTTAAGGGCTTCTTAGGCTCATTTTGTCTAAAAATGAAAATTACGCAACTAAAATTGCTACAAATTGATTACTGACATTACTAACTACTATACCATTAAAAACAGATTGTATTAACACTTATGATAATATGTAACAATATTTAATGTCATAATGGATAATGTGAATAAATTAGTCTAAACATAAATAATTAGTAAGTAAAAAAAGCAAACTTTCAGATGACATTTAACATAACATTAGTTTATAGTGGTTTAAGATCAACATTTGTGTGATAAACTACTCATTTGGTTCTTGATTCCGATAATGCTACAGAAAAAAGTTGAGATCGATAAATGTGAAAAGATAAAAATACGAAACTTCAGATATTCAAAATTTCTTTTCAAGAATGGTTACAAGTCATTTAGACGAATCAGTGCGTATGAAAAAAATTGAATAAAAAGATAAAACTGAATTGGTTCTTTAACATAGGATTAAATCCTTATGAACCACTATAACTTATCAAGTTCAGCATTAACATTAAATTTAAATTTTTATTTTGCAAAATTATTAATTACTCTTTTTAAAAAATGTTTAAATATCAGTGATATTTAAATTTATATAATTAAAATTGTTTATTGCATACAACTTTTCATTAACTAGAATCCAGAAGTAAACAAAGTCTACCGCGAAATTTTGCACGACTGCTCGGGCAACTACATTAATTATAGTTTTTCCAATTTAAGTCTGTAATAACATTTGGCATCATGAGCAACAGAGTTTTGTTAATTGAAGGTATTTGGTCGCTTCTTGCTAATTAAGGCAAATAGTGAATCCCACGTATCATTCGCATTTAAATTTGTCGAATTAAAAGGGGTATTTTTCAGAATCCGCAGTTGATACTCCAGATAAATTGCTGCTAAGCTGTTATCTTAGACACCCAAAGACAAGTATTGGATTTTAGTTATGTGTTCCTTATGATTTTCTCATCTTAAGCATACTTTTCTTAGGCAAAAAATCACTTTTCTTGCTAAGCCCGCAAGCGCAGCAAGTGATGGAGTTGATAAAGTACGAAAAATCTTACCAGTCTTGGATGATTGATGATCAAATCTTGAAAGGTTGTTTCTTTTAGTGTGTCCAGGGCTTGGAAATTATATGAATTCTTTTATAGATGGTTCTTTGTGCATGGTCACTCCTGTCAATCCATTGTACATTTTGCTCCCATATCTTAAAAAGAGGGTCAGTCATATCTTTGATTATTTGAGTAAATTATTGCATTGAATCAAATGAAATTTTATGCAATTTACTAATTTTAGTAATTCAGTTTTATGGATTCATCATTTAAGGGTTACTTAATTGATTTGTAGTCCTCACATTTTATGAATCTGGAAAGTTTGTTGGAAGATGAAGAATTTCCTGACCTAAAAATATTAATGGGATACTGTTCTTGCATTGAGGTGTTTAGTGATAGGAAAAGTTAGTATTTTGTTGATTTTTGCATGTTAATATAACAAGTATTTTTATTTCCTTGAGATAATTTCTTAAATACGATGACCTGTTTAACAACTTTTTGACAAAGTTCTGAACTTGCAATTTCTTCTTTTACTGTGACTCAAATGCATCTTTGAAAGCTTTTGTCCACTGCTTTCTTATGTTAATTGTTCTTGTAGTTCTAATTCTAGTTGATGCAATAATTTCAGTTATAAAAAATTTAGAATTTAACATTTAAATGTGGTTTGTTTCTTCATTTTTTATTGAAATAATGCTTATTCATAAAATGTCACATCTTACACAATTATTAATTTGTAAAAAAGCACGCATCTCCAAAGACTTGTGCACCCTGTTCTTTCTTTCACTTGTCATTATTCCACACATTCAACAAATAATTTTCATTGTTATTCTTATTCTAGTTAAATAATAGGTAAACATTTTTGTTCTGATTTTAGTTATCGTTCATGAAAGTGACACTGGCTAACAGGCCAATTTCAGCTGTTTTCTTAGCACTTACAATACCAGCATTTACAATAAAAACATTTGTGACATGTAAATATGCGAAGTAGGAAATTGCACAGAATGTGAAAAGTGTCAATAAATAAGGGTCAATGGGCCCATAAAATCAGCATGTGCGATTTTCATAGTTGCCACTTTAATAACATTAGATATTTATGTAATTAAGTGTAAGTATTGGTTTCAAGGATATGACACCCAAATGTAAGTGAAAGAACAGGTCTGATATTAAGTATTTTTATATGCTGAATTTACTTAAGTGTTGTGAACATTGTTGAGATTTTGTGACTTACATTTCAAATTATTGTAATTGCAGTAGCTCAGGGATCTCCATTCTATAGATACAATGAAAGCAAAACAATGGAGTGGCTGAAAGATAAAGTATTCAATCTTTGATTTTATTGTCCCAAAATTAGTCCTGTTTAAGCTTAACCTTGTATCTATCATGTTTGAAAGGAAGCACTTCTGTAAAGTGCCTGAACACATTTTACAGGTGCACCATGTTGCTAGAGCATTGGAAAAGAATGGGATACAGACTTCCACAAATTGTACATCTCTAGATTTTACTCAAAGCAATGACACTTCATTAAAAGGTTGCAAGATTGATGAACACATTATTCTTTAAAACAGCCTTTATGATGCTTGAAATAATTTTAAGCACTAGGCTATTTTGTGAGATGAAATGTTTTTTACAACTAGATGCAAGGAAAAGGAAATTTTAATTAAAAGTCCATCTAATTATTTAGATTATTAATAATTAAATTATTTAGATCCATTCACTTGATTTATTCTCGAAATAATTTCAACTGATTCTAGAACGTTACATAGCAAGTGCCTGGGAACTGGTTTCAGAATATCTCGACGATGAGTCATCACTGTCACTCAAAAAAGGATTAAATATCAGGTCTTGATTCTCATGTTGGATAATGTGCAGAAGTTGCATGTTTACATTCTGCTTGATCTTCAGCTTAATCTCATTTCAAGATGACATGGGCAAAGAACCTCCCTCTAAGGTAACGACTTAACATTATTCATTGCTTCTTGTTGCACCCATGAAGACCTTTAAACTATTTGAGTAGTTGCATCGGCCAAACATCAAATCATTCAATTTTTAGATTATCCACCTTTTACCAAAGTAAATTTGATTCTTATATTCTCAACCTAAAATGGAAATCTGAATCTGTCTCTACCATCAGATTCCTGTAATGAATGGGACATTTTAAAAATGTCAACCTCTGCGATCCATCATTACTTTGCCAAACATTGCATTCATTAGATGCATTTGCAAACTTTTCAGAAAATCAAACTTGACAATCTGACGCCTACGGAGGATTACAGTAAACACAACATTCAACTCTTTGCCAAGGTATTTCAGTTTCAATATTTGTTTTTTTCTTACTCAACTTCAGAAAGTGCCTTATTTTTTTAGACTGAGAAACTTACTCATGCACAAAAGAAGTTGAAGAATGCTGACAAACAAGGAATGAAATCCATTTCTACATTTTTCAAGGGTTGCCCAAAAAATTAACTGGATCTTGACTTGGTGAAATACAATAAAACATAAATCTCATTATTTCGTACAACAGAAACTCAACTTTCCACAATCAAAAATAAAGTGCCACAGAACATGTTTATTAAATGCAATTACAACAATTACATTTTATTGAAGAGCTTTAGCTTCTTGAAGTATTTTTGTACATCTTGTTTTTGATAGGGCTTCAAAGCTATGCAAGTTGGCAAGTTTTCAGGCTGTTCAATCCACAACTTATGATCTATTTGGTTTGCTTTGAGAGTATCAGAGAGCTCTATAATACTCTTCTCATCAGGTATCTAGAAAGGAATTAAATTGTGTCATTACTTGGTTGATTGAGTGCCACAATAAGCTAAATTTAGAATTCATGAAGATAATTTTTTAAGCTAGGTTGGTATCTTAGGCTTAGCATGAAATTTTTAGAGCCTACTGGCTGGACGTAATAGTATGTGTTGCATCTAATCGCACAAGCCCCAAAAATACAATAACGTGTAAAAATAGTGTCTGTAAATTTTACTATTCCTTGAAAGGTGTGAAATTCTTTGAACGGTAACTACCTCGAGCACGACTTTGTGCATGTTGTCCAGATCGTCCAAGTATTGCATCGTGTTGGCGTCTTGGTAAAATAACTTTATGATTGCGGTACAGGCATGACAAGCTTGTGCGATAAGAGCTCCTGTTGGCCAGTTTAATTTCGTTGCAAGATCTGATCTGACGACTACGTACTGCACCAATCTTGATTCCATCTCGATTTGAGACCAGAATGCCACAGAAACACGTGAAAATTGGATTCGATTTCAAATAAACAAAAAAAGTATTTAAGAAGATAATTAGATATTCACCTAACTCAACTATTGGATTTGAAATGTGCGTTAGAATTGTTAAGTGATTCTTTTATAAGTTATAGGTTTTATGTCAGCAATAATATTTATTTTCTTGATTCATTTTTTTAAATTTAGCTTGAGCATTTATTGTTTGAAATTCAGCCTATAAAGATAGGGATCGTTCACAAATGACCTCAAGACATTTCTTTAATCATTATTTGATTACCCTACTCTTGGAACAAGGGTGTAGTGGCAGCGACAAATGACGATGAAAAAAAATGAGTTCGCTACAAAGTTTATTTACAACAACGGAAACGATGTTCCGACTGACAACATAACTGCTGGAGTAGCAGCATAGCGACATAGCCGGAAGAGTAGGGGAGACGAGAAGGGAAGAACGCCTTAAACAGCTTCCTAAACAGCCCTTCAGGAGAATGTCCAAAAACAAAGGATGCGCGCATGGTTAAGTCACTGCTGATAGGATTAGGATCAGCAAATGATTATGCTGTTTGGGCGATCCTACAAAGGCAAGGAAACAAACTCTTCATAACATTTATCAAAATTTTCAAAGTTAATTGAAACATAAAATAATATATAATAAAAAAATCTCATCCTCTCAGCAAATTCTAATATTAATATTATCGTCCACTAAAACATACTGTATAAGACTCAGGGAGAATCAATCCGAATATAATTACAGTGGCATATGTTACAACGGTACTTCAAAACGTCTTCAAGAAGAAGAATTTCAGGACTCTAATCCTCAAGAAAGCCCAGATATTGTCTGATGCTATTGCTTTTTAGTCAATCCTAGGTAGGGGAGACTTGGGCTGAATGTTAGCGTCAATTTCTATGGTATATAAAAATCGAGTAAATTAATCATACATTATTTATTCTATAATGTAAGTCTGATCTTCGCACTTAAAAAAATAAACAAGTGATTTACTTGCGTCTGTAATAATCTCGTGATAATTTTCTTTTTTTTTATGCTTATCGAATAATTATCATTTTATTTCTTATTTTAAATGTATATCAATAAATATAATTATATTGCAATGTATCAATTTAAGTAATATTAGTTTGAAGATCTTTAAAAAGGCAAATGTTCATAAATTTATTGGACGACTGGATTTAGTATCAGGGATGCAATAAATGGTTTCATACAGATTGTGCAGGTGATAGTGATTCCTACGTGAGCCATAGCTGTGAAGAAAACTAATTACTTATTTAAAAAATATTTTGTTTAATAACAATTTAACAAACAATCCCAGCCTTTGTAACGAATTTTTGGTGTTTTATAAATAAATCTATAATGATAATATTTTGTTTTGTTAGTTTGAAAACATTAGTATACTTACTATTAACCATGATCTTGAATATTGTTGCTCTTATGGTTATAACCCTACAACCTGATATCTCAAAATTGCAACCCGGGGACCGGGTTGTTAATATCGCAGTATTGCTATAGCGGCAATAATATCGCCGAGAATTTTTGAGTATCGCTATCTCTATCGCCGATACTTTTTGCAGCTGGCGATACTCGATGCCAATACTTTTTTCGAACATTGCCCCGAGCTGAAATTAGGTTTGATAACTGTTTCATGAACTTAAAGGCACCCGTCTACTTCCACTCCAGTAAGTTTTTTTTTATATAAAAGAACATGTGGAGGCAATGCATCCTTTAGCGTGCAGTCTGCATATTTTGCAAGGAGAAAAAGCTACAAGTCTAAGATATTTACTTCCAACATTGGCAGTTATTGTGAATGTTTTGGTGAAAGACAGTACAAATCCATTAACATTGAAAGCTGGAATAAGTAGAAGGTTTGAAGAATTGGACAATAACACTGATGCTCAACTGGCAGCAGTTGTCCACCCTCATTTTAAATTATATTGGCTCAGTGATGAAGTCCAGAAAGCACGGCTTGTGATGACATTGAAGTCATGAATAAAGGATGGAGATAACAAAATACCGTGTAGTAAAATTTCAGCTGATCAACCACTGACAATAATATAGGATTTTTCAAAAAATTTCCTTTCTGCATTTTCTACAAAGAGACAAAAATTAGATGTTGTTGGCAATGGAAGAGGTCGATAGATACTCTCATTTAAATATAGCGCATATTTTGTGCAAAATTCTTGTAAATCAAACAATGGAATTTAGTCAAATTTTGACATTACGTCACTTTACCACATATAAAACATCTTGTAAAATTTGAACTTCCTAAAATAATTAAAACTTATAAAATACTTAAAAATGTGGTTTGTGCCGTCCAAAAATGATAGAAAGTGGTTTGCATAAGAGCCATAAAATTAAATTTACAAGGCGCAAACGAACTTCAAAGTAAGTTTCTGTGATGTAGGATCATGATGCATATTGTTATAACCCTGAAAATGCCATTAATTAATTTTTGTAGTTATATTTATGTTTAATTAGTTTTCGTTATATTCACTATCTTTTTGTTCCACGGCGATCATTCAGGAACACAAAAGAACACACAAGATCTCAGAGAATCTCGAAGCCCACATTGAAGAACATTCCTATTCAGCAAATAATCACGCAACTGATCGTTACGCAATAACTGGCAGCAGGATTATTGCGTAAGCGTGGTATTTACAGTTAAT
>MPNW01000161.1:388373-401713 GCA_011800805.1 Hirudo medicinalis | reverse complement strand
GATCTCAGAGAATCTCGAAGCCCACATTGAAGAACATTCCTATTCAGCAAATAATCACGCAACTGATCGTTACGCAATAACTGGCAGCAGGATTATTGCGTAAGCGTGGTATTTACAGTTAATACCATTCAGTTGATAACTGAATATTTGCTGAATAATCCCAACAATAAACTCGGCATAAGTTAAGCCCCGTCGTTTATTACAATAAAATAAATTTTATTTTTTAGTTTATTCACGATAGTTTAGTGATGGGTAGAGGTAAAACATTGCCCGAAAGTGGGAAGGGGAGGATTGAAGCCTTCTGGAAAGCCAATTATTCAAGATCAAGGATTGCTAAAGTTCACACATGCTATTTCTAATTATTTGAATGCTCCTGAAGACTATGAAGCCAAGAAATACCCGGGAAGAAAGAATAAATTTTCTGCCAAACAGGAGAGACTACTGGTGAACAAAGCATCAGATTGATGATCTATTTGATCAGTTGTCTTCTCTTAATAAAATAGATAATTTCTATAAAAGTCTAGTAACATAAATTCTGTGATGTTTATTAATTTAAAAAAATTCTCATTGAGTCAGTTTATTTCATAAGATCAGATATTCTAAGCATCTTAAGTAGGCATTTATTTAAATATATTATTTACACATTCATCAAGCCAAGTAATTTAGAGCATAACGCTATTCGTTCGTTTCGCCTTTTTTTAATTGGACCAAGTTGTTTAAAACACTCAAACTATTTTTTTACAATTTGTATTGCTTCAAGTTTCTTACATATTGCCAAACAATAAATCAGTTTATTCGTTAAGTGTATAATCAAAAGCAGGAGACAAAATGTGTGACATAAATGAAAATAAAGAGAAATCTAACTACTTGACTAGAATGAATGTGCTGATACTAGAAGGAAGTAATACTTGAAGTGATAATTATCTTTATACCGAAACAGCCGGTAGAAAGCACAAGGCAAAGGAAATTATTAACAAGGGTTACGTTCAAAGGTTTCTCGGAGTTACAGCTTTTGAGCGGCCACTTACCAAAAGACATTGCATATTGGGACGTGTCGCAAGACAACCTAATTTGCAATTTGAAAAATATATATCCTTTGCCATGGAATAGGTCTGAAGATCATAAAAGCAGGAAAATCACAGGCTAGAAATTAGGAAATTGTAGAAAAAGACTTATACATTGAGCATTTCGACAATAAACTCATCGACTACCTCTTAATTCGAAATAATTCTCAAGGAAGGGAATCTTGATTAAAACTTGAGTGTGACGTTTGAGTGCAAATAAGGGAAGAATTGCTAAACAATTTGTACCAGCCGATCGCCATACTGGAGAGGTCCAAGTCACTCAACTTGATTTGAGCAACCCCCATAAAAACTTTCCTTTCCGACCGTCCATAATCCCCCCAAACAGTCACCTGTGAAACAAGAACCGAAATATAGATTTCTATTTAATTCGCCATATATTATCACTTTATGAAATAAATTGATAATCTTTATATCACCTGAAGTATTTTATTACGGTAAGATTCAGAAAAGCAGAGCTGCTGTTGATATAAGGGATCGAGAGTTCTTCTGGCAGTTGAAGTTTTTTGTTTCTCAACGCATGTTTTTCCATCCATCAAGTAAACCTTTATGTAGGGGGCTTGAACAGTTTAAATGTTTTCAATTACTATAAATGAATTGTTTCGATTTGAAGTTATGTTTTACCTGGCAAAATCTTTGAGCCTATTTTGGCCGTCAATCCTCTAGCCCTGATTACCTCAACTTCCAACTTTCCTTTTGTATCAGCAATACTTAGTTGAATCTCACCCATGCATGGAGAACCTAATGCCTGCCTTCCAACCAGTTGGGATGGTCCCAGACCCTCTAAAAACTTCCCATATTTTCCCGATTGGTTTGCGGTTCTGTCAATTGTTGGGTTATCAAGATAATTTTATTAAACACTTTGTAAACATCAGAAAAATATAAAAGCAAACTTACGTTTCAACCTTTTTCGTAACTTCTTGCGAATTTCTGTCTGGCTGATTGTCGAGTGACTTTGAGGTGTCGCGATATTTCTTCTTAGTGTTATCTGCAAAAATTAAGAACCTGGAAGAATACTTGAAGACCAAGTAATCATTTTGAATTAGAAATCCAAATTCAGATCCAATAAAGCGGCTTGTTTATTGAAGCTAACCTGGCAAATTTTGATTGAATTTATGGAATTTGTGAAGTCCCACTAAAGAGGCAACTTTCTCTCCAATACTCGACCTTCTTTTCTTTTTATCATCAAAAGCCACAACAGAATCAGACACACTGCCGTCCTTGACATCTTCTTTTGATCGGGAAACTCTTTGTTCTCTAGTTTCACTGATTTTTCCTGATACGTCACTGCTAATATTTTATAACTGATTACACAATTAATTAACTATCATTATTTGTAATTTAACGTGAAGATTAATGAACACTTTCACAAGGATTTCCGGAATAAAGAAGAAAACAATCACTTATTAAAGTTAATTTAACACATTAAGTTATCTTGTTTCCTCCGTCAGCGGGCTTTCTCTCACGAGAAGGCCTCCATTCTACTTTTGAAATCCGTTTAGTTTGTTCGGCTTACCTTTTATTTCGTACTTGTACATCATTCATTGTAATGTTTGATTAATGAATGAGCGAGTGGAAAATGCAAATAGCTTTCTTTTTTTAATACTTGGAGACTAAAAAGTGATCCTCCATAAATTGTGAAATTTCAGAAAACCTTCTTCATTTTGCTATTATTTGTCACTTGGAATAATCTACCGTTATAACTTTAGCCCCAAAAGGCAGTTCAATAATATTTTATCATCTTATTGTGTCAAGTTTTTGCCGATTATTTTTAATTTTTAACTCACATTATTAACAGGATTATTTTATTTTTTAAAAATTCTTTAAACATAATTAGTTCACTTCGTTAATTAAATTAATTTAATAAAACAAATGTTGTTTATTAGCGTTGGTAACTATAATAGCTCCCGCAACGTAATAAAATAAAAATAACAGATATGTTGATATAGTGCTACTAGGTAATTAACCATTTACTTATTTCCTAAAAGTTGAAGGTATAAACAGTATATCAGTGTTTATTGTGTAACACCAGTGTTTATAAACATATCAGTGTTTATAGCGTATCTTCCCAAGGGCACTTATTGGCCGTACTAGCTAGGCTGCCAGCAGGTGTTCTCTACAATCAAATGCAGGAAAGCAACCCAATGAGGTAACTTCACGCTTTTCTTTATTAAGTAGAATTTTAATTATTTAGTATGACTCACCATTTCTCATTTCTTTCATGACGGAATGATTTCTTTTGTTTTCTGGTTACAGAGAAATGACTGACATCAGAAACATCACTATGCATGGCATCATCCGGCTCCTTGGCTGTTCATTGTAAATTGTTCGCCACTCAAAAAACTCACAAATTTTAAATTTTAAATTTTAAATCCAAATCATTATCAAACAGATATTACCGGATTTTGAATAGGGACGTTCAGGATAAAACTTTTTCTCTACGTCGGAATGCACCTGTCTTTGATAGGGCCAATCCTCAGATTCTGCCGGAGAGAGGGATTCTCTGGCATGATCGGTCTTGGACTGGTTGTTGGAGCGTTTATTGGAAAGAGTCGCGTAATGTGGATTCTTTAACATGGTCTGAGAACTTCCGTGCGTGTGGTTCTGCCTTCCGTACCTGAACTTTCGATCGCGATCAAGAGATGTCAACTCTGAATCAGAACATGGCAGGCAAATATCAGGCCTTTTAATGTTCAGGCTCAGCTTCAATTTCCTCGCTCGCTCTTCTAATTCTTCGGTAACTGATGACGATGTTTCAATTTGCTCGTTAAGGAGCAGTTGAAGCGAAGTAATCAACAAATATTTCAAATTCAAACGAATTTTCATGAACTTCCAAATAATATCATTTGAAATTTTTATGAACAAGCTGGACAAGCATTATTGATTGATTATCCGAATAAAAGTTTGTAAAATAATGTAGATGAACTTTACATTGTATTTATAATAGTTTAAAATAATTGTTGTACATCCAGCTTGGCTATTGAAATCATTTCACCTTTTCCCAAAAGTTTTTGCGTAATTCTTTCGATGTGGTATTAATACAATTTGCCAAAAATTTTGATTAATAATTATTGCATGACTTGTACTTTTAGACAGCAAACGTTGTAAACAGTAACTGGCACAACTTCTACTCGAAGTAAGTATGCTGTATCTAGGGCCGCCGACAGAAGCCCCTGGGCATAGCGGCCATGAACCCCTATGTTATGTCAATTTGGTAATATAAAAGTAAAGAAAAAGATTTTAAAACACACGCGGGCCCCAAAAAATTGCCGGGCCCATTGGCACTTGCCCCCTTTCTCGGCGGCCCTGGCTGTATCACATCATATATCAAGAATAATTTCATGTTTTGTTTGAGCAATAATTGTCCTACCTTTATCAATGCTAGACTGAGAACAATGTAAGGGAATTTGAGGAAGTTGCCTTCTTTTCACCTGCACCAGGTTACTGAGAAAAAAAAAAGGTTAAAAGTCCACCTCGAGATCGTCGTAAAAATTCACCTGGAAGGAGAACAAGATCTTGCTCGTTCATGTTTGTTGTTCGTCTGTTGCTCTTTTGAAAAATTGAGAGCTTCCTGTTCAGAGACGTCACTATCGCTTAAACGCAACCCGCTGGGTTGAGGGGTTAGGAGGTCTTTGCCCGCCTTTAGGCATCCCTGCTTCATTTGAAAGAAGTTTAATGCATTCCACTCGACTGGTTTGCTTACTATTATATTAATTATTAATTTAATTTATTTCTATTTTAAATAAGAATTTTTGTTTTAATAGTTTTCCGATCCTCTTCATTTACAAACTTCACAAATGAGAAGTAACGAAGAAATACATTTACATCCCAGGAAGTAGATGTTATACTGGAGCTGCCATCATCGTAATGGTGAAGTGTAAACCAGCAGCATTGGTCATATTTACTTTCCATGCTCAGATCCACTACAGTCTAAATGTAACCAATTAATAGTTACTATTGTTATCACTATTTTCATCATTATAATTTCGTTATTTATTTGAATGTAAATAATTATTCAATATACACTTAAGTTAATAATAAGTAATACGCTAATTACTTAAATGAGCGTATAATGATGTCAAACCTACTTCTCCAACGTATTCTCCACTACCAATTCGATCGTAATCGTAAACGACAATTTGTAACGACTCATTTTTTAGGTCGGATTTTTTCAGCAGAGGATAGGAAAATGTTTGGTTCCATTTTGGTTCCAAAGTTCCAGCAACCGTTTTGGTCCTGCGTTTGCTTTTGTCCCTGCACCAGAACATTTATTTGAATTTAGAAATTGTCCAAATTATTTATGTAAATAATAAATTATTTTTTAACCTTCGTTCGGGAATCAAATAAAGTTTGCAGTAAGGATTCCGAGGTTGTCCATTTTCTCGAGGAGGCAAATTCGTGGCGCTTATTACTGTTACCGTCAGTTGCTCACTTGCCGCATCGTAAGACATTTTTAACTAAGTGACAAATTGCTTTAAATTTACAATTTTTGAAAGTAGAAAATGTACGTATGTTTTAACTGCAAATTCGAACTGCATCCAATTCCATTTAAAACGTAGAAGTCACGTCAATCAGCGAAAACATCGAAATATCGACAAAACGTACTTGTAATCTTCCACATGTTTGTGAGGGCATGGCGGGTTGTTTACTAGGACTGCCTGGAGATGTGATTGTAACACTGGGTCGTATAATATTTGGCGAGGAGTAATGATCTGGAAATGTAAATAAATGAATTCAAATGCTCGATGTTTAATTTTAAATCATGCAAAGTTACGTATTTGCTGAAGTTTTGTTTTTTGAGGACGAGAAGGGTTTGGGCGATAAACTGTCAATTCAACTTGGGGATCCAATTTGGAATCAAAAATAACATCGTAGACTTCTTCAAAGGTCAACCCACGCAAACACTTGCCATTCCACATGACTACTTCATCACCTTTCAAGAGAAAACAAACATAAACAGACGGCCCTCCACTATTCACTCAAATTAAGTAATCCTACCAGATTTCAGTTGGCCTGCAACGTCTGCAATACTTCCTCGCTTTACTTTCGTTATGAAAGCTCCTAAAACCCCTGATGGAGTCATCTTACCCCCTGTTACTTTCAACCCTGAGTGTTGCAGTTAATTCGTAATTTAGTTCACCAATTCTGAAGTCATTATTAAAAAAGTTAATAATGTTACGATGATTATGTTACTTGAATTTACCTCTTTTTAAAGGAAACTTCTATTCAAATTATTTTTCATATTGCATTTTCGTGTGCATTATTGAACCTAGACAACTTCAAGTTTACTTTAATTTTTGCTTTAAACTTATTTTTACTTTTTGAGCAGATTTTCATTTATGCATTTAATTTGTAAACATTTCCATGTTGATTATAATTGGTAATCTAATAATCAAATTTTCATTTAAACTAAGAGGTTATTTTTTACTCTTATAATTTTAATTTATTAATTAAATGAATATATTTTATTTTGACGACACAGAAGTCCCAAGTACCTAATGCTCCTTTCCCTTTCTCACCAGAAACGGCGCCATCTATTGGCTTCTGGAGAACCATGTAGCCTATCATGTACTTCCCATCGGGAGAAGGAGACCATTGAGCAGGGTGCTGTTGAGAAGGAGTAGAATGGTAAAATCGTTGGCATTTGCCGGAATATTCGCAGAAGTCTCACCTCCAAAAATTTGTTAATTTTTGCAACCAGCATCTCATCTTTTCTCCAGGCATCCTTAGCATGTTCTCCACCAAAGAACCTTTGATCTGCAAAAAATTTCAAAAATCTAAATTGTTTTAATCGTTACAATGTGTGATCACATCACGTAATCAAAGAAAATTCATTTGGAATATGTTTCAAGTTTTATAATGACTTCAAAATTCGGATTTCGAAAGAGGTAAGCAATGAAACAAATGGAAGACTTAACGTTCCTGAACCAGGATGATAGGATTATTTGTCGAATTGTGCAACGACTGATTGTGAAACGTTAACAGCGTTGATAACTTTTTATAAATTAGCCTCAATCTTTCCTCTGGTTTCCTTAAATGTCAGTTCCTCAATATTCGCGGGAGTGCTATGTAAATGGTTAATCTGCCATGCTTAAGAACTGATGTATATCTATTAACATAAGCTTCAACAATAAATACTCTGTAATAATACTCTACACTTACTGGCAACCGTTTTAGCTCGACGGTATCATCCAGCAAATAAGTGGCAGTTAACAAAAAAGCTTTTAAGTAAACCAATTAAACCAGAAGCTGCTGATCATGCAGCACAATAAATTGTAAGGACATTAAAAATATACAAATATGATAGAAGTCGATATTTTAAGCATCAATCTGAACGATTGAATGTGGAATCTTGCTTATGATTCTTTTCATTTATGATCATTAATTAATTCGTAGCAACTAAAAAATATTGTTACAAAGATTTAAGATAATGTAAAACATAATAATACGATAAAAAAATTATAAATTCTTAAATCTAGCAACATCTAGGCGCCTCTGCCGCTATGCAAATGGCGCATTATAAATTAACTATTATTATTAACATTGGAAGGAACATGAAGTGATCATTAGTAAGCAAATTAAAAAACAAAATACGAATGACGAATCGAACAGATGAGGAATTCATACTTAAGTATAGTCAACCAATTGCTTCAGTTGAATACAAGTTTACGCCGAAATATTGAACATTTTGAAGTCGTTGAAAAATTATTTGCATTCGAGAGAATTATGAAAGCTGAGGGGAAGTCTGAGAATTATCAAGTCATTGAGTGACAAAATTGTAAGAACTGCAGCGCACAATCAATTTATTGACGTATAAATGAAGCGTTATATTTTTATTATTCTATTTAAGTTCATTTAAGTCTGAAACATCCATTTGCTTGAAGTATGTTTAAAATGTAACATTGTAAAAGTGTAACGTTTAAGCTAGAAATTAATATTTTTATTTAAATGATAATAAATGAATTAAGTCCTAAAATATTTGTCTGGAATTGAGACTAAATTGAAATCTACAATAAAAGGGATAATTCATTGCTCTTATCAGTTTTAAAAAAATATCTTGAACGGATTCTTCAAAGCTCTCTGTGCATTTCTTACGATAACCCATCAATTTATCAAAACATTTCCACATTTTCCCATTTTTTCTTTTATTTCAGAATTTGTAAGGAAAGAAAATTGCAAATTGAAATATCCGAATAAATGGTTTCAATGATTATAGTGCTGCAATTCGTATTAATAAGATACAAACTAGAAAATATCTCGAAATGATGGCTTCAGACATTAATAAGATATTCAACAGTTAACATAAACAGTAACGTTAGCAGTAAAAGAACAAACACGGGCTCAAATAAATGTGGGAATTAAGCAACTATAGACAAGTAAATAAATTTAGTGAAAGCGCACCTTTTTCACTGATGCTCTCACTTTCCAAATCCTCACCGCTTGTTCCTTCGGGTGTGCTTTGAATTCCGTCGTCAGAACTGCTTATGGAGGACTGCCTCTTATTTTTTCTGATTGGTCTGCCTGTAAAACGAGCATTTTCTGCAAATTCGGCTGC
Organism: Hirudo medicinalis; assembly: GCA_011800805.1. NCBI lineage: Eukaryota > Metazoa > Annelida > Clitellata > Hirudinida > Hirudinidae > Hirudo > Hirudo medicinalis. The sequence continues at coordinate 393,076 of MPNW01000161.1, read as the reverse complement.
TAAGACACCATGCCTTTGCTCGGTTCGGTAACGAGGTCTCGATGTTTGGTCGTGGTTAAACTCAAAGAAGGTTTTCTCGGGAAAAAAAATCTTAGAATCTCTCCGTTTCTGGATTACTGGAAGCTTTCTTCCAAGGGGCAGATCAGATTTCATCAGACGTTCTGGACGTCGAGTCAGAGGCGGAGAGGAGGTCGGTGGCATTCGTGAGGGATACCTTTCGTCTCTTAGAAACTTCTGCTCCAGGCTTTGATAGTCGACTGGGTCAAAGTTCTGGGGATTGTCAATGTAACTGAGAGATGAATAGTTGACATTTACACTTTCGCATCTTTTCACTTCTCTGAAAAATATCATTTGAAACATGGTATTAAAGTTCTTCTATAACTGAAATTGTTTTCGTGACGTTTGAACTTTAGTTTTAAAGCAACAAGTTATTATAATTGATTTATAAATATTGCGATCATTTAACCTTTCGTTTCGATAACAAAGGGGGAGGTTCATATCAATATGGGGTTGGTATAAATTTGTCTGGTAGGAACCATTTTGATGTAATATTAAATGTTTATCTCTTTCATAATTCGGGTCGATGTTTTCTTTGGGTTTGAATTTATGAAAATCCTGACAAAACAATGAAATATTATTCGTTGATATGAAAGAAATAACACTGCAAATAAATTAAAACCGGCTGCAGATTAGATATTTGACCAACACTGGAAGGAAGCAGGTTGCCATTTTGAATGAAATGTTGTTCTGAAACATTTACAGTTAGCATTACATTCTATTGACAAATTGCATCGTTTTTACATTATTACCATTACTGATTGAGCAGTGTGAACTCTGATCGTTGTTCGCAAAGATTGGATTGTTTGAAGGTTTGTAGACTTGGATGTTTGAAACTTCTTGCGTCAAATTTGGAGGTTTAAGTATGACGGAATTATTTGTTTGAGGATCACACCCAGGATGGCTATGAGTTGAACCATCGAAAAGTTGACGGAATGGTTGAACAGAATGTTCCACGAAGGAGTGCTGGACGTTGCTTAAATCAGATTTTGTGTCCTGAGAGGGCAAAGCTATCAAATGTGGAAGGTTTGGTAAAATGGAAGATTCTGTGGTGAGCTGCGATTGAAATGGCATCTGAGGGAAACTCGACGATTCGTATTTTTGTTGATTGTTTGAGCGATTTTCCAATGAAGAAATCATTCCGGGCTCAGATTGCAACGAAAAATTTTGAAAACGAACTCCTTGGTGCGTTTCTACATTGGATGGCTGTGTTTGATTTGTGGGACCTGAGGTAGGGTTCGGTTGGCTGTTGAAGACGTAAGCAGTTTGAGGTTCGATTACTTGACCCGAAAAATTTGGCGTATTGCCGTGGGACCAATGGTCCATCTTATCTGGAATTTCGTTCTTTTTCTTGCATAAAATGCAACTCCACACCTAACAAATGAAATGATTTTACATGACTTTAATATATATAACGCACGATTTTATAGTAATAAATTATAAATATTATTTAAGAGTTCTGCAAAAGTTACTGCATAGTAATGCTGCATCGAAACTAGAGAGGCTGCTGGATTTGTCACGAATAAATGAATTATAGCAACATCTTAATCTCGTATCAGCTTAATTACGGGATCACAACCCTCATTATCCGTATCTTGTATAAATATTGTGCTAGTTAGATAACCTGATTGAATAATATTTAACTAAATAAATGTAAGAAACGCGTGTCACCTGGCTGCCTGCATTGATCCACTTCAGGCCGCATCTGGCGCAGGATTTCAAACCGCAGAAGTGACAGGCCTGTCCCTGACCATCAGCGAATTTTGTTTTATGGCAAATTTGGCAAACAGATTCATTGGCATTCCCAGGAAGAATTGAATGGAGCACTGTTTCTAGAGGTTTCTCCACAGTTGGCTTTGATTTCAGCAGATCATTTTGGATGCTTCTGTTAAATGTTAGAAATTATCGATGGATAAATAATACGGATATAAATACATAAATGCCCCCACAATATATTTTTGCACAATAACTTTATCATTATTAGAAAGACGTTCTTTGAAAAGATGGATTATTAAGGTTTTTACTCCCATTGGTAGTCAGCCGTCTTAAAAAAAAAAGATGTGGCTGAAGTGACTCGAATTACCAGGAAATAATAATATAAAAAATATCGAATTTGATTCCTCAGAAATTATTTCCAAAATTTAATTTGATTCAATAAGTTTAAGAAAAGCAGAATTTCCTTGTTTGTCAGATGAATATTCTGACGAAATTTATGATCACGACGAATATTTTGCAGCCGATTCATGAACCTATTAAATGACTCCTAGGACAACACAGACAAAATTAACAAAATATCAGGAAATAACATCGTAACAATAACAAAATTTGTTTTAAAAGTTTCTTCAAGTTTGTAATCAATTTTGACTAAAAATAATAAATCGAACAAATAAATTATATTTTCATGTCGTTTAACACAACTTTGTAAATAATCATATAATTATAAGCGGACCATTGTCTAATTATTCTTAAGTAAATTCCTTTCAATTTTTGATTGGATGCGTTCAGAAAGCATATTTGATGTTGGCTCTATATTAAGGTGTTGTTAGCAATAAAAAACATATATTTTCAAATCATCACAAATTGCAAAACAAGTTATAAAAATAAACACAACTTTATTTTTTGCTGGAATAAAGTGAAGGCAGAACATCTGCTTAATAAGCAATATTATGAAAACACTCATGCTCCAAAGCAACTAAACCACTTCAGTTTTCATTTTGATGTTTACAATTCTGAATCAGTCAGATACAGAAACGTCTCCAAATAAAAAGCAATGCTGAAACCTTAATGCTGCCTGTTCTTTGGCCTCTTCTTCCCTTTGTCTGTTGATGACTGATTCGATGATTTTTCTTTCCTCGTCTGTCAAGTGAGTCAAGTCAGGTATTGGTGGCATAGAATCTCTTGTTGAAGCTAACATGTTACAAGCGACATTTATTTAAACAACAGTATCCTTTCAACGTGGGCAACAATAACAAGAAAATACGTTCCCAATTTTTATCGTAGAGGATGAATTTAGTTCGTTACAATCGAACGAAAGATAAATATTTCTAGTAATTAATAAATTTCGACTAAAACTAGGAGTATTTGTCAGATGAAATGGCTTATGTTTTAAAGTCAGCAAGGATGGATTGATCATCGTAGCAGGATAGCACGGGAATGCAAGACAGCAGCCTCTGCTTATATAAGCTACTTACTGCCACATGCAAGATGCAACTCAGCTTCTCGATTGTCCCACTCGAGAAGAACAAAGCAGGAAGGGGCTGTTGTTGTTTATGTTGTTGTTATTGTTGTCATTGGCGAGTGCATTGGTCTTTGAAACAATCGCGAGGAGCTTTTATTGAGAATTTATTCCAGATGTTCTTGGAGTAATTGATTCACACTTGCGTTCCGCTTCTTAAAATTTTTTTAGAGAGTACATATCTGGAATTATTTGTCAGATAAATAGTGTCAGAGATAAAATTGTCATTTTTGATGCGATACGCGAGATATTTAACATTTCAAGATTATTACTATTATGTTGTAAAAGGAAACGTTGACCATAAATAAAAAAAAAAATCAATTAGACCGTGAATAAATGTCTCATTTTAAGTTCTTTCCATTTAGCTTGTAAATCAAGAGAAGGCATTTGCAGGAAAATATACAATAGTTGAACAAGGATTCAATAGGCTTGTCATTTAATGCCACACAATCCAATCTGATGCGTTTCTGCGGAATGAATTCCCCAAAGTTTTGACAATGTTTCCATACATAATTTCTCCAGTTCTAGCGAACATAAAAACTGGTTTTATTGGTTAATGTCCTATTTCAATAACAATGTTCTCCAACTTTTAGCAATATACTCTAAAATGTAAATACTTGGATCATGCCTCATTTGAACGTTTGTTTCCATCAATCCTACTAAAGTTTTCTTGAAGGATATGAATAGTCTTACTTACCATTGTATTTATATTGGGATATCATAACAATAAAAGGCTACAATTAGATAAGATCATCTTTTTAATGAACCTTTTCAGTTGAATATTTTTACAGGCACGATTGGCAACCATTTATAAGTAAAACTAACAGATTTTGAATAATTCTTGTTAATAATAATAATAATTCCAATGTTAATAATAATAGTTAATTTATAATGCGCCATTTGCATAGCGGCAGAGGCGCCTAGATGTTGCTAGATTTAAGAATTTATAATTTTTTTATCGTATTATTATGTTTTACATTTCCTCGTTCCTTCAAGGAGGCACAAGTTCGACCCATACTTAAAAAATCTATACTTGATCCACAACTACCTTCATCATACCGACCAATTTCCAATCTCAGCGTGCTTTCAAAGCTTCTGGAGCGCCTTGTTCTCAGCCGTCTCCTCACCCATCTCAACAATAATGCACTACTCCCCAAGACTCAGTCAGCATATCGTCCGCACCACTCCACGGAAACTGCTGTCCTAAGAGTTGTGTCTGACATCAGGGTGGCATTGGATGTTGGTCACGTCTCCCTTCTTCTCCTTCTTGACATGTCTGCGGCATTTGACACTGTGGACCATGACATCCTCATTGCCAGATTGGATAAAACATTTGCAGTTCGCCAAACGCCGCTGCAGTGGTTTAGAACATATCTTTCAGGAAGAAGTCAAACAATACTATCTTCATCCT
>MPNW01000161.1:373878-385553 GCA_011800805.1 Hirudo medicinalis | reverse complement strand
ACTTTTTACTCTCACTCAATGATTGAACTTAATTGCTGGCGATGTTTGTCATAGTGCCTGCACATCCCATTGGGATAACTTGTGCACTCTAAATATGGGCTAAATAAATGTAAATGTAAATGTACATTATCTTAAATCTTTGTAACAATATTTTTTAGTTGCTTTAGTAATTAATAATTACTATAATTATAATTTTAATAAAACTAAAGGTAAGAACAATAGTTGCTACTGTCCACTCACTTTATCATTAGACATGCTTCAAGTTCCATTTCTTCGTCTAAACATTTGATCAGAAGCTAATAGATGAAAAACATTCTACAAATATGTAGTCAAACATTCATTTTTATTTATATAGATTTAATAGTAACGCACTAATTAGGTAGCAAAAACCAAACGATTGTAAAACATGATTTTTTTTTTGTAGAATTCAACTTTAAAATTAAATACGAAATTTGAACATGTTATGAAATGTTATATGTTTATTTGATTGTCAGTTAATCTTTCATTAATAATAAAATTCGAAATTAGTATTCCAATTATTACCCCATAGCGCAGAAGCCATTTTTGACAATTCCAGATGGAGCAGTGCTGCTAAACTCGCCGGCCGAGTGAGTTTCTCAGGCTGATTGTATGTGGCCAGAGCTTGCGAAATTTGTTGCAGGAAATGTTGTTGAAATACACTTAATACGAAAAAAACTCCGATTTGATAGTTGAAATAAAATAATTAAAAATAAATTAATAAGGGCTCACATTGCCAATAGTAATTCAAGGAGCAAGTTAGCTCAGAGGGTTGTGTTCTTGCATAAGGCAGCTGCGGCAATAGTTGTACTGTGGTATTTTTGCAGCCCAGCTTGCCCAAATGGATGGATGAACGCAGATCGATGCATTTTATTGGCTCAACCAGCAAAAAGATATCTGACAATACTGAGCAGCCCAGCACATGCCCATTTAGGCAAATCATTTGGTTTGTCATTAGGGGGTGCACACTTACAAGCAACCAAGTGACCAGTTTGACAGATGCACAGATGCAACCCTAGCTGTTGGTTAACACTCGATTTAAAATAAATTTTGGTAAACAAATTAGTAATCGTATCTTTGCTTGGCCATCATAGTCATGAGTTACAATTTAAAGTTTGCGGCCCGCCACAAGTCCAAGGAGCGCCGAACTGGCGCGCGGGCCAAAAAGTTTGACCAATCAGAATACTGTATTAAAACTATCTTGAAGCATCTTGCTTCAATTAACATAATTTTTGTACAGCGCCATATACCTCCATATCTAGGTGGAGGTCCCGGTGCAGTGTGGCACATAAGCCTTTGCGCCAGTCCTGTTGCCCCCTCCCCTCCCCCTGAGAAGCAAGAAAAAAGATTTCTTTGGTTGGTGGAGGTCCCTCTGCAGTGGCACATCCCGACCATGCTTAATGTACTGATATATGCATTTTAAAAAATAATCACTTAAAAATACTCTTTATTTAATCATTATTATCACTAATAAATAATAATAAATTATTCAAATATAAAAAAACAATTAAATATTAACAAAAGAAAAATTCATTTTACAGATTGTTGGCCAAGTGACGGGCAAAAGCCAACTCTGCAACAATTTCCAGCACTGGCAGTGAGTTTCGGACTTGTTAGTTAGTGTTAGAAATTATAATGAAATGAGACTTGTCAGTTAGTGTTACTTATGTAAAGGAAATGATATATATTAGTAGAATAATAAGAATATAATGAAAAATAAAAATACATAAAATCATTAATTATTTCTAAAGTTCTGATGTTCACATATCCATCTGTGAATGAGGTCCACACTCGCTGGATTGCTAATGCCACCATCCTTGCTTTCAACTGGATGCTTGTTATTGGTATCCCTAGGACTTGTTTCCTATGTTCAAAGACCCACTGCTTTAAATCTGATTTTAATTCCGGCTATTTCGAAGTTAGATAATTTTTAAATATATCTGACTCATATATAATATTGTGTTATTAATAAAATCTTCATGCAATTGTAAATTTTTGGATATGAGAATATAAAAAGTGAAAAAATATATTACAAAATAATAATTAACGACAATAACAGTCATCCTAATGTAATCTGGCTTTTTCTGATTTTTTTGAGGCAATCTGGGTTTATTTCCAAAAGTTCAGTGCAGCACTTTTACGCGTTGCGATGATGAGTTTTGTTTGTGCTGATTACTTTGCTGCTCGGAAGTTGTCTTCGTCTTCGGATTTATTATGACGTTCAGGTTTACATATAATATAATCACTTTTACTGTAAATTATTTATGTTATTAATTTTTTTTTTGCAAGCAATCTGCTTGGGGTTTGATATATTTGTTGTGAACAATTTTAGATATAATCCTTTCAGTAAGATAGCTGGCAACAAAAAGACTGCTATATCTAAAACTGTAAGTAGTGTTTTATGCTCTGATTCTATGAAATATTCTAGTATTTTTCATGGTGTTTAAATGAATTTATTTATATTATTTTGTTTAAAAGTCAGAAAGAGAATTTGAAAGAGAAACCAAAAAGCTTGAAAGGTAGCAATTGTTTAGTTTGGATAATTTGCATAATTTTCTTGAGAAATTAATTAATTTGCATTGATGGCATCAATGTGCTGCACTCGAGGGACTAATCAAAGGGACTGTTCAACACATATTGACAATCCAAAATAATGGATGATTTGGTCAATGGTGGGTCTCAGCCAAGGAAGAAATTGTGCAGTTTTAAAAAATGGGATGTCAGGGAAAATCTGGATGTTAGAGATTTGTGGAAACAAGGTAAGAAAAGGAATCAAGTCTGGAGAGTATCCAGGTTGGACAGGGTTAAGCTTGCAATGATTATTTGGGAGAGTATATCAGCCAACAAAACTACTCATTCATGGTTTTATGGCTTCATTGGTTGACTGCATAGGTCAATTAGTTTGAGATTGAGGAACCTGCCCTAGAGTTCCAAAGAAGGACAAGCTGATACTATAATGACTCTGGTTGGGCAGTGTAAGCATTTGTTTGATGAATCTGGTGGAGGATTATATAGTTGGAAAAGATGTTGCCCAGGCAGTCAAATAATCCAGCATTTGATCTATCAACAAGATCAGTGGGGGAACATCTATTGAGCAATGTTCCCTCTAAGGATGTCAACCATTTGTGCAAAAATTTCAGCTTGTGAGCCAAAAACTGACCCACTGATTTTTGTGAGTTGGGATTACATAATTTTCCAATGACATTTTAAAAGGCTAAATTTCAAAACTTTAATTTGTATTTTTGTAAGTATAAGTAATTTGTATGATAAATAATCCCACCTTCCTTTTTCTGACTTCCAGAGATTATAAAAAACTTGTCCATGTCTACTGGGCACGTACTGAATAGTTCACCTACTGGATCCGGTATCCGCCCGGATCTGGATTTAACGATCCATGTCATTAGAAATGTCTATTTCAAACAAACTCAGAGAATTTTAATATTTTTTATTTTATTATTACAAATAAATTTTAAAAATAACATACATTTAGTCACGAATCCTGTTGATTTTAAGAAATAAATATCAAGTCATAATTTATAAGAAAATACACTTTAAGTCACAAGTCATACATAATTAAAATTAAGTAAAGACATTAATTTAAGAAATATGAGTTGCTCTACTCTCAGGCAGCAATCGACTCCTGTCATCTGAGCATACATCTCCAGCAGTTCTGAAAAGTCACTCACTTGCAACACTGCTTGATAGGGTGCCAAGTAATGCCCAGCACTCCAATCTGCAGTGAAACCTGCCTCTTTTCGGATTTTACAAATTATTTCTTGTTGCTTGTTCCAAAGATGGAAAATCTTATCTCACCAAATTTTGGCCATTGGATCCACATGACACCATAGTGATGACTTAAAAATCATTCAGCCATTCCATTTTAAAGATATTTACTTTTACTTGGAGGTGCTCCAATAGGTTGACTTTCTGCCTTAAGCTTCAACATAACAGTACATTAAAATGAAATTGACAAATCGAAAAGCACAGGAAAACAACAACAAAGATAAAAGAATGGAGGTCAAATGTTTGTGCACAACTCATAAAACTTTAAAGAATGTTTATTTTACAATTATTTTGAAATATTATTTTTTCCAATGATTTTGACTATGCCAGTTCAAAAAGTGTGCTCCAGGATGTAAAAATATGTATGCAGGTGCAACATCGATGAATGGATGGTTGGATGGAAGGATGGATGGAGCTGAGAGGGAACTTCTATTGAATCCCTCTCAAGGATAATGTCAAGCATTTTTTGCAGATCGTGTGTGTGACCATCAACAACTGAATAGCCTTTTGTAGATGAAGAGTGATTTAAAATTAATTCTTGACATATTTAAGCCTTCAGGAAAGTACAAGCAAACTTCAAGAAAGTATGAAGAGATGTCTGAAGTCCCATTCAGGTAATCATTTCATGTTTTGATTTTATGTTATTGATTTGTTTTGTTAGTTATTGATTCTTTGTAGCTCAGGCAAAATGTGAAGTGGATTTGGTACAGGCCCTACAAGGTAATTACTCTTGCAAAGATGATGATTCACTCAGCAAGCTCATTGATGAGTGGAGTCAATCAGTTAAACATCTCGAGATGCAGACCGAAGAATTGGTTTGTGATTAACATTTGCTGCAGTGATGATTCCATTGAATTTCTTTAAGTTTTTCAGAATTCGATCTCCAATAAAGCAGTTGTTGAACCAATGAGAAAGTAATTGTTTTGGTTGGATTTATTATACCAATTGTTTGGTTTCAGTTTGCTCTTTAATTGTTGCTTGCCTGTAATGGAGTATTTTATTTGAATTTAAAAAATTTGTTCAGGTTTTCAACTATTTTCCCTGCTGTTCAGCATGCCATTAAAAAGAGGGAACATAGTCTTCAGGTTTTGTAAACATTAAATGTAATTAAAAAGTTATAGGAACTACCTATTGCTCATTCTAAGAGTTGTGCAGTTATTCAGTATCAGTGGAAGAATTTGGGATTCTTCAGATTATTATCTTCATTTTTCAGGAATACACGAAATGCCAAGAAAAGGTGGAAAAGTATTTGAAGAGAGAGAGGACAGGATCCAATGCTGTTAAACTTGAAATTGTGAGATTTGAGACATTAAATTAATTTAAAATCAATTGTTTGTTAGGGTTTCACATACAGTTATGTTTGTTCATAATGCTTCATTATGTTACAAATAATCAATTGCAGAGCAGAAAGGCTTGTGCAGCAGCTAAACTAGACTTTGAAACCCAGAATTCGTTGTTATTAAGTGAGGTTCCAAAACTCTATGAAGGTCGCATTCCTTACTTTCAGCCCTCGCTTCAGGCATTCGTCAAAGCTCAGGTTAAATTATTTGCTCTTTGTGGTGCAAGTTAGCTCAGAGGGTAGCGTTCCTGCGAACGACAGTAAAAGCAACGGTCGTTACGTGTCGTGTTCGAAACCCAGCTTGCACCACCACAAAGCGCCCCTGGGAGCCGGCGCTATATAAATGGTCTAAACGCCCCTGACGCTCACGCTTATGGCGCTGTATAAATAAACTTACTTACTTGTGGTGTTGTGATTTAATTGATTGATTGATGCTTCCAATTCAGGTCACATATTATAACGAATGCCAGGATATTTATGACAACCTGTACAAGAAGTTGAATGACTCTGAAGCATCATCAGTTGATGCCAATGATTTGAAACAAAGCATCCAGCAGAAACTTTCAGAAATTAGAAGCCTCTCCATAGCAGTTGACGACCAAGCGAGATGACAGACCCGTTTTAGAAGACCCACAAATTATTGCTCCACTTGTATGGGATGTTCAGTCTACACATAGCTTCTTTTCTAACAATTCCTTGGTTATTTACAAGATCATTAAATGGATTGCAAGCACTTATTTTAATGTTCTCGTAATTCTTCTTAGCCGAAAATTATCCTAAACCTGTTTAATTAAAGTGGTTGTTTTTGTAATGGCTTTGTTATTTTTAATGTTGCATTCAGATTGAAGTTTATTTGATGTTTTCACAGGCATCATTTTTGTTGAGAAATCTAGAAAAAGCCTGTCCTAAAATTATTGGTTGTTAATTATTTATATCTTAAATCGATAGTATTTACATTCCAAATCTTATTTACATGACTTGTGTTGATACCATGCTTTACAAATTGAGAGAAGATAATGATGTTTTCAAGTTGTTTATGCTTTAATGATTTCAGTCATAAAACTTTTTGTATTTGATAACAGTTATAAGTTTGATACAGAATTTTTAGGATGAATGAGTTTATCATTATTATGATTCCCCTACTGACAGGTTGTTTGTGCGAGCTTCATATGCTAAAAAGACTGAGGGTGGCAATTATTTTAAAAACTAAATCGTAGTGGAGAAGTTCTGTGACGATTGTAGCAATTACCATTATATTAATATCTAGTATCTGAAGATCTTGATAGAAGTTAAAATTCCATGGCCATTGGCATAGTAATCTTAGGGAATTGGCTGTAATAATAAGATAACTTGTCACGAAATAGTTATTGACAAACACGTGTTAGGATCATATAACTGGGCGATGAGTACGCCAGATGATTGTTGCACTCTTGAATGATCGACTTTTAGAATCTGGATCATCATTTGAGGACCAGATAAACTTTGGGTTATAATAAGATGAGAAAAGTTTCATGCGATGAAAAATGAAATGACGTCCCTGATTAAAAGGGATAAAAACTGATTCATTTTCATCCTCCTGATAAATTTCATAGAATAAAGGCTTTGGACTATCTATTATACTTTTTAGTGTGAATGTTACTTCCTAGTTAATAGTAATGAATAGCTTGAAGTTTTAACTGTTTATGCATAAGTGGTCTTGAAGTTCTGTTTGAACATAACGCCACTCTAATCAATCAAAAGAACTCTGAATCATTAGTTCAGACAGTTACGTTTGAAACATGATGGAATGATGTACGATCACAATGATATAGCTTATAAGATGGTTGACTATTACAAAAGCAGTTTCAGTACTTTTACTTTTAAAATAACTTTGAAATGCTGATACTTTTTACTTTTACTCGACTACATTTTTAACAAATAATTTTACTTTTACTTAAGTACATTTTTGAGGTGTTACTTGTACTTTTACCTAAGTACTGAAGAGCAGTACTTTTTACAACACTGGTTGTTCGTCTTATCTGCAACACGCATTGTCGATGTACCAGAAAACCTGATCTATTTAATAGTCATAAGTTATAACTTAAAAAGAGCTGCAGTGGTCGGTTTATGGAAATGATCGGTGAATCGGAAATGCATTTTTAATTTATGAAATTGAAGAATATACATATATTAATTTGTCTGCAAAGAAAAATATTACGAAATTATAAACTGATGCATGCATTTACGTTTTAGTAATTTTTTTTTAAATTATGCATTTCAACAGACAAAATCTCAGAAAGCGATTGCAGGACAACGGGAGAAGCGAAATCAATTGCGTAGGACCTAAGCATGTGTTTGACTTAAGAATGTTTTCATTTGAGTTGTTTGTTCAACTAATTTTAAAAACTTTTAATTTTGTTGTAACTCGCAGTTAGTCGACTACATCAAGACACTACAGACAACACTACTTTATTCGCCAAAGAATCCACACTACATAACACACAACTAGGACTAGAACGAACAAAAGGGAAGTTGCCGCTCTTAGCTCCTACATTAGCATAGATAGTTCAGTGCACCCACAACAAATTTGATTTTTATTGTTCATTTCATTGTCATAATTGATATTGATGTTGTTAACACGCATGGTCAGTGGTTGAAGCTTCATTTAACAATATGTTTAAGTTTATGAGTTGTATGCAGACAGAGACCTGAACTTGATTCCCGGTTGCACGATGGGGCGCTCCCTAGTTAAGCTATTTAAAGAGGTTTTTGTTTTTAATTTATTTGGATTGATGTTGTCGTTCCTGCTAACAGTGAAATCACTCATCCGTGTCACCACTACAATCAGTCATCCACCCCGCCTCGCCTTGCCCCTTCCAAAGTTCTTCCTGCATCTCATCGTGGTGGAAAGGGGTCTTCTTGGACTGGAGAGATTTTGATTTCGTTTTATTTGATTTCTGCGGTTTTGTTTTCCCTTGATCACGGAGTCTCTGTTTCCTGAAGATAACTTTTCATTTTTATTTGACTCTGCTATAGAGCCTGGCTATCGAACTTAAATGTTCCTAGGGAGATTTTTGATGATGTGAATAAAACTTGTTACCCCTGAAGAATTAAGTATAGTTGACGGAGTGGTCATCGCCCGACTATTTTTCGTTTTTCTATGTACGCTTTCGCAGTCTTCAAAATAAATTGTCTGACTTGAAAATCCGTTTGAAGAATTGTGGCCCAAGAATAATTGCATTCACGGAAACATGGCTAAATGCAGTGCTAAAGGCATTGCGCTGAAGGACTACGATTTCATCTGTAACTGTCATGAAAGTAAGAGAGAAGGCGGTGTTGGTTTATTCTTAGACAGGAGAATTAAATTTGTGAACCTTGATAGTAGTTTAACAAACCTGGCTGGAGCGACTTTTGACTTTCTGTTTGCCTCTGTTGAATGTGAAAAATCAGAAGATTTGATTGTTGGAGTCATCTACCGACCTCCCAACACAGATGTCCAGATTTTTGTCAAAGAACTAAGTCAAATGCTGACAAAATGATAAATAAAAAACAACCAGGTATTTTCTTACTGGGGGACTTCGACATCATCATTGTAGACAGAACACAAACACATCAGATTTTGTCGTCAAGCTGCTTCCTACTTCCTTCTGCCAGTTTTCTCAACTTCAACTAAAAAGGTACTTACTAATTCATCTTGCATCGATAATATTTACATCAACCATCCGCTGTATCATTCATATGAAAAATAGTCAAAATACATGACATACCACCTACCAATATTTCTCTCATTAAATCTTTCTTCTGTCAATGAACTTGGGAACAAACCGGTGAGATGTTCAGAAGTCCAAGAAGTGATTGCAATTTTGGCGAGTTATTGAGTGAGATTGACTGATTGGCTGTCACTGGGCGTCTGGATGAGGATCGGAATAATGTGACTTATCAGTCTTTCATCACAAGATTTCAACATATCTACAATCATTGTTTTCCGAATGCTCTACAAAATAGCCGATCACGTATGCCTCAAAATGAATGGATGACAGCTGGACTACTGTCTTCTTGTATCGAAAATTTATCAAGAATCCAACAGATCTCATTAGACAAAAGTTTGTATCCTGGAGACATAAATACAAGTCTATCAAAACAAAAGCCATCAAAGACTTTTATTCGTTAAAATTCTAATTATATCAGAGCAATATGAAAAAGACTTGGAACTTGATTACATAACCACTGAACAGGCGCATATCTGAGTGCTGATGTTTTAACTCCATCACTGATTTAACGTCACCCGGGGACGTCGCAAATGCATTCGACAATTGCTTTGCGAACATTGGCAGGAACCTGGCGCAACAAATCCCCATCCCACCTTTAAATTTTGGAACTTACTTAAAATATCCTTCAACACAGTCAATGAGTGTTTCTCCGACGACGCCTAATGAGATCATGAAGATTGCTACTCAGATGAAGACTCATAGTTGTGGCCTTAACGAAATTGATCTGATCCTTATTAGTGCTTCAATTCCGTGCATAGCTCAGGTATTGTCAGACCTAATTAACTATTTTTTTGTCCTCGAGTGCGTTCCCCGAACAGTTGAAATCTGCCAAAGTAATTCCAATCCACAAGTCTGATAATATACACATGATCTCTAATTACCTATCTCAATCTTGAACTACTTTTCAAAGTTCTTTGAGAAAGTAAAGCATACGAGACCCTACAAATACTACAAGATTTCTGATGATCAATTCTTTTATTTTATTATTTATTTATTTCAACCAAAAAGAGGGTCACAAGTGACCACTAACACAAATTGGAATCAGTCAATGTAAAGATGTAGAGTGCATAGAAATTTGATGTCATTAAATTGTTAGATATTTTGTTAGATCAGTGTTGGAATGCAGGCTTTAAATCTACTATGGGTTGTGGAGCTGATAATATCTGGGGGCAGAGAGTTCCAGGATTTCACGATGCGATTGATGAGGAAATGGAGCCTGTGAGAAGTGGAGCATTTTTCTTCAACTAGGCGTATGACCACGTGTGCGAGATAACATGAAAACGGGAAATTTGGGGATGGTGCAGTGAATGAATTCGTGTAATATTTTGTGACAGAGGCATAAATCGTGGATGAGGCGTCGGTGTTCGAGTGTCTTGANTGAAAACGGGAAATTTGGGGATGGTGCAGTGAATGAATTCGTGTAATATTTTGTGACAGAGGCATAAATCGTGGATGAGGCGTCGGTGTTCGAGTGTCTTGAGTCCGAGTTTCTGAAGTCTGCTCCTGTAAGGTATAGTTCGCAATCCTGGAATAGCCCTTGTGAAAAACCTTTGGACACGTTCGATCTTTGTTGTGAGCTGCTTGTTATGGGGAAAAATATTCAAGGATTGGCCGAACATAAGTGCAATATTCTCTGGTCAATATTCGCTTGTCTCGTGATCGAAAGCATTTCAGGATAAGGCGTAGTCTGATAAAGGCCTTGTGAGTGATATTGTTGATGTGGGCTTTGAAAGTTTACTATCAATGAGGACACCAAGGTCACGCATATTGTCTGTGAAGGATATGGGTCGTGAGCGGATTGTTTATTTGTTGGGCGTGGTGCTATTCCCCGTTTTTTTGATGGAAGCTTGGAGGCATTTGTCTGGGGCTATAACACTCCATAACACCAACCTGTCACTAGCAGTTTGTAAGGAAGTCTTGTGGGGAAATGATGATGTTGAATAGAGCTTGATGTCATCTGCAAATAGTTTGTATTTAACAGAGTTGTCTGTAAATGTATCCACAACATCATTTATGTAAATAAGGAAAAGCGTCGGGCCCAGCACACTCCCTTGAGGCACACCACTGGTCACATCTCCATTGTTGGATAATTGGCCATTCACCTTCACGGCTTGAGTTCTATTCGATAGGAACTTCCTTATCCATAAAAATGGGTTGTCCGAAATTCCGTAAGCCTGATGTTTCGTCAGTAGTTTTTGGCAAGACACTGAGTCGAAGGCCTTTTTGAAATCAAAGTATATAATGTCGGTGCCCTGGTGGAGTTGCATTGCAGTTGACCAGTCATTGGTACACTCAATTAGGTTTGTACATGTTGACCTCATAGTCAGAAAACCATGTTGATCAGGAGATATAAGGTTGTTTGCCTTAAGGTAAAGAAGTAAGAATGTCTTTATTGATCACCTGTTCCATTGCACGACAACAAGAAGATATGAGTGATATTGGTCTGTAATTCCCTGGATCAGTATTCAGAAAAGGTCACTCAACTTGTATGGGACTAGTGTTAATTCTATTAACTATAACTGTAACTGGAAACTCTAATAACTGACAGAAACCAAATCAGTTAACTGTAACTATAACTATAACTGACCGCGCCTAAATAACTATAACTATAACTATAACTGACCGCGCCTAAATAACTATAACTATAACTTTAACTTGCAAGTAGTAACTGATTAACTGGAAAGTCCAATCAGTTAACTGAACTTTTTATATCAGCATGACTTTATTATGTAAACAATTTTCCGCAGACTTTTTTACCTAACGCTTGTTAGTAGTCACTTCTGCTG
>MPNW01000161.1:280586-371787 GCA_011800805.1 Hirudo medicinalis | reverse complement strand
GATAACTGGAAAGTTGTAACTGGTAACTGGAAAGACAGTATAAAGTTAACTGTAACTTTAACTGTAACTGGAAAGTACTAACTGTAACTCAAACTCTAACTGAAAAGTCCTAACTGAAATAACACTGTATGGGACCTACACACTAAGATTGCTAAATCAATTGATCAAAATAAATTCTCCATAGGCATATGGACTTGGCAAAGGCATTCGACACTGTCAATCGTGCCGTTTTAAGAAAATTGGACAATTATGGGGTCAGGGCATCGCCTCGGAATGGTTCAAAAGCTACCTAAACAGAACCCATCAAGTTCATTTTTTTAATTCGACTTCGCTAGTTCAGGATATCACCTGTGGCGTTCCTCAAGACTCCCTTCTGGGTCCACTTCTTTTCATTATTTATATTAATGACTTGTGCCATGCTTCAGAGTTCTTCGATTTCATTTTATTTGATGATAACACTCATTTGTTCTGTTCAGGCGATAATCTGCAAACTTTGACTACAAATATTAACTTGAGCATCCCGTTTGATTGGTTATGCGCAAATATACTTTCTCTAAATTTAAGAAAGACCTATTGTTGAGTCTTTGTATGAATATACCAACTTTATAAAACTGAACAGAAACTTTATTGGCAGCCAAAAACTTCGAAACCGAAACGCAACTGAAATATATCGCCAAAGTACGTATTCGCCTGCAATATCGTCAAACTCGCAATCCTTCTCGAACTCTAACTTCCCGCTCCCCCGGACTGTTTCCCCAGTCCTTTTATACTCCAATATGGCGTCACAACACCTATTATATCTTATTTCATCATAGAACAAAGCCCGTCTTTGATGTCTATATTTAAATGGTATTATTATTAATCGTGTTCCAAAATGTAGATTCTTAGTGTTTGACTGGATGAACATATAAATTGGTCTGATCATATTAATTATGTCTTGTCCAAAATTGCAGAAAACAACGGGATCTTATTCTAAGATTGCACTTTTGTTATATTATATGCTTATTTTTTTTTTTGAGCAATTTTATTCAACCAAGCATCGAAATAACAAAGCAATTATTTATCCTCCTTTATCATATTGTGAGGGCATCCAATTATACTTCAAAGTTAAATTCTCTTCATATACCACAGAAACGTATTTTCTTTAATATTCCTCCCTCGTCATCCTCCAAGCCAACCTTCTACGAAAACTCTATTTTAAATGTTTACCAAATAAATGACTTTCTGACTGCCTTTTTTTAAACAATTTGATAAATGTTTGTATAGGTTAAGATTATTGTAAACTTACTATTTAATAATCACTCATTTATTTAGTAAATTAAGGAAAATTTGTTTTTCTTTGTTTTACTTGTTTACAAATTTTTCAATTTGTTTATTTTCAATATAAAATCATCACTGTATTAGTTTGAATATTGATTTGAGATGACATTTGTTATTTGTAATACATAGCAAATTCTTCCAGTGGCATGGTATCATATAAACCATAGCGCAGACCAATAGTTTCTCATCAAATCATCGATGATCAATTTTTTATGAATTAATCAAACTCTTGAGTTTGAGATACTGAAATTCAGCACATCCGATATCAACTTCCTTCCAATATCTTAATTAAATACAAACTATAGCTTCTGGAAGATATGTATATGTATGTCTCTAATCGCATTTAGAGCTTTTACTTTAATTTGTGGTCACCATAGAAACAGTCAAACCAAAATAACGCATGTCATTTACGATCAGCGAGATGTTCATAAAAATTAGGTACGGGGACGACCTGACTTTATTATGCAATCCAGATTGCTCTGTTGCTAACCTTTTAGCGAACATTAAATCGAGAATTAACTTGCCTAGTGATGAGACCATTGACTTGTCAGACGAAAAAGGTGAGACTAACTGGATCAGAGCCTGGATAGTGCAACATTGCGAAAGTGTAACGATGATGCAACAACATTCTACTTGACAGGCAACCTAACAGACTTATCATCCAAACAACAGGAAATTGCCAGGGAACATTTGGAGACTTACGAGTCCAACATCTTTGTTCTCATCCGAATCAGGAAAACCATGGAAAATGGATCAGGGGACTATGATGTATTGCTCAATAACCAAAAAGAACTCCTGCCAGAATTTGTGTTAAGTAAACATATCACCAAACAAAAAAGTCCTGAATCTGAGTCCAATAGTGCAAGGAAATCAAAACGCAAGGACAATGTCACAAAGAAGACCAGAAGTAAGGGTTTTAACAAAGCTTAGATGTCCCATAGGCCCTCTTGTACAGCATACTTCAACCATCCAATCATATGAGAGATACTTCATCAGAATTCAAAAGATCCCTGAAAGGTTTGTACATTACCAGATGTTGATCTCCAGTTTCTAAGTCCACTGTCAAGCTGCAAGAAAATCGCACAACATTTATGATATAATCAATAATTAAGATTTAATTCGCTTGTAACAAATATTATAATCCAATTGATGTGATTTTCAATGTTGATTCACTCACTCTGAAGAGCCATCCAGTTCATCCTCAATATGGAAGTTCTTTAAGGATTTGTTGACTTTAACGAAGACATAACTTTTGGTGTTTGGCTTGTTCTCTATTAAAACAAAATAACTTGATCCACAGGTACTTGAATAAAATCAATAACTTCAATTACTTATATCTTTAGGATTCAAGTTTTGCAGGCTATGTGGCATGTTTGTCAATGCTACACTGGACAAGTAATTATCAAAGTTGGTTTGGTACCTAAATATTCAACAGGTGATGGTTTTAAGATTATAATGAGGCATGAATAATAATTTCCTTAGTGAAATGCTTACTCCTGTGCAAACTCAAGCTCTTGTGGAGTTAACTTCTGTAGTTCTTCTTGATTTTTAGGATCAAGCAAATCAGAACAAAAATGTTCAATCTAAGATAGATAAACATATCTCAAACAACATAAGATTGAGCTGATTATCATTTTTATAAACCAGTACCTTTTGAAGTCTTTTCCTCAAATAGCTGCTTAAAATGAACCGGATTCTCTCAATCTGAAAGTAACATTGCTTGTAATAAGTAATGCAAATAATATCATTAAAAACTGTGTTTAAAACATGCCCAAAACTACTTTTAAAGCCATTTGATAAACAAAACTTAAGAAACAACACATTATTAAATAACATAAAATTTCTTAAACAAACTTCCAGTCTGTGGATTCCCAATTTTATATCTGGAGATTTTGCTTTTTCTAAATTTTCTTGCATTGAGTTCAGTTGGTCCAACATGCAATCCACCAGGTCTGATTTGTGAGGGAGAAGTTCGGGAGAAAGTTTTTCATTTAGCCATGCCTGTGAAAAGTAACTTAATTATTAATACAATTCTTCTAGTGAAAAAACTAATTAACATTACACGACACTACAAATTTGAAAATCATATGTAATTCATCCATATCCACAAGAATCATTTCACTTTTAAAACACTAACAGTTTCCAACAGACTCAGGAGCTCTTTGGAAGTCATAGTGTAATCTGCAGTTCCATCTTCATTTAGATCAGAGAAGATTATATCATCATCCATGGTTGAGAAAATTACGATCACAGTTAAACCAGGCGCCTATATGTTTACATGTCAAACTAGGTGTACATAAAATTAAACAAGCAATAAAATAAAAAGTATTCTATAAAATAACGTTCATTTAAAACTTTTAATTTGGTCAATTATAGGAAACATTAAAATTTCGTCAATTTGTAAAACAAAATTACAAAATGTTTCGTGATGAATCCTCATTAATACCTATTATCTTCAAAAGTTGTTATTAATAAATGTTAGTAAAAGTAACAAACTGCATTATTAAATTGTATTAAATTAAACTTGATAAGGACAAATTACTACCCTGTGCACAGATGAAATATCATGTTTTCAAATCATAATTAGCATTCTCAAACAATTTTGCAGAATTAAAACGTTAGAAAAATATTAGCATTACGTTAACTTAGCGATTAACAAGCTATTAGTAAAAGATTAGAACTGTTTATAGTTCGACAAGTTATTTATATTATTCTTAATATTGAAAGAATGCTCTGGAAATAAATATTCTTTTTCATTTCACTCCGAAAGCACTCAAATATCATAATTCTGAGCTTCGGTTTTTAATTACATCTCTAAGCCAGCATCTACCAACTACTTCTCTATTTAAAGCATATGAATCGATGATTTGGTTTTGTCGATAACAAGACGTTAGTCTGAGACAGAGATTTATTTACCACTACTCCATAAATGTTGAGAACGTCCACTGTTGAGATATGCGCATTGAACTATTATATCTATGCTAACGTAGGAGCTAGGTGCGGCACCTTTTCCTTTGTTCGTTCTAGTTATAGTCCTAGTTGTGTGTCAGGTAGAGGGATACTTGGTGAATAAAGTACTTGTCCGTTAGTTTCTTGGTATAATCGACTAATTGCGAGTTACAACTTTTGGCGACGAGGATGGGATCTGACGGATGGATCTGGATGGGGCGCTCAAAGCACAGGATTTCCCCGATCAAAAAGTCTGCTGAAGCTGTCAGACGCTCATAAACAAAGAATAAAACACACATAGACTTCGTCAAATTTTCCGAGTAAGGTCTCATCATCTCGAGATGTAATCTAACTTTATTACCTGGAAGAGAACTTCCCAGTGACTTCAAGTACCATGTCATGCACAGGTGCTTAGGTCACATAATGAAGAATGACAAGATGATGTGCAAAAAAAAGGTTAGAAGCTCTGAGAAATTTAAAAAGAATGTGATTGTAAAACTGCCACTTTTTTGATTTATCAGAATACCAAGCCATTTCAAGTTCTGCATGTTTGTCATTGGACATTTGATGACGATCAAGACATTGCATGACTTCTGTGAAACACTGAAAGCTATTCAAGTATATTTTATTGAAAATGCCATCAATGGTCGAAGTCATGATTTGAATATTGCCCCTGAAGATTTCAATGAAGAGATGGATGAAGAAATGGAAAACAAAGAGGAAGAGGTACAGCAGATTGTCATTAACTATTTCTGTTTCATCATAAATAAAACCATTTCAGAATATCACCAGAGACTGCAAGATGCAGGGAATCATGGAAAGTCAATGGGACTTCAAACATATTCGGAGTAAGAAATTGTTTACCTGACTAGACGATTTCGTCATCAAATACCAAGAAATGCATCTTGGTATGTTGAGAGAATTTCAGAACTCTGAGAGAACTGTTAAAGCAAAGGATTGTTAAATTAACAACAGAGATTTTTTCATAATGTTAATAACATGTACAAATCTCTTCAAGGAGTGCAAAGAGAAGAAATGTAAGAGAACTGCCAAGGTGAAGGTTTGGGAAATTAACAACGGAGTATATGGATGAGATCTGGGAAAACCGTGCAAGGTTCTAACTGGCTTTCTTCAGATAACATTAATTATGAGATGTTTATATTAAGTAGTCAGTACCCATTCATTGATGTATTGGGTAACTGAATTCTTAAGCAATTGCTGCAGATGCACACCCATACCTACACAATGGTTATCCAGATTATTAATGTAAATAATAATCACTGGATAACCCTAAATAAGTAACATGCTTTGTGGACCTGGTCAAGTGCAGGTCTATGACAGCTTTAATGTTACTTTGAGCAACGTCGACATTGGAATCATATCTTATATCTTTAGGAATTTAATTAGTAAGCACAATAAATTAATTATTATAAGGGAGCTGGTGCAGCAACAAACGGGGCGGGGGGTAGCATTTTTGCTTATTTAACCAATCTGCACTAAGTGATAATATAATTGAAGCTTTTAAAATGGATTTATTTAAGTCAAAAGAGATAGGAAGTAGAGTAATGGGTAAATGCAATAGAATTTCTGTTCAACTATTTTGTAAATGTAAGTTTAGTTAAGGTAAGGAAGTAGATGATATAGAAGGGATGATCGAATGTGACATGTGCAAGGTGTGATGGAGTGCCCGACAAAGCCTTTGATTTAAAGGAATATAATTGCTCTAGGTGTCAATCTACTGGGTAATTTGGTAATTTGAATATAGATTACTGTATATAACCAGATTGTTTTCAAAGCTTGAGAAACAAGAAGGTTGCACACTGGCAGACCCGGTCAACGAGTATGAGAGTATCATCGGTCTGAAGGAATATTCCGACTTACAGGATGACATGACACACCATGCTGTGAATGCAGTCCAGAGAGGCAACCAGAGACAAGTCACTGTTCTCCACACTTTCAGCAGCTGCTAGAAAGCTCTTGCTGATTCTGATTGGAATAGTCACCATTGAAAGGATTCCTAGTTTTCTACAATAAATATTATTTTGACCAAGATGCCGCACAATACCGGTTCAAGAATGTCATCTGATGCAACTGTTGATTGAAGAACAGAGGATTCAATGTTTTAGGCGGCACAGAAGGAGAGCACAGGGAACTGAAGACTGTGATCGACAAGGCATATTTGAAGTTTGTGGGCTTCCAAGCGGTTCAGTAAGCGACACTAGAAGCCTTTGAGAGCTTTCAGAAAGTCGCTCCAGTCCGAGATCAACATAAGAAGACCAACGAGAGCCTTGCATGGCCAAAGATAACGTTGGGTCGGTGGATCAGGAAGGTAAAAGCCGACAGGGATATCCGGCTGATAACCGGATGCAGCCTGCCCCCCAAAAATGTCAGAAGAAATATTGGGTCGAAATGCTTGAAGACTGGGAAATTCCTTTGAAGTCAGTGAGCTCCAAAGAGGAGTATTAAGAAACAATCAATCAATAAAACATCACATTTGTCTTGTCAGCATAATGATTTTTAATTTTGACCTTTCTTTATGAAAATGTATATTGCTAATATATTTTTTGTATTTACGTAATTTATTTCTGGTTTATAACAATTGTGCTTGGCATGCAAAGTAAGAACTAATCTGCCTTGGGTTGATGGTCGATTAAATCTTGCCCTGGGCAACATGCACCCCATGCTGTTGGTTAGCATCCCATCGACAATAGCAAATTCTGCAGAAAATCCCTGGTCTGACTGAAATTTCTATTTCTACAATATTGAAGCATGAAAAACAATTTATCACCCAAGGTGTGAGACAAAAAAGATATGGTCATGAGCCAATTTTAGGAAAAACTTTGAAATGTTAAGCTGAGGTTTCTCCACTTTAATTAACTGAACTCCATGGCTGACTTCAGACACTTTTAACTTAAATTTAAACTTTACCATTTACGGAAGAAGTCTTATTTAATTCGTCTATTCTCATTAGAGATCACTTAAAATCGCATCTAACTAAAATCTAAGGAAGCCCAAAGTAATCATCTGGTTGAATCTCATCTGTAATTTGTCTACTGTTTTGTTTTGTGGAATTTCTAATTTTGGCGATGAAGGTAAGTAGTTTTTGTATTTATGAGCCGTTATTTATTCCAAAACAACTTTTATTATAATGTTTTTGTGTCTGTGAGCACATTTGCTTCTGTTTATCTTCAAGACGCTCTCCAAACGACTAAAAATTGCCATAAAGCAGGAGCGAATCATGTTAAAAACTCCCAAGTCACAAATATTCAAATAAATACCAATTTTACTTTCAAGATCGAGAATGTAGAGTCTTTCTTTCCTAAGGACTTAAAAACTGCATATTAATTTCGAATTAAAAGCAAACTTAGTTTCGATATGTGCGTATAAAATAAAATATTTTACGAGGAACATATTAGCATGTGCTTCGTCTCTCTATGGTTAATGTTCTTCTAACTTCATTGAAATGAACTGCAGTATGCATATCCCTCCCCAGGCTATCTTTCAAGGATGTACGAACATATTTTTAAAAGCCACCGATACTTATTTGCTGCCCGATCAAAAATTTGATGCAGGAGTAAAATTAAGCATAAATTTGTTTTTACTGATCTTTTTTGTCTAATTTATTGTTCACCACCGTTTTTTTTTTATCTCGATAGGTTCTGAACCGCATGCGCTTTTTAAGCAGATGAAATAGTTCATAATATAAAAATATAATAAATAGATCAGTACAATACTGAGCACTTCTTTAAGCGTGTAATAATAGCAGAATATTTATTTGCCTCGCAGTTAAAAAAAACACCATATTGGTGAAGCCATAGTATCCTGAAATGGAAGGATTTTTTTTAACAAGTTTCTGGTTGTCGATATTATGTTAGAAGTAGTAATTTTTAGGTTTGGATATTCTAATTGTTTTTAAAGAGAAAAATACGCCAACATCGATATAAATTAATAACCTCATATCCATTAATGACTAAGAAATATTTGAGAAATATTTATTAAAGTGATGCAGCTCTAATACATGCCGCATTTTGACGCTCGCGTCCGAACCAAGCGTCCTGCTGGAGCAATAAATAGGTCCACTGTCCGATTGCAGATGACCGGAAAGTTCGAAGATTTGGAATCAAATGCTTGCCAGTTTTCTAATCTATGAAGCATTTCAAGAATTTCTATGATCAGACAATGTTGTTCATGGAGATTATACTTCTCAGCAACATCTCAATATTCGGATTGAGAGCATATGCAGAAGATCTGACACAAGAGTATCCATCGTTTGAAAAAGCTCCGATAGAAGAGGAATTTCACCTGGAACCGAGAGATTCTCTCCAAGATTTTTTTGATTACTCCAACGAGCAAGAACAGCGAGAACAACAGCAGTACCAACAAGAACAAGAACAAGAACAACCGCAATACCAGCAACTTCGACAACATAGGAGGCAGTATCAAAACTCTGAAATTAGCACCAGCAATTGCTTGAAGCAAGTCCTCACTCGGTTTCATGGCATTCGTATTTTGAACGCCACAGGTATGACTCACCGTGTGACACCACTCAACGTGGATCCCCTCTGCATCATCCTACCGACCACCACTACCCCTGGGACGACCCCCACGCCAATCAAGAGCACAATAGACTTCAGAGGGAGTGAGTCATCTTCGTCAATTGCATCACATCAACGTAAAACTAAAATTTCAATAACATTGACAGACGAAATTATTTTTAACAGGATCAGCAATTATATAGAATTAATGACAAAATTCTGCAAAGTAATGAAAAAGAATAAGGTTGTGAAAGATTTGAAATGGTCAAGATTAATAACGAAGCACGACATTCGTGAATTTCAGAAAACCAATCAATTTCTTTTCGACCTCTTTTGACAAATTTCGATGGGATTTTATTTTTATTTTGGAAAATAGCAATTCATAATCTTCAGTAAAAAAAAATCATCGGTTGTCATCTAAGGATTCAACATTTTCATGCGACATCAATTTTTAATTTCTTAGATAATTACACAAATTTTCAGGATTAAATAAAAAAATTAAGATATTTTAAGGGTTGGCGTACGAATTCAATTATTCTTAGCTTAATAAAAAAAACCCGTTATTCTTTATAATGCTTATGCGATGATAACAACAACTGCAGAAATAAATATTATATCAATCAGTTAGCATAAATGTTATTATCATTATCACCGCTACTAATAGTAATCAACCCCTCCACAGAAAATAACTTTAAAAATTCCTCACAAGCAAAGAAAATAAAAGAAAAACAGATATAAAGTTTAACGTCAAACTTTATCTCGACGAAAATCGTGAGGAGACATTTCTAAAACGCGAATATTCCAAATCAACAACTGGAAGATGTTTCCATTCTGTTGGTCAAGAAATGTTTTCAAGGGTCTCCGTGTTCCCGTTTGATCTTCACGAAGATAATCACAATTTTTTCATCGGAACACGCCACTGATGTTGCCAATTTTGGAGCTAAACTAATGAAGCTACAGAGTACAGAACCAATTCAGTTTTTTTCTTATTTTGCTTGTAACCTTCGCCTTAAATTTCAATTAAAAAGTGCCACTCACATTTCTTCAGACTAAAGTTCCTTCAGTGGACTGCTTTTGATTCAAAACATCGCTGTCCACGACATCGAAATATTTTACAAGTCGAATATTCTTATCTGAAATTCACTCCATTTACCGTTGTCTAATCATCAACGAAATCTTCTTTCTTAGCTCCTTTCAATGAGTTCGTTCTCATCACAAGATATATTACTTTTTGATATAAGTTACTTTGTTTTTACATATATTTTTTATCAAGTTGTTCGGTGGTCTTTTTGTTGCTCTTAAACAATTAGGAATTGAATAAATAGAATAAATAAATAAATAAATGGAAATGAATGCCTGGGTTCCTCCAAAATAATAATCAGCGTACATCAAAAAGTCTTTACTTCCTCAATGCTAAAAATAAGAATATGTTCTACATCACTTCCCAGAACTCAAAATGCTTGCTAAACCTAAACTTATAATATCTATTTTACATTAACATGAAAAGTCAAATATCATACCATGTATTTAATATTATGTAATATTACTATTATTAACTTTAATATACTTTCCTTGAAAGTGACAGAGAAGGAGGACTTGATAGTATTCCGCTTGAACAGAAGTGGACATGACTTGAAAAAAGTTGTCATCACCAAAGCAGAGTTGAAGATTTTCATGATCGCCAAAAACGAAAGCGCAAAACAGGAGCCAAAGAAGCATAAACGCAAGCAGCACAAGGAGAGGTTCAGCATCAGCATCCATGGTCTTGCCAACGGATCATTTTCCATCCTGGCCTCCATGACCGTCAGGATCAGCAACTCCAAGTGGCAGAAATTCCTCCTTTCCACTTCTTACGTCCAAAACTTGGTCCAGCTGTCGGTCGACAAGTTGATCCTCAAGATCAGTTGTGAGAATTGCGAAGACAGAGTCGAACTTTACAAAGGACCCCTCCTCAATAAAAACCACGAGGTAAAAAAGAGAAACAAGAATCACAAGCATCAAAACCAGAAGGTAAAGGAGAGCAAACGACAAGCAAAAAGAGCGCCAAAACTGATGCTGGAAGTAAAGGAAGCAATTTGAAATTCTGACACTTGCCGGAAACGTGCTTGAAGTGACGGGCATTTTGTAGTTTCAGTTCGTCAGCCGTGTTTATATTGTCCGTGCTTTGTTAGTTTGTCTAGTTGCACTTTGTAAACAGCAAACATTTTCTACAAAAACATCTATGTTTCTGTTTATATTTTTCTTCAGACGTAACGTTTAAACAGCTTGAGCATAATTAAAACATCTGCAAGGAACATTTGTTCATTCATTCGTTCATTCATTCGTTCGTTCATTTGTCCGTTCATTCATTCGTTCATTCATTTATTCGTTCACTCATTCGTTCATTCATTCGTTCGTTGTCCGATGACATGAATCAATAAATTTGTGCGTTTTTTTTTATCTTTCCTTATGAAAATCAATACCAGTTGCAACAGTATTCGCGACGAGAGTATTCCAACTTAACTACATCTGTCAGAACTGGAGCAGCAGTATTCGTACAATCCATCCTTTTTGGCGTTCAATTTGATGGCCGAGGAGAAACACCAATTGCAAAAGACAACAGATCCTTGTCGTAAATATTGGCTCGATTGCGTTGCTATGAGAACATAAATACAAAATCCAGGGACATCACAGGCCCTGTTGCAGGATAAAGATCTGCTTTTTTATCTATTCGAATATCGTCCGATTTTAAGAACAAAATGCAAGCCGATCAAGAGGAGCCCTTAAAACCACAAATAAAATGTGCACTCAAGTTAATGAATTGTCTCAAAGTTGAACTGTCGTTTATCGCTTCCTCAACTGCACAGATTGTTGTTGCTTGTGTTGCTCAGAGAGGGATGCCTTTACGAACCCGTGTTAACCGCTTCAGTCGTATTTCAGGGGAGAAATCATTTTTTTTTGTGCATAAGAAAGGAATTTTTACTCCGGGATTTATTGAATTTTCTTAGAGCGTGTGTCATTTAGGTAGCCAATCGCTCGGTTGGTCCAAATCAAAGACGAGGACGAATAAAATGTTTTGAGTGAAAAATTTAAAGATTACAGACAAAAACAACATGGGCCTCGTAAAGCGTCCGTGGCGGCTTAAAGTCTCGCTTGTTGATGAGCAGGAAAATTTGTGTACAGGGGACATTTTATCTCGCATGGATGGACTCCTCCATGTTATCGGATTGTTCATCGCAACTTCCAGGATCCAGGCACCTTCCTCAAAAATCTAAACTGCCATATCAGATTGTCATCATTTTTCTCAAATCCACAATTTTCTGATGTCGTTCTCGGATATGGACGATGAAGCCAAGTAAGGATCATAAACATTGTCAGATGGCCTCCCAGGCAACACTCATAAACCAGCTGTGGATGTTCAATCTGATCATCAAAGAGTTAATCAACGACTAATAATAATAATAATAATAATAATAATAATAATAATAACAACAACAATAATAATAATAATAATAATAATAAATATTAATAATAATAATAATAATAATAATAATAATAGTAATAGTACCAATAACTATAATAATAACAATAACAATAACAACAATAACAACAACAACAATAATAATAATAAAAATTGAGTCATGACATCCCAGTGAACAGAGGGGTATGGCTTGGAGTCCCCATGTCTCCTCTACTTTTTAATGCGGTGATTGACATGGTGATGAGAGGTGGACCCTTCTATCGGTGTGACAGGAGATATTAATTCGTCAGTCAAATGCAATTATACGGCATTTGCAGATGATTTGATCATTTTATCCTCCTCGGATATTGGAATGAAAAAGCTTCTGGAACAAGTTGATGGGTCTTTGGCGAAAGTGGGACTGAGTATCAATGCTCAAAAATGCTCGTCTCTGACGGCGGAAGTGCAGAGGAGGAATAACCCCTGGATTGTCAATCCGGATCTTTACCTTGAGGTCAACCAACATCAAATTACGGCAATGAACATTCTTGACACTTACAAGTACCTCGGTGCTGACATTGGTCCCAAATTGAAATACGCATCGATATGAGAACAATTCACAACAAGTTGCAATCAATTTCCAGGGCTCCATTGAATCCAAATAAAAAAATATACACTTCAATTCAATTCAAATAAGACAATCTTTATGGTGGCGTAGGTACGAATCACAGGACCTCAAGGCCACCGTATAAATGCGTCTTGAAAGACTTTCTAAAGCTTTCAATGGTTGCTGCGGATGTGACCTGAGGTGGAAGTTGGTTCCAGATCCTTGGGCCAGCTACCGTAAACGACCTGTCCCCAGCACATTTGAGTCGCCCGACCGGAACGAAGAGGAGCGACGAAGAAGATGATCTAAGTCTAAGTCGTTTCCGACTAGGCAAGTCACGGAGGCGAGTCACTTTCGATGCAAGATACGGGGGAGCCATCTCTTTGAGGCACTTGAAAACTAGAAGTGCCACTTTGAATTCAATCCTCTACACTCTAAGGTCCCATCTAATACCAAGTCTTGCGCATTACCTCACCTTTAATACAATTTCGTTAAAGTCTCTCAGTGCTTCTGACAACAAGATAAGATCTGCTGTACGACAATGGATGCGCCTTCTCAAAGACACGCCGGTTGCTTTCTTCCATGTGGGAGTTAAGGATGGAGGACTCGGAATACTGCAGCTCAGGAAATGGGTGCCGATCATTAGAATCAATAGAATTTCGGCAATAGTGGCACAGCCCAAGTCCAATGGTGATGTGTTTCTGCTTGATGCTTTGAAAGATAACAGAGCATTCTTTGCGGATACAGATAGTTTATAAAATCAAATGGACCCGCAGCCAAGAAGCATGAGACTGCAGAGAATTTATTATATATGACTCGGTCGATGGATATGGACTTCAGTCTTTTTCCCAAGTGGCAGGAAATAGTGTTTGGGTAGTGGACGGTCATTCCGGGATGCTTCCAAGCGAGTGCATACAATGCTTCAAAGTCAGAGCAGCAGTCCTCCTAAACAATCTCAGGATCTCCAGGTATCATCCAGATAAACACTTATTGCGATTCCGGGTTTGGTGCCTGGACCATATCTTCCAGGTTTGCCCAGGTACGCAGCGAGAAGAGAGCGGCTTAAAAACCTTGTCCGCCAATTACCAGGAAAGGCTACATCACCAAACTTGAGCCTAGAATGAGTATTGATGGGAACCTCAGAATTCCAGACCAAATAGCACGGGAGAAGGATCAGTCCATAGTCTGCGATGTCACCATCATCTCTGACACAGCCTTATTAGACGAAGTTTGGATGTGTGCATCCAAAGTGCAAAAATATGACGACAAAGACATTCATATGTGGATGACAAACAACAGTCCGGGTGAATTCCCTCTTCCAAAGGTTCATGTGACTGCATTCGTTTGCAACTGGAGAGGAGTGATCTCATGTAAATCGTGCGCCTCTTGGCGCGGCTTCGGCTTCTCCAGAACATGTTAATGAATTTAATGAATTTGTCAACTACAGCTCTCTGGCACTTACATCACAAGCGAAAAACGCAAAAAACGATGGCGGTGAAGAGTTGTCTTGTAGCAATGACATTTATTGTGTAATGCACGGACTGATTTTTAAATGTCGATTGTGCTGTGGTTTGCGCACTATGTCCCGGAGTTCTCTCAGGCCCAGAAAGGGACTTTAAATATTGGTTTAGGTTTTTGATCCGTGATTATGTTTGTTCGTTTGTTTGGCTGAGAAAATAAGGGAAAAAATAAAAAAAAATAAAAAGTTATCATCATCATAACTCTAAGCATTTTAGGATGTTTGGTTGTGACTGTTGATGGCACCCCGTCAAAAAAGCCCAGGACAAAATCGCCCCGTCAAATTATTTTAAAAACTTATTTAACTAAATGAAATTGTAAATTAGTTACATTAAATTAGTTAAATTTCGAGATTATAAGCAATTCCACGTAGATAATCGAGAGTTTCTGTATTGCCATAGTTTGGAACAAGAGTACGAAGACGTCGATTCAGTTGCACATATTTAATCTTCGATACTTCTGGTTGTCTGTAACCTGCCTGAAAACTTGTGATGTCGATCTCCACTTTATCCTTCTTTTCAAAACTGGCCAATGAGTTTTAAGACTGATGGATAATGAATATCGATTGTTTGTTGAAAACTGCGATGCCATGCCTCCTCTGAAATATTGTTCTAGATAAACCATCATGAACGCGATCATGAACATTCCTTAGCGGGATGGCAAACCGAAATTCTGCTCTGAGGTTCCGTAATTATTTTGCCAATGTAGTTGCTTTTCCAGTAATTAAATCTACATCCTTCTACAAGATAAGACAGAAGAGACACTCGGGTTTTCAAAAAGGTTCTTCAGCTAAAGCCATTACTTAACACGTTAAGAATGATGGCAGACTTTGAAACAGCCAGTCAAATTGCTGTTTGACATGGTTTCCCAACCTTTCAACTGGCTTGATGCCTTTTCCATAAAAGCCAATGTTTTTGGAGAAAAGTACAGGAACTTCATCTGGCAGACCCTTATCGTGACGATGAAAACATCCGTGTCCATGTCAAGATGCTTAGGCTTTAAGTTGAGTTTCAAGCGTTGACGTCACAAATGCATTGGAAATTGAATTAAATGAAAAAACGGAACCGCAGAGCAGAATCTCGGTTTGCGTGTGGCAGCACAGAAACTCTCGATTATCTACGTGGAATTGCTTGTAATCTCGAAATTTAACTAATTTAATGTGACTAATTTACAATTTCATTTAGTTACATAAGTTTTTAAAATAAATTTTTTGAGCTGTTTTGTCCTGGGCTATTTTGACGGGTCACCACTGTTGACAAATCATTGTCGATTTTTTCATTATAAAAGCGGTGATTATTAGATTTCCTATTAAAGCTTTTCATTTCAAATTCACTGAAAATAACATTAAGCATTAAATACTGCATAGGTATAACTTATCAAGTCAATGTGTGTAATTGATTTATCTTGTAGCGGCAGCGGCGGCATTGACGACGAAGCCGCGTTCGCTACAAAGTTTATTTACAACAACGGCAACAATGCTCCGACTGACAACATAACTGCTGGAGTAGCAGCGTAGCGATGTGATGCGAGATGTTGATCTGGGTGCAGATGCTGCTGAACGTTGATTGCCAAATCGTTGTTTGTCGAATTCTCTCGATGCTGGTGTTGATTGACGTCCCCTGATTGAAGGCTGCGAGAGATGATNGTCGGGTTCACCAATCTGTGGCGACATCGGCATTGACGACGAAGACGCTACAAAGTTTATTTTCAACAACGGCAACAATGCTTCGACTGACAACATAACTGCTGGAGTAGCAGCGTAGCGACGTAGCGGGAAGAGTAGGAGAGAGAAGGAAAGAATGCCCTGACTTAGCTTCTTAAATAGCCAGTCAGGACAAAGGAGGATGTCCACAAACAAAGGAATGCGCGCCTGGTAAGTCATCGCTGATAGGGTTAGGATCAGCACGTGATTATGATGGATGTGCGATCCTACAATCTTCATTAAATTATTTCTAAATAACTCAAACAAATGCAAGGATGCCTTAAGAAGTGTCACACTCATTTGAGAAAATCACACATACTCCTGCTTGAAAATACTGTAAAGTTAGGATGATTTACGATGCAATAAAATTATTTTAAATTTGATAATTTCGTCATTGGTGTTAATTTGAATTCTTAATGCGAAGTGGAATTGTTGGAAATTTATTAAATTCTTGCGAGTATTTAAAAATGCTTCACAATTGCTTCATGTGCCTATTGAATGATTCAGAAGTTGGATTCTCAGATGCGAACAGAAGAAAATTTCGAAGGAAACGAGTTGAAATGGTTAAGACTGAACTAATAATTAAATTAATCATGCAATTAATTACCAATTATTGAATTACTTTAACTTACTGAAACCTCACATTTATGGTAATCAACTGAGGATTTACGGAATTTACCATTTAAAAAACAGATTTTAAATTTAAGTTCAAATTTTCTTTTACCTTTAGTTTGAAATTATTCTCGTGAAACTTTAAAAAAATGTTTTTAATAAACTAACTTTTTCTTTGTAATAAATAAAAATGCCCGTACGCTTTGAGAAAGAATGATAATTTATATAATTACCTACCTTATTAAGTTATATTACTTGTGTACTACTTATTACTAAAGTTAACAACATTAATATTATATTATTAACATCATTAATATTAATGATGACTAATACATTACTAATTAGTGTATTAATATGTTGTTATTCTAAGCTTACATCGAAATTACAATCTTATGCTTCACAAGGAACATGGTTTAAAAATCAAAATTGGAGCGAAGGGATGAAGTTGTAAGAAAGTCGTTTCAATGAAGAACTCATCAGAAATTATGAAGAAACATTTGGGATGACACAATTTAAATAAATTATTTTAAATTTGCGTTTTAAAGCAAAATCAAATTTTCTAGTATTTGTGAATTTGACCCATATATATATATAAATATTCAAATAAAATCATTCAATACAGTTTGAACTGGATTCACTGAAAAAAGTTGATTAAATTGAAAATATTCACAACAAATCAACTCAAAATATTGTATCCAATCATCTCCTAGTCCCCTGTTAACTGTTAATAATATCATTATTCATCTATTACTAAATTTTTATATATTTTATTACTGTAATAATGTTATGTATTATTATTATTATTTTAAATATTACTTTTATTAGCAACAAAACAACACTTTTTATCCTTAGTTTTGAATAAGTCAAAAAAGATAAAACCCAATAAAAACCATTTAATATTAATTTATTTATCAGCTGATAATACAGTTAGTTACAATTAATTTTGAATTTTGTGGCATTTATTAGATGTTTTGACGTCGATAACAACACGTCACAGTGCACAGACAACAACACGTCACAGTGCACAGACAACAACATGTAACAGTGCACAGACGAGATGATCACAGGCGGGAAGATTCTTTTCATCGTCGCTTTGCACGCACTCAACGCAAGAACTCGTTCGTGTCAGGGAGTTTTGAATTAATTAAATCGATAAAAAGTTTTAATTAAATGGCAAAAAACAAAATCACGCTCCTTTTTTTAATTTATCGGGAGAAGTAGGGACTAAAGATGTTGGAAAAGAGAAGCAATGTCTTATGGAATTCTTTGAAGGAGTCTCGGATTTGCTGGGAACTGTGTTTACATGTACTGGCAAGTTGAAGCACCGAAGATTAAAAGAAAAAGCAAAACCATTAGCAGTCCTCAGCACGAGAGAAGACAATTTGGTGAGCAGCATCTGCGTCCGACACGCAACACGTCGCATTAGCCACAATGCAAGTCATCATGTCATGCCCCGTCAAATTAAGAGGCATTAAGTTCCCGTTTGCTACCCACGTGTGAACTGAGTTCATGTTCTTTCCATTACGAGGACAGGTTTTATACAAACGTGAGTAAGAAGTCAAGGTAATAGTCAGCCGATCACAACAAGTCAATAAGCATCCATTCCATACTGATGAGATAATTTACTTCATTGCAGTGGATTTAAGCAGCTCTTCCGGCAACAGGGCATCCGGATTACATGGAATTAGAAGCATCCTTGATCAGTAAATGCTGGCCAATCATTCATCAAGATTATCTCCGTGTTTAGTGGTCTCGGTGTATTTCAATTAGGACAAACTCCTGCATTTCCCATCCGTTGAGCCATTTAACTGCTCAATAATGACGGGGCAAGTGCTAATGGAATCACAATCATCATCGACACTCCACATCATCATCATCACCGTTATCAACAACAACCATTCTATTTGTAACAGCATTTCATTTCATCGAGTATGCATTCTGATGTGAAAGAAAACATCCCATACATTTCATTTTTATGTCAAGAACTTTCTAATGAAGTTCGGAATGCGAGTCACCTGTATTAGGGGGCGGAGTTACCTGTCTTGCTCCTTGTTTTCAATGAAATCTGATTGGATGAAAAGACACTTTATTTAAGCATCTTCGCATTTGTAGGCCAATCATATGCAATGATGGCTTAAGTTTAAAACAATGTAATTAGTAATATTAATTAAATTATTAACAACTTCTGGTTCCCATAAATGATGTGTAATTATTTTTTTGGAAAATTAAGAAATGTATGAGGTTATCAACACTTCCAACATCCTTCCTACCTCTGACGCGCAGATTCCTCGCTCGTAATTACAAATTAATTAGCACTGGATACACCCCCGCTGGATGAGCTTATAAAAGCTTATAAAAGTTGCTACAAACCCTTTCTTATATTAGCTTCCAGACCATACATTTCATTTCGTAAGTAATTTTAATGTTTTCATGTTTTCTGAAAAACCACGATGCAATTGTCACTATTTTTCAGGAAGCCATGGATGAAAAAAATGGAAAAAAAGAAGAAAGTTTAGATGGAAAAACCACGGGTGACAAGCGAAAGTACTACAACTGCTCTAAGTGTCGATATAGAACCGATAGGAAGAATAACTTAAAAAGGCATTTGTTGACAATGCATGAAAAATGTTCGAAGCTTCTCGAATGCTGCAATCTGGTCTTCCTCAACAAGTCTGCTCTCAAAGAACATGTCAGCGAATTCCATGCAGGAGCAGGTTATGCCTGTCTGGTGTGTAAGAGGATGTTCAGCAGGAAGGCCCTGATGAAGAGGCATTCCATGGTACACAACGGAACAAGAGAATTCAATTGTCACGGATGTGACTACACCACCAGCCACAAAAGTAACCTCGACAGGCACATCAAAAGACATCAGCCTTCTCCGCAGAACACGTCCGAGTGGTTTGGTCCCATTTATGCAATCTGCAATGACGTTTTGTCTTCAGGCAACATGTACAGGGAGGAGAATGAAGGAAGAAGTCAAGAATTTGACGAACACTTGCATAGAATTCCCTGGTGCCCCTCTCCTTTCTATCATCATTTGTTTCACAACAACCTGGAATATGTCAAGCATTTTTACAGACTTCATAACATCGAAAGTAAATTGGTCGTATTTAAAAAAAGTCAAGATTTATGTCCTTTCATGGATGAAACTCGGAGGAATTTCTTCGTCCATTTTCAACGACCTTTCTGGAGGTTGAATTCCTGTCAACTTTGTCAGCCAGACGCGCGCTCTTTGAACTTCTTCTACAATTATGAGAACAGAGAAATTCAGCAACGATGTTTATTCACGTGGATGAATATGATGCGATCTTTCACGGCCAAGCAACTGGCCTGGAAAGAAAGTGACGATGATCGGGAATTGTGGTCAGCAGATAAGTTAGCGAAATTTACGGATTATCCCAGATACTCTGATGTATTTGGAAATGTTGCAATTGCAAAAGAGCAGACAAATGGTTCCGAATATATGGCTAAGATTGGCGAAAGCAAAGCGTTGTCATAAGTGCAATTTAAGCAAGTACATTGTACAGCCAAGTCTAATTCTGTGACACCAGTTTTTTTGCCGATAGGCAGATGATCCTGTAATGAAATAATTATTTGAATCTTCATCTCGCGTTTGTAAGGTTTTAAAATCTGTGCATGATTCTTTTGTCTCTGAAGATTATTTGGTCTGCCGTTGAAAAAAGTTGTGTTTATGTTTAATTGCCATTTCAAAGCTGGGAAGTTTTGTATTTTTTGGTAACAACATTGGGTAACAATAAAAATATTTCCCGTCAACTAGCCTTAATTGTCACATAAAACAGAAAGCGAAATTCCAAATAGAGCTGGAACCGCAATCAATTAGAAATCACAATTGTAAACACCTCAATGAAGTGGCCTGAGACGTGCCTCCAATGAGTTCACAAATAAAAGATGTTGTACACGCCCAGCTAGTCACGACTTAACCAGGATCTCAAAATAGAGAAAGCAAAAGCAGCATAAAGCTCGTGCTTCTATCACTTCACTGCATTCTATGGCAGATATTGTTCCTTTGTTCATGCCATAAAACTAGGATCCATCATGGAGGTCAGGCGGGTCACTTGGCCCGGGCCTCTGCTTCAAAGGGGGCCTCGAAAGAAAGATGAATCATGATATTTTTTAATTTTTCTTTTCCATCGCCAAAATTGACATTACTTAACGCAGAGGCCTCCTACATTGTTTAAATGACCCAGCATCCTCAAAGCTCTGGATGCCCCTTTACAAAACTGCCAACACAATCCTCGGTTTCGGGGATAGCCAGATTTAAGCAAGACTTAACTGTTATTGCAATTGTAATACATAGTCGTAAATCATAACTCGACTCGAGACTTTCCTAGCGTCTAGAACACCACTCCCACAATCTTCAAGCTCTGAGGAATCTACCAGAGAATTATTGCAAGCTAATTGATTGCTAATAACAAAATTACAAATAACTGGGGTATAATGGAGTATCTTCAATCTGTTGTCACATCAGGGTATACCTTTTTAAAATGTAATTGTGCAGTTTGTAACAGAATCATGTTTGAAATCTCTGTTTTAAGTCAACAAAATACCTACAATTGATATAACCAACTGTAATTGGCTTCCTTCTTAACGTATTAAACCTTAACACGAAATATAGTTTTATATTGTCCTCACTAAACGCAAACATGCTATAATTTGCGGTGAAAATAAACAAATATGAAAATAATTTATCATCACAAGGCATCTTAAATAGGATTCAAAATGATCAGAATTCTGCAGGATGCTCAATCCAAATCAGTGATATCTAGCAGTGCAGTTGCCAGGCATTTTGATTTTTATAAGTAACTGCAGAAGAAATGGTAAAAATTGACCAAAAATTGAAAACGTTTTCAGAACTTAAAGAAAATAAGTATAAACCATAACAAACTATCCGAATAAGTTAACACTATCCTACAGCTGTTTTGCAGCAATATTAGATTGGTAAAACTGTTTATGAATAGCTACCCAGTAACAATAAGAAAGTTGTGGATGAAATTCCAAGCTTCTAAGGCAAATTCCAAAGTTCAGAGGCATTTTGAGAGACTAATACAAGGCAAGTAACTGGAGAAAGTGCTTCCAAGGCAGAACTTGTCCCCTTCCATTGGGCACATGACTGAGGATCTCTTCATTAGCATGCCTACTATGACAATTTAACAATACAAGCAATAAATGTTTAGATATAACTTTAAACATAATCTTCCATTTGTGACAACATACCTTGAGAGCTTTTGTGAAGTTTGTACACATCATAAAACATGCAATGTTCCTGAATGTAAGGTCCACATTCCTCTGCTTTCACCAAAGTTCCAGTATCAACCACATAATTTTCTCTCAACATCTCAACATTGGGGTTGTAATATCCACTCTAAACATCACAATTCTTATTAATAGCTTGATATTTTTGCAATGTAAAATGTAAAAATTAAATTAATGTTTAAAAAAAAAAAAATTTATTAAGTGCAGTACATATCATTCAATAAACTATTTCTATTCCTCTATAAGCTCTCACATATTTAATACTAAAAAAAGAAAACAATTATAATTTTTCTATTTTTATTGGTAAATCTATAATTGACTGAACTGAATCTTATATAATGCTAGTGTATTGATAGAATGAAATTCATTGGAAGTGATAAGTAAGGCTTCAAAAAAGCATGGGTAGTTATTTCTCATATTTGCCATTGCATTAATAAAAACCTCCCTTGGTTAATCACCCATTTTTCCAAATCTGAATTAATGTAATATTATACAATATTAATGTAATATTTATATTGTCTGAGCAGCTAATTATACTGCATAATTAATGCCACTAAAACTTTGGAATAGAATTGTAAATAAAAGGCACCTTTCAAGAGATTAAATATATTGTTGGTGATTTATATTGTTACGTTTGAGTTCAAGCATTACAACCACATGCTACCAAATGTATTTACTAATAATTGTTGCCATCAACTCACTTTAATATTCAAGTGACACCATTAAAATTTTTAAAATGATTGTGAGTTAGCTCAGGTTGTGTTCAGACATGTAACAGCCATAACAAAAAACAACAGTACAAAAACAAACACAACCCAGCTTGCACAAACACCCTTGGGGAGGAGCACCATAAAAATAGCTTTCCCAGCATCCATTGAAGGTTAATGGGTGTCTACTTAAATAAACAAATTGCATCTTTATTGATCTGATTTCATCAAAACTAATGTGAAATTCCATTCCATCTGTCATCCAGGACCCAGGACTATTTTTCTCGAACACCTTGATCATTACTATGAATCCAAATCTATGTTTTTAAAAGATTAATTTGTGATTTTATGATTAACCCGTGCTTTGCATTGACTCTTGATTGATTTTTTTAGGGGGACTTTTTAATTTGTTTTGTATGTTGCTATATGTGGCTTCTATTGATCCATGTTTCACTTAAATTAGGCAGTCTAACCAATAGCTTACAATATTACCCTCACACACAAAAGGACTGCCTATTTGGAATGAGTTAAATGTAACTTTGCTTCTGTTATATATTTCTTGATTCAAACTTAAAAAGGGAATGCAAAATAAATTTCACCTTGAACTTCTCAATCAAGTCAATGAAACTCTTTGGAGGTTCAATAAGAGTCCTGTTTAATGGTAGCAAATAGCATCTTGCTCTAAGCGTATCCACAATAGCAGTATAATTCTGTAAGGAAATTAATGGGTAAAATAAAATTTCAACTCAATGTGTGAATGCACTTACATTTTCAAAGTCATGCAAAATTGTTGCACTAAAATAATCCAAGATTGCAGGAACATCAAGTTTTTCATGAGTTCCATCAATTTCCACACCTTCCTTGAAAGTTCCAGAAGTATGCATTTTTGAGGAATCTCTATAATTCACATCATATACGCCACAGAAATTCCTCTGGAGATTTGAATTAGTAACGATAGAATTCGAATTACAATGTGATAGCAATCAATACATTACTTTTACCATTGAACGTTTATAGATTACTATTCCAACTGCAAGACTTAGAATAGCTGTGGCCAGCAACACTAATATACATATTCCAAACAACAGCGGCTTTTTACGCCTAATGAATGGATGAATTTCAACCTCATCCTCCTTTTTCAACAACTGTAATAGAAATTATTATTTTAATGGAATTATGAAAATATGTTTAACCAGAAATTCCTCACTGTCTCTCTTTTGTCAACCTCCAAGGAGACAGATTTTAATTTTTCTGCTTCCTTCAACTTTTTGGGCTTATATATCGTCATCCTCACCTTCGAAATCCAAAACTACTGAAGTAGTTCGTCTACAAATCTATATCCTCCTCACCTGTTGTCAAAGTACTGCGCAGCATAAAAATTACACAGGTTCCGTTTTTTATATGATTCTAATTAACTTAATTATTTAAAAAAATACAAAAATAAGTACAAAAATATAGTTCGTAAATTGCACCAAAGGAAATAAACATTTTGGTGAAAAATGCTAGATGAAAACATGATTTAAGCTCTTATTAATATTTAGTTTAAAATATTATAATGAAAATCAGATTATTGTAATTTAATTTTTTAATATTAGTTTACAAATTGTCAGTGAATGCGGTATTTAGCATCGAAGAGAAATGTCTACGCTGGCGTGTTATGCGAATTCGGAATTTGTCGGTTGACAGTATGGCTCTACGTTTTGGGGTTTTTGATCTCGTTGTTTCTGCATTATTTGTGTCTAGTTGTTCTGCTTTGTTTTTCCACATTGGTGAGACAGAAAAGAAATGTTTTTCCGAAGATTTACCTGACGATACTCTTGTCGTAGGTGAGCGCTTTTAATTCAGAAGTGAACGTATGGTTGCGATTTTAGAATATTACATTGTACTAAAATTGTTTTTTAATTGTGAAGTGGTACAGTTATTTGAGCAGTTGATATTAATTACTTTCAATCAATTCATGTAGTATCAACATAATAAAATTTGAAGATCGAAGTCTATTACTTATTAAACGTTGCATTGATATATAGGGAATGATTCTTTATGATAAAACAAAATTCGTCACTATGCATCGATTTGATATAATAGCAGTTTGAATTTGCCATCATTGCTCTTAATATTTGTTTAAATTTATGTGAACAAGATGGGAATGAATCTCTTAGATTTGATTCTGTTATGTTGTAATTTATAGTGTAAATAATATTAGTTGTAAATGTAAAGATTAGCAACTTGTTTCTAGGGAAATACAAAGTGGAAATATTCGACAAAATTCAAAACAAATATGTGGCAACCGTTTCTGGGCTTGGGATGCATGTAGAAGTCTTGGACCCTGATGACAAAGCAATTCTGTCTAGGGTCTGCATTTTATACTTTTGATTATTTTGTTTCATTTGTTTTATTGTGTGACAACAATGATTCCTCAGACTTATTCAGCTGAAGGGAGGTTCTCATTTTCTTCAACTATTCCTGGTGAACACATCATTTGCCTCATTTCTAACTCAACAGCATGGTTTGGAGGTAGCAAGCTGGTGAGAAGTGATACTCATGTTTACACTGAACTTTGAGTTTTGAGTGTTTTGTAAAGCACTTGTTTGTTTAATTGTTATGTTACTGAGATCGTAATATGTTTGTAGAGGGTGCACTTGTCCATTAATGTCGGAGAGGCAGCAACCGATTATAAAGAAGTCGCAAGGAAAGAAAAGCTTTCTGAGATCCAGGTTCGGGTCTTCCAACTCGTAGAACAGGTGGAGCAGATATCCAAGGAGCAAGCCTATCAAAGGGTAAGACCTAGATGTTTTTTTTACTAAATGCTCACAATTGCCATTAAATGAAGGTTAGCCCAATGTTACCTGTCCACAAAAATGTATGGTTTTGTATCATGGCTCACATGTGCTTAATAATTGTAATTGTATTTGCATTTAAAATTATATTTGACCGTTTGACCTCATTTAGGTTCGAGAGGAAAAGTTCAGAATGACCAGCGAGGGTACAAATCAGCAGGTGTTATGGTGGGCAATTGCACAAACCTTCTTGCTTGTCCTTACTTGCCTCTGGCAGCTCAAACATCTGAAGTCCTTTTTTGAGGCCAAGAAACTGGTTTGATCAGTTCAGTGATGTGTGAAACATTTGCAAGCAAATTATGCTTTAATTACTGAATAAATTTGTAGTTGTATAATTAAAGTTCCAACAAATGTAGATCTTCAATTGATTTCATTTTGAATCTGTTTCTTTGTATTAATGATCTAACAACTGAATGTTCAATGTTGTTTGTATCTTGTCTTGCAAATGTGGAAACCTATGGGAAGCTGTGTAGTTATACATTTTTACTGAAGAACACTGCTGAAGAGCCTTGATGAATCCGAGATCTGATTTCTGTTTTGTGATAGCCTCAGGCTTACATTAATTGAATCAGTCTGAATACTGAATTAGTTGAGGTGTAGGATAAAGGTAGCAATCTGAGTATTTGAAGGCAAAGTGTGGGTGTTGCAACATTTGTTTTGCTTGTTCTCACTTGTGTGCTGTTGGTGGTATCATGGATCATTAGATTTACTGACTGAGGACCTGAAATAGTGGTTGGGCTCGTTAAAAATGTACTCAAGCAAAGGTAAAATGTGCCACCACTTTAACGTTACTTAAAAGTAAAAGTTTAAAAATTGTATGCTATTCCAACATCTAGCTCGAATTACAGACCGATCTCCCTAAGTACCTGATGTCGAGTCCTGGAAAAAATAAATAACGAAACAATTCTGCACCATTTAGTCTCTCTGGACTTAATATCTCTTCAACAACATGGATTCAGACCACTTAAATCGACCACAAATTCGCTGGAATGTGTTTATGACTGTTTATCACGGCAACGGCGTCAACAAACAGATATAATTTACTTCGATTTCCAAAAAGCCTTTGATTCTGTATAACATCCAAAATTACTCAACAAAATTAAATCCTGTGGTATTACTGGCAACTTGTTTCAGTGGCTTTCCGACTTTCTATGTCAAAGAAAACAGCTTGTCCTCATAAATGACTCAATATCTGGTTCAGTTGACGTCACTAATGGTGTGCCACAGGGAAGTGTTTTAGGCCCCACGATGTTTCTAATCTATATCTACGACGTAGTCGACTATCTACCTAAAGCTATCACAATTAAACTATTCGCTGATGACATTAAACTTTACAAATCGTTGTCAGTGGATGATTCTGTTCTTCAGAGAGGCATCAATTCGCTCACCACATGGAGCAGGAAGTGACAACTAAAACTAAGCCAAGGAAAAATGTTTTAATTGCTCAATTAAAACCAGTTCCAGGAAGGGACCCTGCTCATAGCAATACTGCATTGATGACATCTCGCTCACTACAATTGACCAAACCAGAGATCTTGGTGTCATAATAGATTCGGACTTAAAATTCCGGCTCCGCATTGACAGCATCACACACAAGACAGCAGTCCGATCACGACTGATTCTCAAATCATTCACATCTAAGGGCAAAAATCTTCTCATAAAAGCTTTCTGTGTGTATGTCAGACCAATCCTTGAGTACAGCTGTCAGGTCTGGAACCCTCACCACAAATACTTGATTGAAAGTATTGAGAAAATCCAAAAGAAGTTTACCAAGGCCATTCCCGCGGTTGGACAGCTAAAGTATTAAGATCGGCTCAAGGCATTGAAGATCAAATCGCTCCGAACATCGTCGTCTAATAGCTGTCCTCTGCTTGCTATATAAG
This sequence comes from Hirudo medicinalis, assembly GCA_011800805.1. Classification (NCBI taxonomy): domain Eukaryota; kingdom Metazoa; phylum Annelida; class Clitellata; order Hirudinida; family Hirudinidae; genus Hirudo; species Hirudo medicinalis. The sequence continues at coordinate 344,404 of MPNW01000161.1, read as the reverse complement.
ATTATTAATAATTTAACCAACTTACCTTAAAAACCACAACTTTTGTGCAATTGATAACACCAAATACTTTTTCACTAATCGAATAACTAACATTTGGTATAATCTACCTAACAGCATTGTCTCAGCCAGCACATACACATACATACAGTGCTTTGCATAAATTTGGCCCAGGTTCAAGAATCACACAATTTGACCAGTTATCTATTAAATTACTGCTAATTTTTGACCCAAATATCATTTATATCATTCACAAAATCGTATTTAATTAATNGAAACGTTCTTCTCTCCGCGAAGCTTCCAAGGGGTTTAGCTCAACAAGAGACTCAAAAAATAACTTAAATTTGGAGGTTAGTCGATGGACCGTATTCAGATGCCTTCAGAGGAGTAGTTTCCTGAAGTTTGTTAAGCGTCAGCACCAACCACTTCTAATGGAGGCTCACAAGAAGATCTGGCTAAACTGGGCAAAAGAGATGGTGAGTTCGGATATGAATTGGGACTCTGTTATTTTTTCAGATGAAAAGAAATTGAATTTGGATGGTCCAGATGGCTATAAATATTATTGGCACGATGTCAGAGGGCCCAAAAAAAACATTTTTTAACAGAAATTTCGGAGGTGGCTCAGTGATGGTCTGGGCTGCCATTTCTTCTCGTGGTTCATCTGAACTCGTCTTCTTGGAGGGGAAGCAGAACTCACTAAAATATGTTGAAACACTGGACCAGTATCTCTTTCCACTGTGTGACAAATTTGGAGATGATGCAGTCATTTTTCAGCNATGAAAATTTGTGCTCCCCAGTGTTTCTTGTTCCTACAGGTAATTTTGGGTATTTCCAGTTTTTCTTGGAATTCGCACGAAATATTTGTCTGAGTTCAATAAAATTGATAAGTATGTAAATCGAATGGTTTCAGTACACTGTATGAAAAAATGGCCTATGAAAATTCTGTACATAAAAAGTTATCGTCAAAAAATGTAACTAGGCCAAATTTATGCAACGCACTGTACATGTATAGTCGATTCACCTCCCTTCTGAATGATTATGACTTTTCACCATTTCTCCTTTAAAATTGATTGCACCTCTCGTTTCATTTCTTTCTCAATTTTTTGCTTGTTTGATAGTGAACAGGTAAGAGGCTTCTGTACTCTGTTCACTTATTTAATAATAATAATAATAATAATAATAATATTAATAATAATAAAATAATAATAATAATATTTTATTGTGATAGATCATCATTCCATGATGTTTCAAACGTAACTGTTTGAACTAATGTATAAACTGTTTTAAAACTACAAACTGCTACTATTAACTAAGAAATTCATAATAAATTCAAATTATTCAAATTAACATTCACTCTAATGAAAGTATTTTTCCTCAATCAATGTGCAATTGAAAGTCTCTTACAAAAGTGAGTCACACGTCCTTGTGGACTTTCAACGTAATCAAGTCCTCAAACAGTTTATCACTCATTCTACTACGCCATCTATTAGAGATGACATGGTCAGTACCCATACTCATTAATTTAGTAAACAACATTAAATATAAAACCGTACGAATGCCCGGTCACACTACCGAGGATTTTTTGCCTACTAGTTATTGACGCAAAGTGCAATAAGCTGCTTAAACTTAATGTATTTTGTATTAATGTTCAGTTTTGTTTTCATTACTTTGTAACGCTCTGTGGCGAACAAGTAACGAAGTGAAAGTATTTCCGAAAATCTTACTTCGTTACAAGCAATAGTACTGAACATTTTCCGTACTTCGGTACAAGTTAAAAAAAAGTACTTCTGCTCTGCTTAAGTAAAGTAACGCTACTTTTACTTTTGCTTCGTTACCGAACAACACTGGTAATACTTTATGGGATATAAATAATAACACTTTATTACCCTATTATACTTAAGACTAGCTTTCTTTATGAGAACGTTTGACGTTGTCCTGAACATGTTTCGGTACAAGATGTCATAAGTTGCAAAATATTGGTCAACGTTAAGAGTCATTTGAGAATTGTCGAAAGTATGACAAAACTTTAAACAGACAGAGAAAGCTGAAAATATGCCTTCAATAGAATTAATGATAATAAACATGGTCCCCGCGATGTTGTCTCAGATTGTGCCGACATTACGATTACAATGCAGTTGAGTTAATGACAGCAAATAAAAGCGCGAATTAACTTAAAGTAATCGACAAGGTGTATTAATATCTTAATAAATATAATAATCGCTTGGAATTTACATCACATGCAGACGCTACTGTTTTCTTCACAATGAGTTTGGATTTGTTCTAATATCAGGTTTAATATCTATAATTTCTAATTTTACGCAATTATGAGGTTACCAAAAGGTCACCATGTAATCCGCAGTCTGTCTTTATACTAAATATAATACTCGCTCAAAATAGAAAAAATGTCACTAAATATACACAGAATTATCACTAAAAAAGAATGATGAAGATGTTAGAACCAAATGTCTTCCATAAAAATGAGGAAATATTCGTCTGGAAAACATGAAAACAAACACTGTCAGCTTGTAATTGGATGCCGAACAAAAATTAAATTATCTTCATTTGCAATGACAAAAATGGAAACAACATTTTGAAGAGTCACGGCTGATATATTTGCCCATGAGATGGTCTCCTGAATATGCAATAAAGCTTCGAAGCCACGATATAGAGTCGTATCTAACGGTACATCGATTCAAATTTGACGCACGATGGATAAGGGGCCATCTTTGATGGGGTGAAATCGTTTGGAAATGAAGGACTTTTTTAAGCAATTCCTTCGGTTCTTGGACGTGCTTTGACGTGTTTTTGAGTTTTAAAACGTTTTTTTTTAATGTGACCATCGAACGCACAATATGATGCATCTTTTATAGCTTTTATTGCATTTCGAAATGTCCTAATTTGTTTTGCTTGAACAAATAAGGAATTTGTATCGTGCATAAGAAAATAAAAAGAAATGTTAGAGAATTTAGAAGGAATTGACTAACTATTAATAACAAATAGTAAATTATTCAACATAAACGCGATAGCTATTTATTACATGGACACTAAACGCTCATCACGCACAGCAGTACGAAACGTGATGACAATGTGGAATGTCAATAACAATGTCCTTGTTAGAACTTGACAACATGTTGATGCTTTCCAAGGATTTCAAAATGTGCACCAAACTCCAGAAATGCTCACCCATAAATTGTCATCATGCACAGACGCCAACAGAAAGAGGAAACAAGGCGCTAGATTATCTTCCCGCCACTTAGAGACGATTCTTTATGACCGCAGAGTTGAGGAAAAAGTCTCCTTTCAAAGCATTCAATTGCTTCGAGTCTCTCCCGGTGTCTGGAATAGTTTTAGCATTCCAATGCAGAAATTACGGGAGAAATTTAAAAAATTATTCAGATGTGTTTAATTTGAATATGTTTCCGTGAATATGTTTAATAGTTTATTTAATTTAATTTTAATGTTTATTTAATTATTTTCGGTGAATCAACTAGAATCCCGAAATCTTGAAATTTTCTCTGACCTAATCACCAAACAGAAGGTTAATTAAAAGTTCATTATCTTAACACAAAATGCCTGAAATATTTGACCAGCATTTAGCGAAGGATCACTTTGAATTTTTCCATCTCTCAAGCGTGTTTACGGAAGCCAGAAATTCCTGTGTTGGATGCATTTACCATCTGGGATGAGCTATTTGTCAAAGGTCGTGTGGATTCTTTTTGTTCCTCTCAGGAGATCGGGAGAGGATGACGTCATATTGGTGGCACCAACCTCGTCGGATGAGCCTTCAAAGATTTCTTCGGCACAATTCTTACAATAATAATCATTATTTTTATTATTATTATCGTTATTATTATTTCTTATAAAGTATTAATAACTATTATTACATTTATTTGTTATAATAGGTGTAATTTCATAGCGGAGAAATATTCATATTGCGGCAATCATAAAATTCGTCCTAGGCTCCATCTCATACATCTTGTGATGTAACCGTGGTTGTACAGCGTGCACGACATAGCATCAAATCATAGAATGCAAATAGAAGATCGACAGCATTTTTGCAGCTCAGGACCGTTTAAATGCAGGAGATCCGAAATGTTTTTCTCACGAGTAGAATCTCTCCGCTCTTCTGGGGAGCACTGCATGTCACTGTTCATGTCACTGTACATGTCACTGTTCGTGTCACATTTCCTGAGTGACCGCTCCGGTCTTAATGATTTCGAGTGGACGACTGCGGAAACACATTTCATTCTCTTTCCATCTCTGAAGTTTTATGCACAGACTGCGAGTCATTTTCGCGTTTGAAATTTTAACAATACGTGATAACTTTCCAGATAGTATCGGGATACAATCCAGTTTGCTCCGATGATCTGAAGCGATCATGACAGCTTCAGCACTCTTTCCTCTGATCAGTTTTGTGGCCATCACGAGCACATTGGTTTCCGATATTGACGACTGTCCGAACCAGAGATGTTTCTGTTTTGCCGACGAAGATCTCGAATGCACGGAGCTGTTTCTGGACCGTGTTCCTCAGTTTGTTCGCGCGCCACGAAATCTCACTTACCAGGAACTTGATTTGAGTAAAAACCGAATCCGACGATTCGCTCCTCGTTCATTCGAGAATGTTTCGGTGAGGTCCATAAAGATGTGGCACAACAAGAAGAAGATCAACGTCTCACTCCACAGTCGGGCATTTCAAGGCCTTAACAACTGCTTGGAAAAGATTAGCTTTAGGAAGAATGTGATACCATTCCTACCAGGTGGTCTCTTCAGACACCTCGAAAAACTGAATACTTTGGACTTGAAGGAGAACAGAATTGAACTTCTGGCAAAGGGGGTTTTCAAAGGAGCAAGAAACGTCACGATGTTACACTTGGATCAAAACCGTCTTCAGGTTTTAAATATATTTATTTCAAAATGTTCGCATTTTATCTATTTGTGGCTGTTTTCTATTAGTCTCATGTGAATTCTGTAGATGCCACCAAGCAATGCTTGGAGACCAATAAACAAAAGTAAAAATATTGATTAAAAACAAAAGTTTTATTTGAAATATTTTCTCGTTTAAAAATTACAAACGAAAGTATTTGCTGCATCCTTTCGACCGAATGTCATATGAATCTTTTGCTGATGCGAATCACTGAATTATCGAACATGTAATTGTTAAAAAATATCTTAAAATAGAAAGTGTCAATTTGAATTTCTAAATTACTTTCAGGTCTTGAAGGAATTCTCATTCATAGGACTGAGGAATTTAAAGGAGTTGACTCTGGCGCACAATCATCTCCACTCCATCGACTCTAAATCCTTTCATGGGCTCAGAAACCTCGACCTTCTCGACCTCCGCCACAACCGCATCAGAGACATTCAACCAAAAACTTTCTTCCGTCTGAAAAACTTGAAAAAACTCGACTTGAGTCACAACATCATCCCTGCTCTTTTTCCTCTCATGTTCAAAGGATTGAGAAAGCTTGAGATCCTACTGCTCTCAAATAACCACATCGTCATGATAGCCAAGGAGACATTTTCCACTATGGAGTCTTTGGACGAACTTCGCATCGAAAAGAACAAACTGACCTTTTTGAGCGCAGGAGTCTTAGAGGGGCTGCACGATCTCCGCTCTTTATTCCTCCACCACAACATTCTTCGCTCAATTCCTGATCGCCTCTTCCAGGGACTTTCATCCCTCAACAAAATCCACCTGGAGTACAATGAACTGAGCCACCTGAACGCCTGCTCATTCGACCACCTTGACTGGGAAGGTGGTGTTTGGCTGACCGGAAACCCCGTGCACTGTGATTGCATGATGTCATGGACTGCAAGTCTGAGAAATCTGAGGATATATGGGAAGTGCAAGTCACCACCGAGCACATCAGGGCAGGAAATTCAAAGGAAAGACAAATATGACGTGTGTCGTGGTTTTGGTGGAGAGGTTTGTCGTGGTTCAAACGGTCCCATTCCACGCAGAAGGAAACACTTCCGTGATCAAGTGATGCGGGAACCCTTCTCAAAGAAGTCAAGAAGAAACCGCCTGGCAAACGATGTGGTGAGGTTGACAAAGAACCACCACAAGCATAAAGTGTGACCTCATTTTAACTGGATCTCCTTACTCCATCTTGTGAATGTTGTTGAAGACTTGAACTCTAAAAGCTATCGTTTGACTACTTTTGCTCACTGACACAGCTTTGAACGAACTTTCAATAAGCAACTTTATAGCTTCGCAGCCTCGTTCTTAACAGTTCGTTTATTTTGTCTCGAAATTTCTATTATGTCGTAACATAATTCTCGGAAAAAGAAAGTTCGAGAGCATTCAAGTTTATCAATAATAAATTTTGAAGGCCAATAAAAGTCTTCATGCCATCTTCATCTGTTTGCAACCTGGTTCTTGAACATCAGTGGAACATTTGTCCATATTTTTGCTCGATGAGTTGAGACCAATTTCGACTTTAGATTCTGAAGTTCTCGTTGACTCGTTGCTCGAAGAGAGGAGCTTTTGTTGTTGGGCTTGAATGCCGCACTGATACCTCAAAGGATGACCTTCCTGGAGGTGACGAGAAGGAGGAATGAAGTCCCTGCCTTGTGGGGAGAGAGGTTCATCTTTTATTCCACCTACCACCTCATATGGCAGAGGGGGAGATGACAGTGGATTGGTGAACTTGTTGAAGTTGATGTGAGGATTACTTTAAAAAAAAGTAATTTCAAGTAATCTTTCATTTCGCATAGATCGAAGGTCAGTTGCTTACTTCCTGTAGGGATGTGCGAATAATTTTCCATCCGTATATGGAGATGCAACAGTATGCACAGACCATCCCGCATCAAAGTTGTTGGTGTCGCTAGTGCTCTCTGTCGATTGATAAATCATTTGAACTGTTTCTTATTCACCTTATAATTTGTTTGAGATAATATTAAATGATTATCAATACATTCCGTTAATTCTTGAATAATTCAATACAATTTTTTAATCAATTAATACATTTAATACGCTTGAAACAAAAATGGGTGAATAATTTAAATCGTGTCCGATTCATGGGTGAGAATTTTTAAATTTTGCAATATTTGGGGCCGTTATCAACATGGACATGTCAGTCACAACAAGCAAGTGCTTTGGACAACATAATATGGCTAATCAACGTGATGCTAACATGCATCTATCAAAGAATTCGCTGTTTCGAGAATGAACAGTTGAGCATCAGCCTCCGAAGTCAACAGGGAAGAGTTATAACCGAATCGAACTTCAAAAGAAATTTCGACTCAGTTTCCACAAGTGGATTCCTCCTTAACAAGGCGGCCAAGAAAAGCTTCATTTGAGAGCGGAACTCATGTGTCAACTCATGTGTTGATATCGGTATTCGAAGCTGAATTTGGTTTTGTTGAAATTGTATTCGAACCGAAGTGCCTCGGGAATAGCAAACAAATCTTTCGTATTAAAAAATAATAGTTGATGGTTAATTAATTAAGTTAATGTTAATTTATTAACAGTGGATAAGCAATGATCCAAAAGACAACAAGGAAACAATTTCATGGTGAAGAAAGTGTAAAATGTGTAAAACAAAGTGAGAATGAGAATGTAGGCAGGGTTACTTTCGAAATGAGATATTATTGCAACATTACAACAAAATAATATTTCAAATAAGCAAAGAATTTCACAAGCAATAAATGCTTTTCATAGAAATACTAGCTTTTTTTAAACTTCGCCAGTCATATATTAAAACTCATTTTTTATCATTATAATTAATTTTATTCATCCCATTATTATTTACGTCCTCCAAATTCAGCCAGCTACTTGCCCTCAAAGAACTGGGTGATTAGGCCGGTGCTTCCGCAACGGGATTCGAACCCGTGCTGCCATCGTGAGAGGCGAAGTCTTAAACAATAGACCGTGCGGAAGCACAAAATTGTCCTTGCTTATTTATTTGATTACCGTTAGTCCGTTGCATAACTACGATGATTTGGACATGGTCCTATTTCAGTAGCTCTCGAGTTTAAAGCTCGTATGCGATTTAAGAATGATTAGGATGATGATGATGATGATGATGACGATGTCGATGACGACTGATGATAATGACGATGACGATGACAATGATGATGATGCTGGCGGAACCTCAGAAGAAGTGAGTCCCCTGTCTCCCCCAAACGGTGAGTGACTTGAAATTTGCACGAGTTCTTGGAACAGACAGACATACACATATATTTTCTGTTTTATATTATAGATATGAGCAATTTTTTGATGGCATGAAGCGCGATTAATTTAAATTTATTAACCATTAAAAGGAAAAAACTGTACTAATTCATACCAAGTGAATATTAAAATATTTGCTTTTAAAACTTTACGTAAAACCAAATTACAACAAAGTAAGTGAAAGAAAACGTAACATTTTTTTTACTGACAACATTTGCGAGGACGCAACGTTAAATTCGTCGATTGATAAATCCAACACTTCATCATCAAATAAACTGGTTCAAAAAACTTTAACATCGACCTCAAATGATTTCAAATAATTTAAATGCAGCGACACATTAAACTATGAAGTAAACTCACCGTGTTCTGCTGCTGGAAACATTTGCAGAGTCACGTCGTTTGACGAGTAGTACATCATCTCATCCTGCAGTGATCAATATCTTTTTGATATTTATTGATATTTATTGAGATTTGTTGGTATTTATTGATATTTCTTGATATTTATTCACTTGAACATTTTATTTCTTCGTTTCGTTTTTAACGAGAATTTCTTAAAGGGATCTTAAATGAAATGCCAATGTTTTATGCCAATCACCCACGTCAATGACGTCATTTGGTGGGGGGGTGTTACGAGAAATGCCCCTCCCTACATCCCTCCCGAAAAAGAACTAAAAAGACCTGCTGTCTGCAAACTCCTCACATTCCATTCATCTTCATTCATTCAGAAAATCCATTAAAAATACAACAATGTATTTCATTCCAATGAGTTTAAGAAGGACTTCTAAAGATCCGAATGTAATAAAATGATGGATATTTATTTGTAAAATCAGCTGCATAACTTCAAGAATATTTTTTAAATAAACCTTTTATAACAACATTTATCTCGTTTAAATGTCATTGGCATGAAAATTGTGTTGCATTAAAGATCAGCACTAATGTTTTAATAACATATCATAACATAATTTTTTAATAATACAAATAATATTATTATTTTTTTAAATTAATATTATTTGAATTGTTAATTAATTATTACTATTATTAAAATTATTATTAATTAATTATTATATTATAAATAATATTATTAATACAATAATACTACTACTACTACTAATAATAATATATAATATTATTATATAACATAATATTTTTATGATAATAATAATTAATAATAATATTATTTTTACTATTATTATACATATTATATATATTAAATTAATAATAATAATATAATATAATAATAATAATACTATCAGTTTGATGTGTAATAAAAAATAAAAAAAAATAAAATTATTAATATTATATGACATAATATTATTATGATATTTCTATAATATTAATATATTAATAATAATTATTATTATTATACATGTTGTTGTTGTTAATATTAAATAATAATAAATAATATTTTGACCAGACAAAAGAATAAGAGGGTATGACCACAGTAGCTCATTGGGCTTATATCAAACTTCCCTCCACAAGAAATGGTTAAAGTCCAAAAATACTTCCAACTTGAAATTGCTTGTAGTTTTTATGGAGACAAGGTTTACAACATTCGATTTTGTAGTTTCGTATTTTTTCTCTTTGATTTCGCTTGTTTTTCGTGTTGTGCATTGTGTGAATTGGCGAGTGGTTCGCCCTGTTGCTGTTAATAAACAAATAATAATAATAATAATAATAAGTTTTTATAAATTGTACTAATATTATTATAGCTGTAGCTGTTGTTGTTGTGTCTTCAGGGCCGCCAAAAAGGCGGGGGCAGGTGCCCAGGGACTCGGCACTTTTGTGGGCCCGGGTTTTGAAATATTAAAATATTACCATAAATTTACTACAATATAATTATATAATTATTATTGTAATTATATTCGTGACCTTCTTTTTTTGCTTTTCCATTACCAAATTGACATGGCCGTTATGCCTAGGGGTCCGAAATTTCTGCCGGTGGCCTTGGTTGTTTATTATTAATGTTGTTATTATTATTATTGCTAATGATAACATCTTATGTTTTATGACAAAACTAAAGGGTGACTTGTTATTATTAATATAAAATATAAGTTTAATTAATTTTTTAACTCTCTGTTTCATGTGATAGATAAGCTCATTTAAATATTAATGTTTTTATAAAATGTAACCTTCTTCTTATTTGGTTCTTCCTGACTTTCCTTCCTGTAGGAACAACTCAAGCGATTTTGCTGGAAACTGCAAGACGACGCCATCTTCCCGCAACTGGCGCTCGTGGTTGCCATGGTGAGCGGCTGATTGCAGGATCCACTGGAGAAGCTCAAATCGATGAGACCGCTGGTGGAGGGGGGTCTTGAAGTAGAAGAAGGTTGAGTGTTGTTGGAGGAATAAAAGTTGTTGAAGTTATAATGTCTGCCGTGTTGGGGCACCAGAAATGAGTTGTTTCTCTGACTGCAACTCATCATGCTACCAGGAGTGTTGGATGGAAGCATTCGATTGCTTCCGTACTGGTTGACCTGGTGGTGGTAAAATGGACGCGATTGTTGCTGGAAATTATGCCTCCCCGGATGGAAAGTGTTGTGGTGGTGTAGTGGGACGGACATAGGAGAAGTTGGATATGTCATCTGTACAATAACATTTGTCGTCTGTACAATAACATTTGTCATCTGTACAATAAGATTTGTCATCTGAACAACATTATTTATAATGGGTTAGGACATTAAAGGTAAATAAATTAGTTTGAAGGGTTCAAGAATTTCCAAATGTGTCAAAATTGCAAAAATGCTACGGATAATTTTAATTTTGGGTATTTATTGCAGTGGTTCCCCAGAGTTAATAAATAAACAACAATCAGTTTGTATTCAATTTTGAGACTTCATTTGAAATTAATCAATTAGAAATAAAATGGCGATCAAGCGATAATTGTGATTGTCAATTTTATTGTCATTTTATTGGCATCGGCAAACTAATCAGCAGACATATTGCATAACTATTACATAGTAGGTTGCATCAATAATCGTAATTATTTTCAGACCCTGTCGTAACTTGTAGATCTGTTCATGTTGTGCGAACATCTCCTCTGAATGGAGCATTGGTGACTGAAATTCAAAGAACTATCTGCTTGGTTCCCTCCTTCACTTTCGTTAAACTCTGCTGCTCTCTCCAAGCACTGATGAATATTCATGAGGCCATTTAAATCCTTTTAAGTTCACTAAACGTTATTTGTCCTACTCAATGTAAAATATTATTAAACATTTGTTTTTTATTATTTACAAATTTAAAGTTTATTTTTTAATATTTTTACCGGTGATAAATCTTCAGTTCCATCTCTTCTGATCTCCTTCTTCTTAAGCATCTTAAAGATGAAAAATTTGAGGATGAGAAATCGACAAATTCTTAAGAACCAATCGCCTTACATCGACAATGTCCTTATTGGTTCGACTTTCGTGTGGGTCGCTGTACTCTGTGTACTTAAGGAGTACTTTGTCCATGTCGGTACTGGCGTACTGGAAGAGCTTGTTAGCGCTGCTGAACATGATCAAGGCTATTTCACAATCGCAAAGAACGCTCAGCTCGTAGGCCTTTTTCATCAAACCGAATTTGCGTTTCGTGAAGGTAACCTAAGAAAACAGAATAATTATCGCTTAATTTAAATAAGTTTTACAATATTTAAAAAATATACTTGTCTGTTGCGTTCGTCTTCAATCCTCGATATTTGTATTTTCTTCCTACCCATGAGTGAGTGGAGTTGTCGTTTCTTGATACTTGAATCAATTTTGACAAATATCGACTGAGAGTCGTAAAAATATATTCATAAGTTTATTAGAATTAGATTCAATAAACTAACATTATTTTTTATTTTATTCATTAAAGGAAGTGAAACTCACTGAAATTAACTTTGTTGTCAATGGTTTTTCAATCATTTAAACAAAGAGCAAATTCTTTTAAAAACATTTCGTGAACCAATCAAATGCATAATAAAAGGAAGGATGAAATGCCATTGGATGGACATTTTCAGTGAGGCGAGGAACTTTCTTCTCATTGGTCAAGCATGGAAGCAGTTTATGTTTGACAATACATTGTTCCTTCATTAGTTCTTCCACTCTCTTGCAAAACTCGTGTCCTTGAAAATATTTTCACATATCGCTTGATTTTGCTCAACACCGCTTGCACTGCGTCGGTCATTATTGCTGATGTAATGGATTTAACTTGATGATTAAAATGAATTTTCCGATAAGTAGTTTCACTTCTTGCGACAAATGCTTACAACTGAGACCATCATTAGCAAGTATAATCCAGTTTCGCTTGCAGTCATTTTGCAAATCTCCGGTTCATGTCTGTTGGGAGGTTTCAGAGATGAGAATGCACGACCAGTCACACAGGGAAAGCAGAGTTTACGAGATCAAATTAAGCTGGAGAGATAAGGGTGGAAAAATGTTAGACTATTAAGTGGAACTGGGTATTCTTATCGGAGGCGCACAGTGTAAGCGCCAGGCTCGATGGAGCGAAGTGACGAGGACCAGGATTTATTGGACGCAAGCGTCTGATCAGTTAGCATCCTCTGACAAGTTCATCCAAATTTAAACGCAATCTGCTCTGTCTACAGGCGCATCACGTGGAGCACCCAGGCCCGGAGTTGATAGCGACCTGTCACGTGGGCCAGCCATCAACACCGGGTCACACATTCTCTTTGGACTATTATTTCTCGTTCCGAATCATTAGTTCGCTACGATATTTGCTCTTAAAATAGAACGGCTCTAAAGAATGCCTTGTTAGCAGCAAAAAGATAAATAAATAAAATTCTTAGCGAAAGATTGCGCACGAATGAAAGTAAACTGCTGCTAAGTCGAATATAATTAAATTGCATGACGTACATTTTAGCATAACGAATCTTCGATGAAGTTTTCCTCAAATGATTTTTTTTCTCCTGAGACCCTAAGCGGAAGGAGGAGAGATTTGAAGCCTTAAAGGAATTTCCATAAACTTTCTAAAAATAATTTTAACACTTGCGACGATTTTCTACAATGAAGTTGACAAGAAAACCGTAAAATAAAACGAACTAGAATTCGTGTTGATAGTAACAATTGTAATTGTTGGGGTTTGGTAGAAAAATAAATGAATGACTGAATATACTTCATTCATATAATATTATAATAATAGTAAATATATAAGTTAATATCATTCATTTAATATATAACTGTAACAATTGTAACCTTTGAAGTTCAATTAAATCTCAAAATGTAACAATTCGTACAAATCGTAGCAAGTTAACGAATTGAGCAAACATTAAATAAATTATGTTAATTGAGCGTGCCACTCCTCCCCGGCGGGCATCCGCCTGAGAGTTTGCCAAAACACTCAGGTCTCCTGAGAGGGTGCAAGCGACGCAGTGGAGGTTTCTTCTTGAAATCGTTAACTTTAGCAGAATATTCACGATCGGCCTCTTGCTGCAGGGCCACCACTATTTGTTCTTCTTCAACTTTCCTCCTGAACTCATCTTTTTTGTACTGAATTTGCTTCAGGAGAGCCTCCCTGTAGTCTGCCTTCTTCTTCTGCAACATCTGCTTCTCTGCCTCCTCCAACTTGAGCTCCAACTCCACCTCTTTCCTCTCCAATTCAGCTTCATTCTCATCCAATGAGAGTCTCTTCATCTTCTTCTCGACTGTTTAAGTTGTTAAATCGTAAAACATATTACTGCTGCTTAATTATCGCTGTATTGAATAATTATCAAATCAATTGAACTACTCTGTTGATAATAATTACAATGATAATGTGATAATGATAATGATAATAATGCAACGAAATAATTACTCAGAATATTTTTAAATATAACAAATTCGATTAACTTGCGAATGAAGTTCAATTAAATTTTATTAAGCCTTTAATCACTGCAGGTCATCCAATATGGGTGATATATCCTTGTTCATCAAATGAGAAAGACAATTATGTAACAATAATATTAATAACAATGGTGTTGATAATAATAATAATGATGATTATGGTGATGATAATAATAACAACAATAACAATAATAATTTATTTAAAAAATAACAAAATGGCATACAAACACTTTTCATCAATCAATTTCCTCCTATCTTCATTGATCTCCTTCATGAGTTTATCTTTCAATTTCTTTTCTTTCAGCCAGACCTCTCTCTTCTTCTCCCAGATGTTGTCCGCTTCCCTCGTGAAGACATCTTCATCCATTCTCTCCTGCCTCAGTCTCTCCTCACGTACAAACTTCAGGTACTCCAGGAAACAATCCTGCTCCAACTTCAATGCCATCTGCAAAGGAGTTAAGCATGCAGTAGTTATGTTCAATTGTTTAAAACCTTCAAAATATGACTTAATAGATATTTATTAACCCCCCTATTATTCACCCACCATAATTTCGAACATCACCCTCTCCAAACAGCTGCAACACCACCAAGGGTGATGTTCATGGTCAAGGCTGTAGTCACCTTGTAATCATCTGCTGAGGACAGGAGTCCTACTTTTGTGGCCCAATAACAATAACAGCAACAACAATATTGACAATAACAATGACAACAAAAACAAAAACAACAACAATAATAATGCCTCACCAGTAAATACCGAATTTGACTTTAGATCAACTCACTTTATTCTCTTTCTTATTTCGAGCAATGGATGCTTCATCGTGCTCGGCAGGTCTTTTGATGAGAACATTGTCAAACTCTTGGAAATTCTCAAGTTCCTTCTGCTTTTGAATCCTCCTGTCCTCCATAAACTTCTCGTATTCTTCCTGCAAATCCTTGCGCTTCTTCTTTTTGGCCTCAAGTCGTTGTTCCTCTTCGAGCTGGAGCTGACACTTCTCTTCTTCCTGGATAATGTTTTGATTGAAGGATGAATGATGATAAATGAAATAAAATTATTCTGATCAAACTACAAACCATAAGTCTCAGATCCTCTTCCTTCTCCAATCTCTCACATTCTTTTTGATTTTCTAATTCTAAGATCTGCTGCTTTACTTCTTCGAAGGCGGCCATGTTCAACTCCCGCTTCTTCATAAGATCTTCATCTTCTCTCTTTGATCTCTCCTCAAAATCTTTCTGCCAAAATTCCAAGAAAATCTTTTCTTCCTCCATTTTCAGGTTTTCCAGGGCTCTCTTCTGATGGATGTGTTCCTTGTATTCTTCTGCCAGAGATCTCTTTTCAGCAGAATTGATAAGGTTTCGAAGTTCTTCACTGTTTTCTCTAAAATTTGTTTGTTGAGCTCAAGATGTTTGTTTGTGTACAATTGGTCCTAATTATTGGTATTTCACAGACTAATTGTGTATGGAATTGATATAAACTGATGTACTGAATGAATCAACTTTTATATTTGTAGAGAAAAACACAATCTGTGTTGCAAAGGCAAATGTATAAAAAAATATTCCTGAACATCATTGAACATAACTTTACTAATCATTTCCTGCAAGTTATTCAAAATTTTGAAGTACCTAAATCTCTGCTCATATTTCTCCTGCACAAACGCCACTCTTTCAGCTTCTCTTTGTTTGGACAGACAACAAAACTTTTCACGAAGTTTCATTCTTCCCTCCGTAACTGGATCTTCAAGTTGAGATAATTCTGCTAAGTACATGTTCTCCTCATTTCTCAAGCATTCTCTGAGTCTTTTTTTAAGAAAATGAGCAATAACAAATAAAGTATCATCAATTTCAATTAGAAAAATTGTGGTTCAACATCTTAAAACCATATCTCATAGAATTTTGCTAAATCAGACAATTTAATTAATAAAAAATTTAAGTAAAAAAACAACAAAACTGGCTTATGGTAAGTCTTAACCAAACCTGATATAAATTTATCTTGCATTCAAT
Organism: Hirudo medicinalis; assembly: GCA_011800805.1. Classification (NCBI taxonomy): domain Eukaryota; kingdom Metazoa; phylum Annelida; class Clitellata; order Hirudinida; family Hirudinidae; genus Hirudo; species Hirudo medicinalis. Next base: position 328,438 of record MPNW01000161.1, on the reverse strand, counting down.
CAAAACAAACTTGCAGATATTGCTTAATATGTATGAACATGAGTATAGCATAAATACATAAAAACATTAATTTAATGTGATTACAAACAAAATTGTTAACTGTTAGTGGACTTTCTGAAATCCATAAAAATGCTAAAACATCATTTTCAATAAGAAAAGCTTAACAACTTCTCTTGTCTTTTTCTCAATTGGGCACTGGCTTGACAAAACAGTTCCTCGACTCTTTTTTCTACGAGTATTGCATCGATCTTCTTTTGAGAATATTCGTCCCATTGCCCCTTGGTAACTCTTGGATAGTGCTTTTCTTCAAAGACATTCTTATTCTTTAGATCTTCTGGTAAACTTTTCTTGTCTCTTCGAGGAATCTGCAAGTTATTCATAAAACAATTTCTCTCAAACGTGTTCGTAATCTTTAAAACATTTTGAAGTTAATTCTTTTTTTGCACGACACAAAACAGATTATTGATCTCACTATTCCAAGAAAACCAGGCAGATTTCCCAAAAATTCACGATTTTTACAACTCATTGTCGAAAAGCAGTGTAACAATATCAAATCGCCAACTTTATGGTTTCCATGGAAACTTGATTGCCATGTCAAATTTTTTCTTCTTAATATTATTCAATAAAAATTATTTGGAAGCCTTTGTTTAGATTAAACCCGTAACTCTGACAAAACATAGCCATCAAGTGAAGTTAATTTATTTAATTAATTAATATGCATCGGCAATAGGCTATGTAAATGTAGTTCATTTATACAGCGCCATATGCATAGCGTCAGAGGCGTTTTTGTTAACCATTTATATGGCACTCCCTCTCAAGGGCGTTTGCGGCAGTGCAGGCTGGGTTTCGAACGCGACACATTACGACTGTTGCCATTACTGCCGTATGCAGGAACGTAACCCATTCGGCCAACCTGCTGTGAAGGGTCACATAATTTATTACTTTTTTTAGGTATTTATTAAGCTCAACTAATTAAAATTTAAAAATATTTTGTCATTTATTTTCCCATCCATCCTAATCAGGGACGTCATTTCAGTTTTTTCCGGTGGAGGAGGGGAGGGAAACTTCAACCTGATGGATGACCTTTTTGTGCTTCTCACCAAATGTCGCCCCAAAAATGACGTCTCTGATCCTAATATTGTTCCAGCCTTTTTTTTTGTAGAGGATTAAATTACACTATCAGGAGTTTCACAGAAGATTTTTAAAATTACTAAAAGCCTGAGATTAGAAAATTTCCAAACATCAACAATGGTGTCTCACTCAATATTCCAACTTTCGAGCCTCATGTAAAATTAGAAGGGATATTGTGCCACTTTTTTTTTTAGCTTTAACCGTCATTTTAAAAATCCAGGAATTTATTCAGAAATTCGCCACTGGATGGGAGGTTGATAACCATGAGCAGAGAGAAGGTCCGCCGTCAGAAATTTCGGGCCCTATGTCAATTCGGTAATGGAAAAGCAACAAAAGGTCATGATTGTAAAATGTTAATATTTTAAAACTTGGGCGGGCCCCCAAAATATGCCTGGTACCTGGGCACATGGCTCCCTGCCCTCCCCCTCTCGGCCCTGGTCGAGGGTGTCTCCCCAACTGGCTACGGACGCCATTTTATGACTTTTTCTATTTTTACTTATCCAGAGCCAACTTGATCTACATTTTCCCTCACTTTTAGAAGTTTAGAAGTTTTCTGGATGCTTGGAAGTGAGAGGCTTCAAAAAGGCTTAAAAAGCATTTTCGCTTCCTCCCGCTTTTGTAAATTTAATTAAGCTTGAATCTTGTTCACCAGTGAATTTGTAGAGGAATGTGCATAACCCTTTCGAGACTTTCAAGCAAAAAACTCACTTATATATACTTCGAAGAATCTTGGAAAACTAAGGTGAAGATTTGCCCAATAGAAAACAGCTGAAATGTTCTTCAAAACGAACAATTTATATTTGAATTTTAGATGAGATTTTGTCCAATTCTTCACTCTACTTAGTTGATAAAGCTTACTTTATTTTTTCATTAAACAATATTACGGCCTACCATTTATCATATAATTTATTTATTTTGTATTTATTTAAACATTATAGTTATACATATCATTTAAAATATTATTAGTTTCTTTATTAGGCAGATGTAAACATGTTCATGATCTAACGCGGCGGTATTGGAAGCGTTAAAAATGTATGGAAAGGGGCCTGGATATGGGGCTCCATCAGGATATGATCCCAGATTTCAGAATCAGGTGGTTACACTTTGTAAGATGAGTGTAGTTCAGGAGATACTGTTCAATCTATTCTAGAGACCACATTTGACTTCAAATATTAATTAACAATATTCGTGGTGGTTAAGACTGAGCTCTACTTAATAACCACCTTTTTTTAATTTTTGATATCCATATTTAATTGGGCCTGTATTAAACTTAATTATTGTTTTTATATGGATGATTTCCTTATCTAATTTATTTAACAGGGAAGCCATACTTGTGCTAAATTAATTATTTTTCAAGTTTCCTATTTCCTATTTAACCTGCCATCACATCATTTTGTAGAAGCTCTTTTTGTGACTTCAAAATCTTCCATTAAAGTGTGGACCTTCCACACCTGATGTGGTCTTGCTAAATCTTTATAAGTCTTTGGATTTTTTTAGTCCCCATTTTACTATTGTTCTCTTTATCATTCTAATTCGACTATTTGCTTTCTTTGCAATCTCTGTGCACTAAGGAGATGCTTCTCCACTCTTGTACATTATTAAATCCAATTAAAGCAGTAATCCAGTAATTAAACTGGGTTGATGATGAAATTTTCATGACAACCTAAACACTGAGAGCTGATGTGAACAATTTCTGGTGTTAATTAGTGTTTTAAGTGTGCAATTGCTAGTGGGGGATTGCATGGAAGCTGTAGGATGATGAAGCCAATTTTAAAGGGAATATATTTTAATATGGCCTTCCTGCTTTGTCAACAAAATTATAATAAACTAAAAATTATTTTGTTACAGTTTCCAAACATGATGCCTCCACCACAAATGCATAATTTACCAATGAATTTTCCCCCAGTCCCTCCATACCACCATAACAACTTCCCTAGATTACCCGATCAAAGATTCCAGGGACCAAACTTCGGAAACTTTTACAATCAACCACCACCATTTCCAAGACCTGATAGGGGATTTTACAATCCGGCTCTTCCACGACTTGGCTGTGCAGTGCCTATGGAGAGGACAAGGTACAACTGCCCCATGGAAAGCAACTCCATGTTTGTAGGGCCTCCCAGACCACCGTATTTGCAAGATGGGCAGAGGTGTCCAATCGAATACAAGCCTCATGAAGCGGCAATTCCATTTAATCACGACGACTTGCTAAGGCCACCGCAATCATATATATTCCATCCTGGGACATCAGGCAGAACCTCCTCATTGTCTGACTTTAGTAGAAATCCTTCAAGTTTGAGAAATGGCCCGATTAAAGTTCCAACTGAAAATGATGACAAAAATCCGAGGTCGAAGAGACACGACCCGCAAGCATCTGACAGTTGCACGAGAAGCCAGGGTAAATATTTTAATCAACAACCCTCATTTTCTGGCTCAAGTCCCAAAAGGAAGTCCAGGGATAATGATGTAAGTGTATTTTATGAGGAAGAATCACCTAAAATTGAGTGAATATGTTATTTCTATGAAAACTTGTGCTACTTTGTGCTGCAGTTCCATTTGAGTTGCAGTGAATATTGTGCATGATTTTTTAGGGAAAAAGGAATGAAGAACATGTGGGGGACCACAGGAAGAGGTAGTTGCATCAGGAACACCATTACGCTGACAAACTTTTAAAGAGGCTTGAAAGGCCATTGTATATTTTTACATTAATAATAATAGTAGTAGTAGTAATAATAATAATAATAATAAATGCTGATCTTACTATATCTTCACAGTTACATATATTTTCTGCAGGAATCATTCTCTTGATAATTCTAACAATTCTAAAAGACAGAGATGTGAAGCTGAAGCTTATGATGAAGCAGATTTCAAAAAGTATAAGAAACTATTGCATTACATTTAATCAGTTAATTTGGTGACAACTACATTTTAAATAGTTTATATTGTTGATAATTTATTATAAATAATTAATAATATTTACAGAAGATCGTCTGAACAAGGTGCGTACAAGGCGCTCGATGACAAGCGAATTGAAGAAGAAGCAAAAGAATTGGAAATGCTGCTCGAAAACTATGAGGAAGAAAAAATTGCAGATTGGGTCCGATGTTCGCCAGCAGATCTTTACTTTAAAAGGAATCCTCAGGTAGCACAATTCTGTTGATTAAATTTAAATTTTAGTTCAATTTTGTTTTGTTTCCAATACTCATTTATTATGTTATTAAAATATGATGTGATGACCCAGGTGGTCGTCGATCAAACATTCCTATTTTGAATTGTCATCGCATCAATCATAAATTGACTTGAAACTACTTAACTAATTTGCTGAAATTGAAATTGACTTATCAGACTGGCATAGTTCAGAGCACAAAAAGGATGCAGGACTTAGAGAAGAGGTTTGAATTTGAACTTCTCTCGAGGGCTTCGAGAATTCGATCGCAGAAGTCCCCGGTAGCCATCCCTGAGAGGTACCATAGAAAATACAAAAACAAACCTCCCAAGAAAAACATTGAGAAGGAAAAAGGTTTGAGATTTTGTTTCTTTTTAATATATTCTACATACAATCTTTACTGAATTTGCTACTTGCAGATTCTGATGATGAAGATAGTGATGAAGAAAGCCAGGAATCTGAGAGCAGTGAGGAGGAAGGAGAGAATGAAGAAGAAAATGATTCTTCAAGCAAGTTGGACATCATCACTTGGAAGAACCAGCATCCGGAGAAACTCCACGATGAGATGTGGTTTAACTTGTATGGAGAAGTACGATGAGTCACTTGTATCGATCAATACATTAATTACTACGTGACTTATGTTTTTATTATTTATTTCTCAGATGAATGACGGACCTCTGTGCAGGTGTAGCACTAAAACTAAGTCGCACGGCATTCGTCACAACATATACCCCGGCGAACAGGTGTTCAAACTGTTTGCTTTCGATCCACTTAAATGATTTTCTAAAAATGTACTCAATTTCTCTTCAGAATATAAAAAAGTGTGATGGCCACTCTTGCAATAGCAACAATTTGTTTCATTACAAAATTACCATGTCACCTCACACCAATTTCTTGGTATGTTTTAAGATTTTTCTGTGTGGATTGAAAGCAATTTAATTCTTATTTGTACATAATTGTTACCTGATTGACCTCTTATATCTTATAATTATTTCAATATTTATAGACAAAGAATCCCACCTTAATTTTTCATGATGGTCATGAATACATTTTCGAAGGCTTTTCTTTGTTTTCCCATTATAAGCTATCCAAGGTCGGTCGTGATTAAGTTAGAGTTGATTTTTCGAGAAGGTCGTTTCAAAGTATTTTCTTGTTCAGGTGCCGACCTGCAAGGTGATCAGATTCAACATCGAATATACAATTCATTGGTTTGAGGAGGATGTTGTTGAAGTACTTAAGCATTGTTTAAGCATGCTTTATGAATATTCACGAGTTTTAAATAAATTATGTTAATTGCAGAACTTTGATGTGAAGAGTTTGGATTTGTTCAGTGACTTTTTATATGGTGAAGTGCTGGAGTTGCTTGATCTTGATTGGATAAGAAAGGACTGTGAATCTTCATGCAGATGCTTTCATCTGATGCCTCGATTTTCCAGGGGACTCCCAGGTAAGCTGGAATGTACTTTAATGTGCTAATTATATCAAATTCAATGTGCCAATATGACAATATTGAATATACTTTATGCAGACGATATTGAATATATTTTATGCAGACAATGGAAAAGAAATCCTCTCCATGAATGAGGTTTTAAAGTTCATGTTGGAAAGTAACAAACCTCTGATTGATGAGATGCAGTTGGGCCAAATGCTCCACATGACTGACCACCAATGGCAGGATTTTGTTGATGAAGTCCGAGGCATGATTGTATCGTATCCAGGAAAAGTTGGTTTGGATATTTATTTTTAACACAAATCTGAATGTATGGAGTGATTACACTATTTAGAATGTAACAAACCAGCGGTTATGTAATTGGTATAATATGTATATGTAATATGCATAATATATAATTGGCATCAAAATATTTATCCTTTAGAGGCCCAGTTCCCTGAGGATTGATCAGTTAGATCGTGCTCAGAACAATGACAATGTCATCCAGTACCCAGTCATAATACATTTTGGATACAGACCTGCCCAACTGAGCTATGTCGGAGATGCCGTGTTCGTGCGGACTTAAATTTATTTGCATCGAGTTTAACTGTTTCTGATTATTTTTTGTTCTGTTGATTTTTCAGCTATAGCAAGTTATTTAAACAATACATGAAACTGAAATATTTAGTTGCAAACAAACCAAAGTTGACTTTGAAAGACAAGGAAAAACTGAGGCAGCTTGAAGAACAATTGCAAGAAATTAGATTGAAAGGGTTGGTTGCTCGTGTGCACTTATTTATATTTAAATATATTTATATTTTATTGCATAACTGCAATTTCTAGGCATAGTTTGTAACAACGTTCACCTGCAAGTTTCCATCATTGAATCATTATTTAAAATTTGTTTTTGCAATAATTTTTTAATTGAATCACATGGATTTCAGGTCACTGAAGAGAGAAATGACAGTTGAAATTAGTAGTGAAGGATTTGTCAGGACTGGTTTAAAATCAGATATTTGTCAGGTGTGATGTGATTAAAACTTTTATGATTCAGACATTTTTTTAAAACATTCCTTCACATTACTCAAGCATGCTCTTTTACTGCCCGTCCTGTTGCAACATCTCAGATTCCATAAATGTTTGGAAGTCCTGGAAGAAAATATTGGCTACCGATTCAAAGACCGCCTTTATCTCCAGGTTGCTAGTGGGGTTGTTTGAAAATCTCATTCTCCTTACTTAAGGCTATTACTGGTGTCCGTGCAATTGATCAACATTTTATTTACTTTTCTTTTTTACACATCTTGGTTTATATTGTGTATTATATTGTTTCTTATTTTGTATGTTATATTGTTTCTTATATATTGTATATTATATTGTGTCTTATATTGTATATTATATTGCTCATGAAATATCTCTTTAAGGTGATGTATCACTTTGACAATGCCAAACAGTTCTTACAACAGTTTAGGTGTTTTTTTAATATAATCAGGAATGAATTTACTTTTGATATTTATTCGAACCAGATGGCCATGACGCATCCATCTTTCAGGATGAACTATGGAACGAATCCTGACCATGCCAGAAATTCCTTGTCTAACTGTGGCATGAGGCAGCTAGAATATGGAAATAGGCATATACATTACATGCACACTAGAAAAAGAGGTGACTGAGTTTGTATTTTCCCATTTTTTCCTTTTTACTGATCCTTAGTCTTTACCTGTTCATGTTACTCATTCAAGTTCCAAAAATATGCAATTTTAATTATATTCAGTATCATTCAACGCAATCAATGTTTTATTGTGAAAAATACATTTATATTTACTAAACTATATTCATAGTAATTATTAGTATTATTATTATAATTAATAAATTAATTATTATAGTCATTAGTAATTCATAATGGCAATTGGAACTTGAGATTTGAAATCTGTTTGTTCAGGTATAAAGACATTGATGCACATAATGTCCAAAATGGCCAGAGCTCATGCAACAGCCTCTGAGATCCACCATTATGAGAGACTGGAATTTCTGGGTGACACCGTCATTGAGTTTCTGTCAAGGTTTGTTTCAATGAGAACTTTGAAAGTTATTGATTGCTACTTTTTTTTAATCTGTTTAATTTTATCTCGTTTATTAATGCATTACTTTAATAGCTTTTGCTAATAAAAGTCTTATTTCATTGGCAGCATCCATCTTTTCTTCCTGTTTCCAAGACTTGAGGAAGGAGGACTGGCCACGTATCGAGCTGCTCTCGTTCAGAATCAACACCTTACAGTTTTAGCCCAAGTTGTTATGTTTTAGCAGCTTTAGTTCAAGTTATTTCCTAAGCTTCATTTTCTGTGATAAATTGCTTAATGTATTATTTATAATTGTTTAATGCAAATTATATTTCTCATCCAAGATCTGCTACTTTCAACAGAAACTTGGCCTGCAGCATTTCCTTCTTTATGCACACGGACCCGATCTGTGCCGCGACCTCGACCTGAGATATGCTTTGGCCAATTGTTTTGAGGCTCTGCTTGGTAAAGTTCTCATCTTCATTTGTTGACTTAGTTTTGGTTTTGCTAGGTTTGTGATGAAACTTGGTTTTTGTACCTCTTTATGTATAGAATGAATGACTTAATTACTTATAATGTAATTATATAGAAATGAAAGACATCTAAATATTGAAACATGAGGAAGTCTTTTTCAGGTTCCTTGTTCTTGGATGGAGGAATTGAGGTTGCAGACAGAATATTTGGTGAGGCCCTCTTCAAAGATGAACCTCACTTGCTTGGTGTTTGGAGGAACTTACCCTCCCATCCTCTGCAAGAAGATGAACCTTTGGGTGACAGGCATTGGATCAGCAAGAGTAAGCCTTTGCAGGTCAGCATTAAGATATCACATAAAAGCACTACTTCAAGATGTGTAATATTCTCATTTTTATTTCTATTTAAGAAATTGGTGGCATTCGAGGAGCAGACAGGATTTCAGTTCAATCACGTACGACTTCTCGCTCGAGCATTTACCATGAGAAACATCGGATTCAATAACCTAACTTTGTAAGCCTTTATTAGCATTCGAAACGTTTTTTAAATCATTTAATGTTACTAATAATCATTTGTTTATTTGCTGACATCAAGAGGTCACAATCAGACATTAGAATTCCTGGGGGACACCATCTTACAGTTCATCACATCCGAATACTTGTTCAAACATTTTCCAGACCACCATGAAGGACATTTGACAGTGGGTGAAATTAGAACATTCCATGAATATTTAATCTCAACTGTTAATTATTTGTTACAGCTGCTGAGGAGTTCTCTTGTTAACAATAAAACACAAGCAATCATATGCGATGATCTTGGAATGACTGAATATGTAATCAACAATGACCCTAAAGTCAAAGAGAGAATGGAAAATGAAAAGAATAAAGTTAAGGACAAAGCAGACATCTTGGAAGCTTTCATTGGTTCTCTGTATGTTGATCAAGGCCTCGATCCCTGTGTTGTATTCTGCCAGGTCTGCTTTTATCCACGACTCAAGGTCAGCTAATCTGCTTCCAAAACATTTTCAGGAAAATTTCTCTACAATAATCTTGAATTATTAAATGTTCATAATATATGTAAATTAGAACATTTTAAGAGAGCTGATTTGAGTCCTGCTAACATTTCAATACATGCATGTTTAAATATATGTAAGGATGTAATTTTAAGCCACATGAATATGATGTTTGAGATTTCATTGACTATTGACAGGAATTCATCATGAACCAAGATTGGAATGATGCCAAATCACAACTTCAACAGTGCTGTCTGACTTTGAGGGACCCAACTGATGGAGAACCAGACATTCCTGTCTACAAGTTAGTAATCAAATATTTTAATAGTAAAATAATTTTAAGAACATTTTTATGGCATAAATTCAAATTTGTGAAGTCGGCATTATGCGTTGAGGATAATCACAAAAGTTTGAATGAGTAAGTTGATTCCAGAGGAGGAATGATGATGCATAGAGTTGATGGATAACTTTATGTAGTTTAAATGTGATTCACTTTTATTCATATGCACCATTTCCTAGTATTTTCATTTATATCTAATGTTCTTACCTTAATAATTGATTCCTTTCTGCAGAGTTCTTCAATGCACAGGACCAACAAATACGAGGAAGTATCATGTGGCGGTCTATTTTAGAGGAGACAGACTTGCTACTGGTGTGGGTCACAGCATTCAGCAAGGAGAAATGAATGCTGCAACTAACGCTCTCAAAGAAAAATCTGGTAATTTTACGCCTCAATTAAAAGTTTTTATTTTACAGTTTAACTCAAGGCAATTTCTTGCAGATATGTTCCCTCATCTGCTTCAGACAAAGCAATACTTGGATTGGAGATTTGGACGAGGAGATACAAGCAGGAGTCTCTCGAAGCCACAATCGAGAGACGATGTTGCGGAAAAGCATCCATCCAAAAGATATTCCGATTCAGCTGATCTTCGTGGTAAAAAGCATAGAAAGGAGTCCCAGTCAAGGTCTTCTCTAAATGAAAGCAAATATTCAAAGACCAGGCCTCCTATTAACGACCTTAAAAGGGCCATGCAATCATCACGACAATAGATTTACAATGATATTTAAGTCTTGTTGAATGCTTATAAAGCGATAAACATTTATGTGCAAATGATTAGTATTTGTTTTTGAAATTTTGATGAATTTTTGTCATTATGTTGGTAATTATAGATGTACTTACAAATCTTGTTTTCAAAAAAAGGGTCTGTAAACCATCTCATTCCAGTTTTAGCAACTTTTAATCCTTTGAAAGACCTAGAGTAAGACAACTTGACTATTTATGGCAGACCATAAGTATTTCTTCCTGCACTGAGTAACCACTTTATCTGACTCAGTAGTAGGTTTCAGACTCTTGCCAAATTTTGAAGTCATCTATAATTTTGGCTTAACCTGGTTCCAGATATCAATCACTCTAGCACTAAAGATCATGTGACTAAAGCTTCCTGTTTAATTCTTGAATATCTTATATCATCTGATATCGGATCTGGCAGCTTTGGAGAAATTTCCTGGATTCATGTCCAATTCGCCCATAATATTTCGAATGTCTCTTAGATATTGTAGTCGTTTGTATTCTTCTTGGCTTCTCCTTGTAGCTTAAATTACTGAATCCCCTCGAACATTTTCGACGCTCTTTTCTTCACTTTCTCTAACATTTCCTCTAAATATCCCTGAAATGTCGTTTCCGTGCTGGCGCACAATATTCCAGAGACTTGTCTTAAGATAGAATCTTTCTCCAAACTTTTTTCAGGTTGTTTTTGTGGACCAAATAGTCCCAATTATTACTAAAGGCACAAATTTATGCCATGGCATGTCCCACAACGAAGGGTATGCGAATGATTTTGTTTTATTTGATACCTTATGAAAGTCTCCACAGAAACTAGCAGACGATCTTCTCAGTTAACTGAGTTACGACATACTTCTCCAAGCTCTCCAGAAAATCCCGAATTTCTGAACTTTCCTCTGACATTACCCTTGGAAGGCTACAGTTGTAGGTTAAAACACTCTAGTTCTGCCTTTAAGTAACCTTGAATTGTGAATGATGTTACAAATGTTAGAAATTACGTGATCGTGAAACTGAGATTTGTGAATAATTTGTGTAGCGCTATTTTGACTGGTTATTTTGCTATTTTATGGGTTTTTTTTAAATTCTGTTCTTTAATTCTGAACTCAAAATGATTCAGAGGTTTAATGTGACGTCACATTTTCAACTTACAAACTTCACATCCTACCAGATGAGGGACTTCATTTATAGCCCACCTCTATCAAAATTATTCAATTTTGAGAGATTAAAACAATATATTGTCATCGAGTAAAGTAGCCTTATATCTAATCTTCTATCTAGTTGAATATTACGAATACAATCTTAGGAAGACCCCTTAACTTTGGTTTATAACTTTTTGCAGTTAGGTAATAAATGTAAATTGTTAATGAATTAGCATCAATTAATGTATTTCAATTCTAAGCACATAAGCCTAATATTATAACATGTGAATCATTTAATGCAAATATTATTATTTATTTAAGAAAATATCGTAATCGATAACATTTAAACCCACTTAATATGAATCGGCGTTATTCAATTAAATGATGGAAAGTACCTTGAAGTACCTTCACGTAATTCACTCGCTCGATTATGTAACTCTAAATGTCCTTCATTTAATGGCAATGGAAGCCCAAAATTGGCTGAATTTAGTAATTCATGCAAATTGTGACATATCTTTAAATAAATAGATTTAAGATTAGATATTGTTAAAGTTTTGAAGAAAATTCACTCACCAATCGCATCCCTAATTATGAATCTTTGGCCGATGGGTGTCGTATTGATTTTTCAGATATTCTTGATGCTGGATCGGTGACTGAGTCGGTCGTAATTGTTTACATGAATCTTTAGAATCACAGTAAACCGAATTGTTTGATTTTTTGTTATTAATTGTAAGACCTACGTCCTGAATTTAATGATTATGATCTAGTCGTGCACCATAAACCTCATTTTTGAAGAATAGTTTTGTTTCAGAGAACATGATTGGTGGTTTATTTATCTATAACCACAAAGGAGAGGTTTTGATTTCGCGAGTGTACAGGGATGATATCGGGTAAAGTGGACTACATAAAATATAAACTACATATAATTGTTTAATCTTTACCTATTGACTTAACATTGACACTCATTGAAGCTAATTAATTTCAGCCGAAATGCAGTTGATGCTTTTCGTGTTAGCGTTATTCATGCAAGACAGCAGGTTAGGAGTCCTGTGACAAATATTGCACGAACCAGTTTCTTCCACATAAAAAGGTCAAATGTATGGCTTGCTGCTGTCACCAAGCAAAATGTCAATGCAGCCATGGTGTTTGAGTTTCTCATAAAGATGGTGAATATCATGCAGTCATATTTTGGAAAAGTTTCAGAAGAGAATATCAAAAATAACTTTGTTCTGATATATGAACTTCTGGATGGTATGAGAGCATTGCTTCTTTTCAAATTTGCAATTGCATACTTAAATTACTTATGATTTTAATTTTACAATAGAGATACTGGATTTTGGTTATCCTCAAAATACTGACATGGGTGTGCTGAAAACATTTATCACTCAAGCTGGAATAAAAACCCAAGTAAATTTAAAGAATTATTTGGTGCTTAAATAGGATTTATTCCATTCATTAATGAACTCTTTGAGAGATTAAAATGCTTTTTGGTAATGGGAATATAAATATCTTGATACTCCTGCATTACGTGGCTGGTTGAAATACTTACTTATGTAAATTAAAGAAAATATTTGTGCTACTATGCATTCATTAAATTATATTTCTAAGTGATAATTGGGGACAATGAAATAGAAATTAAGAATGGATTTTCTGGAAATGAAATGATCAATTGGATTTTGTTTACTTTTGAAGTCAAAAGTGAAGCAGAATTACTTTTGCAGGAATGTATGACATTGAAGAATCTAAACTTTGATCTATAGTTAAATTGTTGTTATTAATATGAAATGTAATCTAAGTATTGCATTAATTTTGGACCAGAATAGTTATTGTAAAAGGCAGTATTAATTTCTAAAATGATTGTACATAGCATGCTCCTGAATGACAAATGCATTGCAGACTAAAGAGGAGACAAGCCAAATAACATCTCAGGTGACTGGACAAATTGGTTGGAGACGGGAAGGAATAAAATACAGAAGGAATGAGCTTTTCTTGGATGTACTGGAGTCTGTTAATCTGCTCATGTCTCCACAGGGTGGGTTTACATGTCATGTTTGAGGGAAATTCTTTATGTTCTTATTTGAGATATGTAATGTAATAATGGGAATTTTATTTGCAATCACATTGGAAATGTTATAATTATTTGTTTTAAATACCTCAAGATTATCGTACTTTATTGGCTCAAATCCATATATAGAGTTTTCATTTGCTTACAATGCTGAAACAGGGCAGGTGCTTAGTGCTCATGTTGTGAGTCGTGTGGTGATGAAGAGCTATCTCAGTGGCATGCCAGAATGCAAATTTGGCATCAATGATAAGGTGGTCATGGACAGCAAGGGGAGGAATACGACAGACGAGCTCACAAAATCGTAGGCTTCTTAGTTTAGTTGTTAATTAGATTTATTTATAATGGAAGCATGTCAAATTACAACAACTTTTTCAATTCAAGTTTCATTTTGATTTTTTCAGAGCTGGAAAGACCTCAATAGCCATCGATGATTGTCAATTTCATCAGTGTGTCAAACTCTCTAAGTTTGAAACTGAACACAGCATCAGCTTCATTCCACCAGATGGAGAATTCGAACTGATGAGGTGATCCATTTTAATTTATCATTTGAAAGCACAGTCAAACTAATTAATCTTGGCTTCACGCTTAATTTAGGTACCGGACGACCAAAGACATAAGCTTGCCTTTTCGGGTAATTCCCCTGGTCCGTGAAGTGGGACGATCCAAAATGGAAGTGAAAGTGGTTGTCAAGTCAAACTTCAAGCCTACTTTGCTTGCCCAGAAAGTTGAGGCAAGTTTGAGCTGATGCACTCAAATTGGTCATACTGAAATATTTATTGTTCTTCTGCTATTCTTAGATAGGGATACTATTGTGGCTGCCAATATTGCTTAATATTCTTGGTAATTCCCAGGTGAGGATACCCACTCCTTTGAACACTAGTGGTGTCCAAGTGATCTGCATGAAAGGCAAGGCAAAGTACAAAGCCAGCGAGAATGCCATCGTATGGAAGTAAGATCTCGGACAGACATTTTACACTCAGCATGAAAATGAATAACAATTATATTTTTCAAAACATTGTTTACTTGCAATGCATTAATTTATAATTAGGATAAAGAGAATGAGTGGAATGAAGGAATGCCAGCTGAGTGCAGAAATTGAACTTCTGAGCACTGGGGAAGGAAAGAAGTGGACGAGGCCCCCAATTTCCATGAACTTTGAGGTGAAATGCTTTTTCTTGTTTGAACTGTGGCCTAATACAATCACGTTAAATATTCGATAATTAAGATAAATTGAAATCAAATCAGGTACCCTTTGCCCCATCTGGATTCAAAGTGAGGTACCTGAAAGTATTTGAGCCAAAGTTGAACTACAGCGACCACGACGTGATCAAGTGGGTCAGGTACATCGGCAAGAGCGGCCTTTACGAGACCCGTTGCTAGTCGCGATGCTCCTTGGATGTTCTACTCCTCGATCATAAACAACTATAACCATCATTCGACTGTTAGCGAGCATATTAATGCGCTTAATTACTGCACTTAAAATCATGCCCTTGGTTTAACATAGCAACTTCTCGCCCCGTGTCGTCAAGTTCTGGCATCTTTCTGGTTGTTCGACTCTTGATTGTTTAGCTTATATATTCCGTTTGTTTACAGCTGTCTTGTCTGTGGAAATGTGTGCATTATAGATAAGATTCAAATTCTCAAGACCTTTTGATTTTATTCAAAGCAACACTCAAAATAAAGCACTTTTATTTTTCAAGCCCGAGTATCAAGCAGGAATGCCAGGTTGAATGTTAAGTCATAAAATATTTTGGGTGGTTACTTGTGCAAGTAATTTTGATTCCAATAAACAACAGTTAAATAAATGAATGGGGGTCAACACTATCTTATAATAACAGCCACATTATAAATCAAGAAAACAGCACTCAAAATATAAAATCTCATTATGGTGATTGCTTTAGATGTTGAGCTATTTTTAAGTTATTTTGCCTGCATGAAACCATGTGAAATGTCAATGAAAATTGGTGGCAATGTGAGACATTGGCCCAGGGAAGTCCTGCAAACCTGGAAAGAAATCTGCATAATTCACTCACTGCATGCTCCTAATGATGCCAATGAAACGTGGCAATCCATTGATTTCTAAGTGCCAAGTGACATGGTTTGCAGCGCACAAAATACCTTGAAATATCATAAACTCATCCCAAAAGCGATGCAACCATGATAATGTGTACAATAGTTTAGCAACTAAGATGAGATTTTTATGATTTATGTTGTGATCTCAATGCTGATGAAGATAATCAAGGGCTGCGCTTGTGGATAGAAAAAGAACAGAGGTTGCATAGTTCTGGTGCCTTGAAAGATGTATTACAGACTCGTGCATATAACTGGCTGCAAGCCATGGACAAGAACAGTGGGCGGAAGATCTTGAGTGAGGAGATCAAGCTGGCGGAGATAGGTCACTTGTTTCCTCTCAGTGCCGGGCGGTGCTGGCAAATAAACAAAAACTATGGCCGTCTCAGAAGATTCGTGTTTGATCATCCGATTCACCTCAACGGGGTAGCTGTCCGACAAAATTGGATCCGAATCCGGTGGAAATTCAGATGAAATGCGGTAATGATATGAAATGTCATCTACATCTACTACTCGGATCTCTGCTCGAATCCTCAACAAGTTCAAAAAGTCTGCAAGCTGAGACTCCATTTTCTGCATCTCTTGGCTGCAACTCCTACTGCAGGCAAAGATACGAAGCTTGGTGTGCTTTCTCCAACCTGGTACCATGTGAAGAATGCATCCAAGTTGTAAGAGAAACAGGCAAGTTTTGTCAAAGTTGACTGAAGTGGAGAAAATATCAAAGAAATTAACAGGCCACATATCTATGAACATCGGAGCTCCATTATTTTTCACCCTAACTTTGTCCATGTTCTGAAAATGCCTGAAAAGACACACATTTTTTCTTAGTTTTATGGCATCTTGAATCATGAGCACATAATCAATGTTAGAGAAGGCCTTCTCAAATCTTATGTCATCAAAAATCTCGAATGGTCCAAAATTGTTGCCATCTCCATTATTTAGCTGATGTGATCTCAATTCAAATATCTTTCTGTTGAGCATTGACTTTGGTTTGAATCTTACTAAGGTGTCAACTGGAGGTGAGTCATCATAAAAGCCAAAACAGACTGTGTTGGGTTTCATGCCGCCCAAACCCGATAGTCTGACCAGGTGCCAAACACCTTCTCTAACTGTCGTTGCCATGGTCAATTCCACAAATGCTTTCACACTGATTTGTTCAATAAGCCTAACCCAGTGCAGGTATTCTTCCTGCAAAGGATCGACTTTCTCGTCTTTGAAGTCTCCGGTTTTGACGTGAGCCACGACATACATTCCACTCTTTTTTAGATCATTAATGAAGTCAATCAGCTGGCTGCTGAGTCTTGGATTAGCCACCAGAAGAAGCATATGGGGTCTCCAGAATTTGATGTGATCCTTCTGAAGTCAAGCAAGAGAAGGTATTTTCTCACTTGATGGAAAATTAAGGCTTGACTTATGGATCCCCAGGAGTTTTGAAATCCTCTCATGTGAAGACCAATGATGAGCACTATCAACATGGCTACTGATATGAGAGCATAAACATAGTTGATGAAGAAACACATGACCAGACAGCCAATGAGACCAAGAAGTGATGTCATGCTCGAAAAATATTTGAACATTGGTCTGCAAAGTAACATAATGATTTATAATAAATAATACACAAATCATAAGATTTAGCATAAAATTTCAACAAGTTCTTAAGCTAAATCATAAATTAGAAGTTGTTTCAGTTAAAACCTTTGATTTAAGTAAAAGTAGAGAATTTATAAAACAAGAACCACCTAAAATTTGGAGCAGATGTTAAGTCCAGTGCCAGGCATGCTAAGTTGGTCATGGCATAAGACAAGAGGAACATCTCCGAGCACATGGGAGCAATATTGTTCAAAGATCCAATCAAGAGGATCATCTGGAATGGTTTTAAGGGGCAGAAATAAAGATTAAACTTATTACAACAAATGCACAAATTTATGTCCAAATTTTTTTTATACAATTCCTAATGAATTGAAACCTGAACAAGTATCCAGGTAATGAGGACTGCAACAACTGGATTGCCACCTTTTGTGGACATGCTCGCTGGCTTCAGAAACAGTCCTGAAAATTTGTAAATATGCAGCGAGTCATTAAATCGACTGCAATAATCATAATTATAACACATTACATGATCATTTTCGAAAAATAATTCCAGTAAATTAGGCACAGGCATATTAATAAATATGAATACCATTAAAATAACTACACTAAATGTAACATCAAAATAATGTTCCTATCCCCAGGGAGTTAATGCATTTAAGCAGCATTATAACTTAACCCCACCATAAATCTCATCCTTGGCCAGTGCAAAAAGAATCCTTGATCCTCCAATCATGTTTCCCAGAGCAGCTGACAGAGTGGCAGCAAACATCCCAATGGCAACAAATGGGGGCCACAGGTTAACAGAGAGAAGAAAGTTATAGTTCCCAATCAAAAGATCTCTGAAACACCAACATTACAAGAGGTTATCAAACAGGAAGACATCTGTTATGAGATATTCCAATAAAATATCAAAATGAAATGCACTTGGACACAGTGAAAGAACATAGAAGGAGTATGATGATGAATGTAACAAGGGCAAAGGAGGCAGCAGATATTGAACCCTTGGGAATAGCTACTCCTGGATTCTTCAAATCGCCTTCAAATGTAATAGCCACTAGAGTCTTATAATTGTTCGCCATCTGTCAGATCAATTAAATAACAAAACCCACCAGACATGTTGGCGCCGTTCATGATTCCCGTCACGCTGCTGAACAAAACCGAGAACACCACGGCAAAGTTCATCGCGTTTCCGGTGCTATAATCCACTTGATAGAAGCCTGGTGCCGATAAATTCCGAAGCTTTAAAAAAGCTCGATCCAAAATATTTGCGGTCGTACTCACTATAAACATTCTCGACGAACGTCTGGACGCTGAAGCCCGTGTAAGGTGCAGAGTTATCGGAGCAGTTTGGATAAACGGATTCGGAGCTGTTTAACTTTGATTTGCTATTCGAAGCTGGGTAGTCGACGCACATGCCGCCCTGAGCCAGCAAACTTACGATCACCGAAGAGGCGCAAATTATTACAACCTGCAAACGGTGCTAATTCTAAATGTATTTGTGTGTATTAAAAATGTTGGGCTTTGTAAATTAATTCTAAAATGACTCACAAAAAATGTGAAAATGTTTGTCTTTCCATAAAGATGACCTCCAACCAATGAAATGGCAAGGCAGATAATAAGAATTACTGTTGAATACAAGTAGTTGAACCAGAAAGAGGTGGGCAGTCCTGGCTGTCCAGAATTCAGGAGAGTTCCTGAAAATGAACAACTATAAATTACTTTAATCCAAATTCATTCAAGTCAAAGTCTCACCATTCTGCCCAAAATTGGTAGTGAGTGCCTCCACAAGACCTGAAGTATAAAGGCCACAACTGACAACTTGTGCCAGGAAGAACAGCAGCCCAATCGCTCCACCAAATTCAGGTCCCAAAGCTCGACTAATCATGACTTACAAAAGATTGAACTCACAGTCACTCATATTTTAGAGATAATGTATAATATAAAAACTGCAAATACAATAAGCTCCTCCCCCTTCCAATGCTCCATTGGTTGAGATGGCACAGATGGAAAGAATTGTTAGGAACATGATGAAATAAGCCAAGACAAACATCAGCAATGATTCTATAAGCCCAGCCTGACCCAAAACAAATCCTGTTACACAATCAAATGATTTAAATGGTTTTCAAAATAGCTTTAGCTGCACATGAAGAAATTCAAGTCAACAAAAAATACCTAATCTTAGAAACAGAAGAGTGCTGAACATGGCCATTGCAACTGGACAGAACACTCCAGCAAAAGTGCCAAGCGTTCTTTTAGTTTCATGTTTTCCCATTGGATCAACTTCTTTAAACTATTTTAAAATAAACTGTTTCAGTAGATTTATTTTAACAAGCTTTCGTTTTCTTGACATGAAACGCTTAGTTTGACCTGACTAAGAGAAACATCCAATTCTTCGTTGTACATCTGCGGTGTGGACATGGATGAGAGAAGAGGATTCTGTTCGCTTGGCGTTTCGTCAAAACCTAAAGATTCTACCACATCCAAAGGGGGATCTTGATTGCTCGCCATTTTAAAACTAACAAATCGAGTATTTAGTGACACATAAATACTTGCTGCTTAAGACCTGAACCATTAACCAAAAGTCGTCCTTTGGATATTAGGCATCATAATTATAACACTACCAAAAATACATTACAATGTCTTACCCTAGGTGAGGATAGTAACGAAAGTAGTTTTCCAAACATACGAGGCAAGGACCGGCGGGAGAATTTCCAGGTAAAATAAACAACACCCACGAAAAGTACTTTGGTTTCAATCATATGATAGGTGATTGAATTACAAATTGTCAAAATTGTTTTTGAGTTAATCAGGCATCAACTATCTAAGTTCTTTAAAAGCACGCTAATTTGGCATGTCATACATTGCAATTCCAAGCAGTTCCGAAACGACAATAGAAAAATCAAATTAAAGCTATTGTTAATCTTTAAAGTTTTAATAAATTTTAATGTTAAAACGTAAATGACTTTTATACAACCAGCTTTCACTTAGTTGACAGTGGGCATGAGACTCTAACCTCTGAGACTGACGCAAAAAATCGTCAGCTAATTTAGGGGTAAACTTTCGAGAGTTTGACAAAGTTTAGTTTGGGGATATCTAAAATGGAGAAGAAAAACGGCTAAGGAACAAAAGAAAATGCATTATATCTTAAATACCAATTTAATGAACTATTAACTTTGATTGAACTATTATTTAATGAATTAATTGAGTCAAGTTATTATTTCTGGTTAGGATTAGTAGAACCTTTCTTTGTAGGAATTTTGGATCTTGAGAAAATAATGACTGCTTCGGTAGTTGATAGACAAATGACTTCGTCACCCCGCTTTGTTATAGAACATTTTTAGCTCCTCCCCTCTCCATTGAAAATAATTGAAGATGTTGAATTACATATATGTCATAATTTTAGATAATCTACAACTATATGCTATATATCCAGCCACAAGGCAACCTATGCCTTAGGATGAACAAGCTTACTATCCAGCAATAGTCATCACGACTATTAATGACTGCTGACTACTTTACAGCAAATTCTTTGAGCAACCAAGCGTAGGTCCTAATCGCCTAGATCGTGAAATGGACATTAATTTAAATGCCTGCCTTAGGGTTTAGTGAATTATGTTTTGAGATTCAAATAGTTGAATGATAGCGTATGAATCAGAATTTTGCAAGCAGAGGAATAATTTTCAGGAAAATTAGGATACTTTAAATCCCTAATAAACGTTATTATTTGTGTAACGTGTTTGAGTTGCTGTAAGCAACTTCTTATAAAAACTTAAAATTTCGATGATGAATATAAATATTTTATCTTTATTATAAGGCTCCAGATTTTGTGCGTTTTGTTGCGGCTTGAGAAAAAAGATAAGCTAGAAATAACCCACTTTTTTGATGAAATCTGAGAACGAAAAAACAGAAATGAGCTGTGACACTGCGAGGATGGAAAGATTTTTTGCTGCAGAGTAGCGATTCCGAGAAATTCAATATAAAATTGGTTGAAATTTCACATTTTTCCAATTTAAAAAAATTTCAGATATTATTTAAACGATTTTGACAAATGTCAGCCTCCGAATGGTAACATTTTTTTCAAGATGTTGGGAAATGGTTACTTATTTTGTAAAACGGTGCAATTTTCTCGAATGCAAACTTTACATCTCCGACTTCATCGTCAGGTGATAACATTAAAATTACAATATTAATGTTAAATTATAATAAATTGGAATTGTCTTATAAACTGATAAATTTATTTTTAAAGTTGTGTTCAAATTTTCATGGATCATGCTTTCACTATTTTGATGACACAGCAGGTTTCAACACAATTCTTGGAACTGTTGAAATATTTTGAAGTAATATTAGATAAAAGGCATCGCTGTATGATTAAACTGAGAATGATGGCAAAGTTTGAGAAAGTCTGGGGTGATGAGATGGTTAAGCGTTTACCAAAAATTATAATGAAGTTGTTGAAAAGGATGACGCAGAGTGAATCCATGAACTTTTTCACATTTCAGAAAAAGGGAAAATATGCAGACTGACAGACATAATTGTTTGCAAACTCGCACTCCTAGTTTAACTCAGAAACATGTCGGATTTATGGCTTCAGAAGAAGACATTTATCACCAAAGTGAAATCTGTGAATAAGCGATTGTCGTCAGTTTAATAACATCTTTGTTCAGCAATTAAATAATAATAATAATAATAATAATAAAATCTATAAAAATTGTTTCAAATATTCACCATCAATTTTCACCACATTGCTCCATCACGTGCATCTAACTGCCTTTGTCTCATTTCCTCCATTTTGCCGAGAGTCGATTTGAATTCCTCCACGTCCTTATAATGGAACCTCGAGGTTCTAAACTATCAGTTCTACATTTCCATTGGATTATGGAAAGTACTTGCTTCTTCGCTTCAAAATAACGCTCTAAATCCAACTCGAGTCCTTAGTTGCATAGAATGGAGTCCCGTCTGAAAGGAAGGAGGAATTAAAACATTTCCTTATCGTCAGGCGGTCATGCAAGCAATCGTTGGACTTGAGAACAAATTACTCAGAGTGCCCAGAAGAATTCAATATGGCGTTGCTGAAATAAAAAAAAATAAAAAATTGACATTCACTGTTCACGAGAAATGAGACAACATGAGAAGGAGTTTTATTAATTCTAAGGTTTCGTTTGGAATTCAATTTAAACTGAGTAGTTATTTCCTTTAAAAATGTTTCAAAGAAGTTCCGAATTAAGTTTTCGATCAACTCCTCTCAAGAATGAAATGTCAATTCGAGCAGAAGATTTTCCAAAGGGATGAAGATGCACTTAAACATTTAAACCGCTTATTGATAATAACAACATGAATAATTCGAGATAATATTAATAATAAAAAGCCAAAAAAATAGGAGACACATCATCTTCGTAAGAATCTTGCACTTGTGAGGCGATAAATCTCAGACGAGATGCACAAAACCTGTCCTCATACGACCGCCAAGCAACATCGTCGCCAACGTTTCTTTCAGACTCATTGAAACCAAGATTCATTTGTCAGAATCTGTTGGGGGAAGGTCGGGTGAAGTAATATTGTTGCTGGGGTTTGTTGGGAATGGTGGCTTCGTGTACGGAGAGTGAATCTGCCTGCAGATCACTTATTTCCTGAAATTGGGTCAAAATATTAAACAGCAGGACGATAAATACTCGGCCACCAATCAAAGAATTCCACGCTCCATTGAGCGGCCTAATAATTCGTTAAATGACAAATTACTTTCTAATTACTTCTTCCATGTTACAGGAATTCAGGTTTATTCCTCTCCCAATTGTTATTTTGTAATAATAATAATAATAATAATAATAATAATAATAATAATAATAATAATAACAATAATAACAATAATAATAAATAACAATAATGTTAATAATTTATTAGCATTAGTATTAAAACTTTCAAGCATTTATTGTTGAGGGTTTCAAGACAAAGGTCCATTTTAACAACTCGGTTTACAACTTGGGTTCGACAAGTAAAGGCAATAAAGAGTTGACCGGGATGGTGAACCATTTTAACTTCTACAGTGTTGACGACTATGATGATAGTGATAGTGCTGGTGATGACGTTGGTGATGATAATGATGTTAGCAAGGATGATGGAGATGATGATGGTGGTGAGAAAGAAAGGCTACATGAAGACTTCATTCCAAGCGAATTAGCAATTTATAGCTATCAGGATGTGCTTGGAGTTTTATCTGTCCATACATCCCCAGCGATGATGACGTTTATGCGACCATCTTTGAGACAGTCATGTGATGTCATGCGTTTCCGGTTAAAAGTAAGTCATCGAAAAAAAAATTGAAAGCTCGCAATCGATCTGCCGGTGGTGTTTTTCTGAAGTTCATTTTAATTGTTGCAGTGAAATCCAGCAAACGTTTCACGCATCTGCGCTAAACCTCTGCACAATGGCTCCAATAAATATTTCTCAAGACGCACATGCCGGTAGACATTCCTTCTCAACTTTTCAGCCGTCTGGACTTACGATAAACCCTTGTTTTGTTAATTCTTGAGAGGTAAAAATTAAATTTAAAATGGAGCTCCATGGCGGAGTGCATTGAGATTGCGAGTCATTCGCAGTCGCCGAGAAGAAGTTCCGAAGAAATTCGAGTTTCAGCGGCGCATCCCAGAAACTCGTGTTGTTTCTGAGTGGAAATTTAGTTCAAAATTAATGGACCTTACCGTCAAAATCATGTGGGTTCTCTTGATAGCCATGAAGATCTCCTTCTGGACAACTGGCCTCCAATTAACAGGTGAAAGAGATTTCGCATTAGGAATTTGTTGATCAAATCTATTTAATTGTTTTGGATTTATTCCTGAGTTCATGGTTCGGTGATTTTTTTATTTTATTTCGAATTCAATTAAGCACAGAAAACTTGGTGAAGAAACGCTTAAAATGCTCTTAAAACAATGCAAAGGAAAGTCGATGGTCCAAATTTCCTCGAATGTTGTGTAATTCTTTGATCTCAGACCTTGCTTTCGCTGCTTCTGTCGAAGGTGTTGAGAGTCAAGGTTTTGTTTCGTTTTGCTTCAATTCTAGGAAAATGACACGAAAGAAATGTTCTTTGTGAACCTCACTGAATCGGCGTCATGAGTGTCACTGGTTTAAGCAATGACTAGATATTGCCCATGAGAAGAAATTTATGAAGTAAGTGACTTCGGTGTCAGGGTCAGGGATGCGTCGATAATAAGCTGCTCATGATGAGGTGGGATTTACCTCCAATGTGCTGTCTCACAAGAGATCATTCACCGTGGCAATTGCTGAATTTAAAAGTTGCTCGGTTGAAAGAAGGACATTCATGACTTATTTGTAAGAGGGCGATATTTATGAAAATATAGCACCACAGTTGAGCAGCATTGTTGGCTGAAAAATAAGAGAATTTATCATCAGAAGGACCGTGAACGACCTGGAGAACCGTGGAAGTGGAATCCAGGAAAACAAAACGTAGTTCATGGGGTAATGGAATTTTGTTTTATTCATCACAAGGGGATTTATGTGTTGCTGCATCTCAGAGACTCACGTGAGAAAACCCTCAGCTGAAATCATCAGAAAATTCATCATTCACTTAACTCTGCACTCTGTAATTCACTTCCAATTCAGCATAATTCACCCACGAAATCATCCGACTGCATGGAGGTGGAATTTTCGGATTAAGGAACTCGACGTTGTTCGGGACGGCGCTGAATCGATGTTTTATTTCCCGACGAAAACGACAATCAATACATTTACCGACAAACAGAAAAATATCATTCATTGGCAATCACTTCAAAACTCGAAGCATTAAACTTCAAACTTGTGAGGCTGATGAGAAATGAAGTGATTTTGAGGGATAAAGATGAGTTCGGTGTCATCGGGATCAATAATGTCTGATTTTCTTTCGCTGGGTTCAAAACGAATAAAATTTTCATTTCTGTTTTTTAAGGTCTTGAAACAGGTCTTGAAAGCAGCGCCTCGATTATTTCTCACAAGACGACGTTTAACTGGTCGAAATGCACTGCAATGTTGTTTGAATGTCTGACTATTGATCCCCCTCGATTGCTGTCACAACATGGACTCCAATCACAAGACTAAGCCACGTCGATTAGATGTGACTGATGATTAATACTTGACGATTAAAGAGCATGTTTGTATGGAAGTTGCCAGAGAAAGTTTGTCGTTCCCATGAATTTCATCCATCCCAAGTTCAAGGTCGTCATTCATCGTGTTGCAGGCCTCTGGTGATCATTGCGGAGGAATGTGCGTGATGCTTCTTGTCTCGAATTGTTGCCAGGAATGGCAGTCTTGTGATTAATTGGAACAAAATGGAGCCATCTCCGTGCATTAGAGGTGCCAATATTCGCTTGTTTTCAGTATTCTGTTTTATCCTCTTTTCATTTCAAGCGTTTCTTCATTTTGTTTTTCAAAATTCTTCCAAATTGGCTAAAAATGCGCACAACTGAAATTCAGTCGTGAATTTCTGCGATTTTTGCTGCTCAAGTTGTGGAGGGAGATGTTAATTTGAGCACTTGAGGTAACAATTTTCAAGTTCTTTATAATGATGGCTTTTGCATTGCGAAGATAGATTTAAGAAATAAAATAACAATAGCAGAAGTAAGAATTACAAATGTGATGTAATTAAATAACGAACAAATAGAAACAACGAAAACTTGGCAATAATTATGTCGATGCTATATGCGATGAAGTATTGACAATAGAATTGATGACGACGACGACGACGATGATGATGATGATGATGATGACGACGACGACGATGATGATGACGATGATGACGATGACGACGATGATGATGATGATGATGAGGATGATGGTGATGATGATGATGATGATGATGATGATGATGATGATGATGATGATGATGATGATGATGATGATGATGATGATGATGATGATGATGACGACGACGATGACGACGAGGACAATAATGATGAAGGTGATGATGACATCGGCATTGGTGATGGTGGGCGGAATACTCCGTGCAACTCCTTCAAGCATCTCGAGTGAAAACTTAATTCGCATGAAAAACACAGCATCAACAACACATCACTTTAATGCTTGGAACAAATTGTTCACCAAATTAATCAAAATGACGACGATGATGGTGGAGACGCCGTCTTGTATTAATGTGTTTGACAATTATGACGGTAATAATGATGATGATGATAACGATGCTACTGATGACGACAAGTCTTGACGCCTTTTCTACCATATTTTCCACATATCGCTTCGCAATGCCGTGTTTTCGGAATTTCAGAAAGCTTGTCGTGTGAAGAAGAAGGCATATTGGAGGCACTGCAAGGTTGTTGTAATAGTTTCAGTCGATGTTATTGGTGTTGTTATTGTTGTGGTTGTTGGGCTTCATGCAACGAAGCATATACGTTTGTCCGAGAGAGCATGAAAAGACCAGCTAATGATTCTCTCCACCGTTTCAACTTTCTATCATTCCCTTCCAGGCTGAGTAATTGAGTGGAAGTGAGCGATGGATTCAACCCTGAAGAAGGGTGGTTCTGTGGAGGTGCAGATGCTGGGTTCTCATGAATTTTGAACAACATGCACTGGACCATGAATCATGGATGCCCGCAAAAGAAACAGAGTGAGTGGAGCAGGACTCGGAATGGAATAACTTGCATCCCGCGGAAATATTTTAGAAAAACTTGTTGGTATGCTGAGCGTGGAGGAAATCGACATTTTATTGTTGTTTTGTTCTCTTTCACCTGCGAAGCATGATTTGTTTGTTTTTAAGGAAACATTTCCTTCCCTCCACATAACGACGTGCTTTGCCGAAAGAGATCTCAACGTGACAATTCGGAAAAATTCCTGTTGAAAATAGGATTCGAAGAAAATTCCTGATCAAATTCACTGCTACAAAGTGGAGGAAAGACATTCAATGCTTGATGATGGTCAAGGCAGAGTAGAGCAGCAGTATATTGTTGAAAGTTGTCATTCGGTCACTTGATGGATAGTTTTGTGTCGCTCTTCAATTTCAAAAATATGAAGCTTCTCAGGAATCAAATATCGCTGAAGTTTCACTTTTTCAGAATGAAATAATAATATTAATATTAATAATTATCGACTCAAATAACTTGAATAGCCTCACATCAACCAATCTCTCTCTCGTCAATATCTTTCTTTATCTCACCAGCAATTTCAACTAAATTGGGTGGATTGACTCATGGAAATTAAACCAAAACCAGGCAGCAATTGCCTCTCATTCACCTCTCATTCACTTCCCATTCACCATATATTCATTCATCTCTCATTCACCACTCATTCACCTCCTCATTCAGCCTTCATAAGTTTCCACGTCAAGCATCGTTAGGACTCCAGTGACATGACTTGTTCTTGAAGGTATTTACAGAATTTTTAGAAGCAATTTGGAAAGTTTCGAATAAATTGCTCCTACTTTCAAATATTTTTTTGACTCTTCTCTGCGAAACTAGATTGAAGGCTGATATTTACGAATGTTGGAAAATATTTATGAAACGCCAGGCAAATCCGAGCGGTTCTCAAATGTGGTTCGAATTCGTGCTTTGAGGAAAGCATTTTGTCAACGTCGTTGTTATGGCACGACGCTCGGATGTTTGTTTTTCCGAGCAGGTTTGAGACACGTCTGCCTCTTTTTTTCTCATTTCCCGCCAATTTTATGCTCCATCGAGAGCGAGTGTGCTGCATAATTACTCGTAAAATTTCATTAACTCCAATAATGCAGCCAGCATTTTCAAGTATGACTCATGTGTTGCAAGGAGACACGGACTTGGACGTAGTGGTGAACGTCTCAAAAGAATGCCTTCGTGTCACGTCGCAAACTCCTGAGAATTCTTCCGATAACAGGACGATGACTGATAAGCGAGAGATGGCTCTTATTGATCAATTCCGACACCAAACGAAGCAGTAGAACTTAAAACGACTTTGATGGATTTTAATTCTCTTCCAATTGAATGCAATCATACTTGTTAATCAGTCTTTAATTAAATTAAATCAGAAATGTGTTGAAATAAAAGTGCTTCATTAGTAAGACTGGCACGTGGTTGCTCTCGGATATTACGGCTTTAATCGTGGAGTACCTCGGTGGCTTGCTTCTAATCAGAGGCGCTGAGTTCAACACCACCATGAGGCTGACTGAAGTGCACAATAATATGGAATAACAACTGAGTGAAAGTGAAAGAAGACTAAAACATCTTCGCAGAGAATCAAACGATGCCATCTTTTCAATCGAGCAGGTCGTTCATCTGAACAACGCCTCCAACAACAACCTGCGCTGAAATTTTTAAATTCCCGCAACACCGCTATCTCCGTGTGCTATGGAAGTCAGTGGAATGGAATATCGCGGTTAATGTATGGAAGTCCCCCCCCCCTTCCCTCCCCACTCTTCCCTCGAAATCTCCGATGTGAACAAATCATGGAATCGTTTTGAAATCATAACAATATTTCATCCATTCTGCATTCATGCAACTGTTGCTTGTACGACACAGGTTTCCTGGTTGGATGATGAATAGCTTGAAACGGGTCCTGCTAAATTGGTGTCATCAATTTCACTCAAATATTGAAAGAGGAAGCATGGTTTAGAAATTACGCTGCATGTCACGTTATGAGATGAAAAGCCTCACTTATTAGCATGTCTTTTAAGCTATTCCTAATTATTGGCTTCAAATGAATGGCGAGAGAGGAAGCGAGTCCTAAATCTGTTGCTGAAAGGAGGGATAACTGAGTTCCTTAGCAAGATAAGAATAAAATATGCCAAGATGTACTGTAATGAGAATAAAATATTCAGCGAACCCTCCAATAACCAAGCATTGATGTGCAATTTATTGAATAAATAGAACTTTTTCTCCGATTCACTCGACATCGATTGATATGCAAATTAATGCAAAAGCATTTTTTAAACCAACTTTTCCGGCCATCCCTGCAACTCGACAGTGGAGCGATAAAGTCACAATAAAACCCGGAGTCGTTCACTTCTTTATGAAGCTTTTCAAAAGCTCGACATGTTTAGATATTCAGCGAAGAATTTTTGCAAATATCACAGAATAGCTTTGAGAAGTTCCCTATCAGCGATGTGCAGAGTGCAAAATAATTATTTTTTATTAAACAAGAATAATTTCCAATTTCAAGTCCTCTTGAAAATGGAATTTTTGAAACGAAATGAAATGTTTTCTTATCGGCATCCACCTGGCAGTCTTTTGCTAAAAAAAAAAATAGCAACTCCAAAACTCCTCCACCTGTTGAAGACACGAAGTTCTTCCTAACTTTCTCTCAAGTTGAAAGTAATAAGACTTCTTTCTCATCAACTATCCTCCAGAAAAAAATAATTGAATAGCAGTTTCATTATTGTAATGTAGAGTAATTTAAATTAAAGATCACCGAAGAAAATGAAGGTCGGAAGATGGCCTTCTCGGAGGGAGAGAATGAATGATGGTGAATTATCTCTTAATTGCCACTCGGATGTTTCCTGTGATGTACGTTCGGAGGTCACTGAGTTGCAATTTGAAATCCTACATGATAGCTGATCGGCGCCATCCAACGGTGATCCAAGCATTTATTTATTTCCAACCATTTCTTCATTGCAGAGGAGTACTGCACTTCGGAACGTTTCAATGCCAGATGTTCCTCCTTCGAAATTCTTCTCATCCGAAGGGCCCTCTACGGCAGACTGGCAGCTGGAAGGTGCATCACCGCAGAATACGCTCACGCCATTGGCTGTTTCTCTGACGTCACCAGTTACGTTGACGAGGTGTGTTCAGGCAGAACGAACTGCTCTCTTCTCGTTGCTAGCCTCGATTCCATCGCCCAACCCTGCGCCAAAGATTTCAAATCCTATCTCGAAGTCACGTACGAATGTGTAAAAGGTTGGACTGATGTTTATATTCGCTCTCTTGAGAATTTCACTTGTGAAACACTCGGATGCCATGAAAATGGTTTAATTAAATTTGCTTTTCAACATCTTCAAACGCCATTGTTCTAATCACGTCCCTAATCCTGTTTCAGCTTCTTTCGCGGATGACTGCATTTCACAGAACGAAACCAGACTCAACGACACAAGCGGATTTTTAGCCCTTTTCGAGCGCGCCTCAAACTCGACTCATTATCACATCAAGACTTCTTGTCCCTGGGTCATACAGGTCAACAAAGGTCAAAGAATAAACGTCACGTGGCAAGTCAGCCCGTCCACCCATTCCTTTTCCATGGACGACGGGAGCAGCGACAATATGAATGAAGACGACTCCATGGAGTTTGAAGACGACACCGAGTTCTCTTCCTTCGACCAGGACCAAAGACTTTCCACCACCGACAGGATTTCCTGCCCTCTCCAGGTCACCTTCGTGGAGTTTTCAGGCTTTCCAGTCACACACATCCTCTGCCGAAATGAAACCAAAGAACCTCGCATAGTTTATTTGTCAAGGACGAATAGATTGGAAATAAAAGTTGCATCCCTTCTCGTGCCACACGAGG
The DNA here is from genome assembly GCA_011800805.1 of Hirudo medicinalis. Lineage (NCBI taxonomy): Eukaryota > Metazoa > Annelida > Clitellata > Hirudinida > Hirudinidae > Hirudo > Hirudo medicinalis. Next base: position 297,784 of record MPNW01000161.1, on the reverse strand, counting down.
TTCTGACATCAGAATTTGACTTGAGCGCCACACGAAAGCACGGCAGCGAACACACATCGGTGAAGTCGAAAAGGACGAGTCTATGGAAGCCTCACGTTCTTCACTACAACGGTATGAAATGTTTTAAACAATCTTCAATTAAATTTAAATCTTCCTATTCATTCAAGAACTTTTTTTCTAAAAGGACAGCAGTGTACTGTTGAAAATTGGAAATTTAAAATAAATTTAAGTCCTTCTTTGAAAACCTTGTGGAAAAGGTTTGTGTAGGGGAAGTTTGTGACTGAAGTTGTATTCGCAACCCAGTGGAAGTTGAATTTGTTTATTGCCTGCGCGTCCTAGGCCTCTCACTGGTTCTCTAAGGCAACAAAATTGAGGAACACGAATCCCGGAAATAAACTTTTCTAGTTGGTCAACCGTGAACAATATTCAGGATGCACTGAGTTTTAGCAGATTAACTGGCAACTTTCACTCCATTCGCGTCGGCGACCAAAAAAAGTCGATGAAGTGGAAAGACAACGGATATGAACATTGGCATCATGCACAAACATCTGTCACTCTCTTGCATTTCAAATCCGATTTCCAAAACAAAACCGTTCGCTTCTGGCTCAAAATTAGAATTAAAAAAAAAAACTCAAAATTAATTAGAAACAAAACTAAGTATCAAATAAAAAGAATCTAATTGAATAAATTTAAATATTATTAATTCTAAAGTGAAGTAATAAGGCGCCTCTGACGCTATGCAAATGGCGCATTATAAATTAACTATTATTATTATTATTATTATAAAATAAAATATCTAATTAATTAGCACCACGTAACGAAATGAATAGGAAGGAATCACAAACAAAGAAGGTCAATTTTGGTTTCAGCATGAAACGTCTTTAAGATGGATTTCTTGAAAGCTTTTTGGAGCTCAAAAGTGCCGATGAATTCAATAAATTAACGAACGAATTTCCTCATCAGACCTGTGAATGTTACATTTATTTTTGCTGCAATAATTATTTATGATTAATTATTATTTATTACGATTATTTATTATTTATGGTTCGGTTAATTAACTATCGAGGTGATCATGAGAGCGACTTTAATGAGAATGACTTTAAACGGAAATATTTAGAAATGAAATTCTTCCAGTGTTCGGATGTCCGTATTTTCTGCTGCCCACCTCCGCAAGCATCAGCAAACACGGAGAAGATGTGGCCATCATGTGCAACGACTCCTTGGAGATTTTCTACGTCACGTGTGTCGGCAATCAGTGGATCGGGGAGATCGGAAACTGTTCCAAGAGCGGTTGAAAGTTCACTTTTCCAGCCATCTTGTTGGTCGTCTCTTGAAATGTTTTCTTTTTTCTTTCAGCTTTCAAGATGAAGCCTCCATCCATGGTGTCTCACTCCAGCGGAGATTATAAACGAGGTTAGGAAATTGTTCTAAATGATTTAAATGACTTTCCATCACTGGGGAAAAAATCAAGAGCTGGCAATAACGAGGCGATGAAAGTGGAAAATAGTTCATTGTGTTTCATTTGGCTTTTTATCGCTTCAAGACGTGTCCAAACAGAACTCAAGTGGCATGTTCTTCCTTCTCATTTTTTCCGGGAAATTCATCAAATTTCAGCGAATGATTTCAGTAAAAATTGTTTTTTGTGCTTCCTTCACGTGAAATTCCTGCTGCTTGCAAACTAATGGAAAATGGATGAACATTTTCAACATTATTTTTTTTTGCAGTAGTTATTATATTTTTGATGTTATTATTATTATTATTATTACTATTATTATTATTATTGTTATTGTTGTTGTTGTTGTTATTACTATTAATATTATTATTGTTATTACCGTTATCATTATTATGTATTACTTTTGCTACCATTGTTATTACTGTTGTTGTCTTTGTTGTTATAATTGACAGTTTGTCGAAAGAAGCCACATATTTGATTGAGTACACTCCCTTGATAACTTAAAATTGCTCCTGTTTGTTGGAAAAGGAAAGCTTTTATGAGTTTCATTCGATTACGTCATCAACTCCTCTGCCTCGTCGACAGTGTTTTAAGTGATAACGATTCAGCCATTTTTAAATAGAATTTAAAAGATCGCATGAAACATGTTTTTTCCATGATTGACGCCTGAGATGGCTTTTCGCTCCCTGGAGTTGTGCGAGTTAAATTGGAGAGGAGACATCTCAACTGTTCCTGGAGCACCGATCATTTCCAGCTCATGAATCGATTTGATTGATATGACACGTCCTCACTCCAGTGTCCCAGGTGGTGGATGGACCATCTCCGTCCGATCCATCAACCAGTTCCTGGAAAACAAACAAGTCAAGTCCCCTCCAATAAGCGAGCATAAATTTCGCATTCTCTCCAATTTTTGCTCCGATTCAACAATAATGTTTGTCGTAATCTCTAGGCCATGAGTTACAAGCACACACTAGTTGCTTCACAACGAATTATCATTTTGAATCGACCAAATTTTACAAGAGTTATCTACTAAATAATGTTCATCACCTGTTCATACCATGTTGACATGGCTGAGGTGACGGGAATGTTGGAGCATTGTTGCCTCTTGAGAACCATTACAAAGTTTCTGCAATTCACAGACAATAAGAATTACAGCTAATGTTGTTACTTCTAATTATTACTATCTTTAATAATATTAATATTTTTAAAAAATGCACTTTTGATTTCCAAGGAGTGGCTTTGGCAGTACTGACAGGAATTGGATTGGGAATGGTTGCAGGAAGTTTCATGCTACTTACGATTTGTCTGATGAGGAAGAGGAGGTGAGTTGCAGTGTTCTGGTTGTTCGATGGATGGATGACGGAAAGAATTTATTTGGAAGGACAGATACAAAGTGAAGTGATAGAATAAATAGGTGGGCACAAAAGTCGAGCAAGCAGATGGATGGATGGAAAGATGGATGGATAAGTAAGTGGAAAGAGACCGAACCCGTGGTGAGCAATAAGAGTTTCTAGAGAGGGGTCGGCTTCAACTGAGACCAAAATTGAAGCAGTTCCAAGCGAGATGACAAGCTTTATGGGACTTAAACTGGGGGTTTGCCTTGTAATACCCAGCAGTAATTGGAGGCAAGTCATCCGTCTTGTTGAAATCCCTCCTCGGAAAATTATTCACTCGCACGCCTCTAACCGAGTTTAGCCGGCAAAATGTGCGATGAGTAGAGTTTGTTCATCAATGTAGAGATGAGACCTAAAATCTCCCAAGGAACACAGGAGACAACAACTTCAGACAGAAAGATCTTTGGACGCCTTCGAACGAACGCATCTTGAGTTGGCTTTCCAGACTCGGGTCAAGATGGCGAACATAAATCGAATGTGGAGATTTTATGGAGCCGTGTTTATGACTGCCTCCTCTTATTCTCTCAACAACAGCAACGACAAACTTCCCGCTAAAACAAGAGCGTCTGCTTTTCGTTTCCAAAGAATTTCTTGGTTCCTCGTCTTTAACCATATTTTAGTTTATTGAAACCATCCAAGTGCGCTGCTTCTCAAATTGACTCTAATTTAAGAAACAGTTCACAAAAGGGGACTCTAAAGAACAATGTTTTAAATTTTGGGGTCTGACAAATCATATTTGGTACTTTACTTACATTTATCTCATACGACGTTCAAGTAGTCAATCTGTCTTGCAGGTCGAATGCAACTTCGAGGCAAAAATCATTGAAGAAACATTCGAGGTCAGACATGAACAGCATCAGCATGACTCAAAACTCATGCCTCATGCACCAGCATCCCTGTTGTGCAAATCAGGGGAGGACACATTTTCATCGCATCAAATCCGACCTTTCGCGCTCGAACGGCGCCGGGGGCTCAGAAGAGGCGTACTGGGCCACAAAAGTGAATCACAGCGAGTGTTCCTTGTATTCGCATTGCTCAGTCGGCACCAACGACACGATCACCACACCCGTCAACCAATGGCCTGCCATTGTCGAAGATTCGAAATTCTGTAACACTGTCTGTCGGTCGACGGCAATTCATTCCTCTGAGGAAGAAGCGGGATTCAGTCCGGTGACAAAACGCTCAGATCACCCACTTGTCAGGCACTGTCCACACCTCTTTCGTCACTCGCCCAAGCCCGTGTTGGAGAGTGCCGATCAGGAGACCGATTGTGCTGCGAGGCGTTTAGAAGAGGAGCTTGTTTGCAGAGCGAAGAAGAATCATTTCGATGTCATCTGCACGAGCCCAGTGGCGTTCGAAAACGACTGTCAGTCGAACCAAGCCTCCTGTCTGCTGAGTTGCCACTGACTGAAAGGAAACAAGAATTCTTTATCAACTCCAGCTCATCATCCATTAACAGAACTCTCTCAAACATATTCAGATTTTGACTTGCTGGAGACAAAACCACGATTAAATAGCAAGCCATTTGACTTAGCGGCGTTTAGCGTTTATTCTTATCGAAGTCTTTAGAATTAAATAAAACATGAATTATTTCTCAGGGTTGCTCGATAAAGTGCCACTGTTCGAAGCATTTGTTTGAATTGCTACTTACAAAACTTAATTATGCGCCGAGAAATTCGAGTCTGGTTGGAACCAGCTGAAAGTTGAAAGGCGAGCATTATCGGCCTGATAGAATGGTTCTTGTGACAATCTCGGTAAACAGCGATTTGCTTTAAATTTCGAGTACCAATGGACGATGAATGGAGAGGTGAGCAGTTTTTACCTTCGATAGTTTTACGAAAAATGAACAGGATTAATGATTCTTCTTTGAGCAACGAAAGTTCAATAGTGTGCCTCTTCTAAAGCTGCAATTATATCGTTTGCAGTCGTAAAGCATTGCTCCAGCGATCCCAGGATAAGCCCAACTATTTTGTCGCTTATTGGAGGCTTATTTGCTCTTCTTTTGAACGATATTTAAAGTATTTATCAGTTTTTTTAAACTCACAAGCTTCTTTACTCTTCTTTTCCGTCTTTAACCCCGTTGATCTGTTGTTTTTTTAGCCTAATTAAACTTATCTGATGATATAATGACTTTCCCAGGATTTCGATTGTCTCTGAATAAGCGTTTCGAATAAAAAATGGTCAAACGCTTCGTGGGAAATCTCCAACAAAGGACCATTGTTGTGCCGAAAATTATGGTTTCGGATAAAATCCCAGGCAACAAATCGAACAAAAAAAGAATGCATTGGTACCACCGTCGCAGCCCTCTGATAGGAAAGAGATAAGTATCGAATGCGGGGAAAATACACAGAAACTAAATCCACATTCAGTCAAGAAATAACTGAACAAGGTTGTTATTCTAATAACTAGTTCAAGAAACTCTTTCTGACATCTTTTTATCTCTAAACCTCACTGTCTCGTCTTGCATAGAACTCAACCTTGATCTACCGGATGGCCGTTCAAGCATTGAAAACAAATTGATTTCATTGTTCTTTTGTATTGTACTTCCAGCTGCTTATGTTGGATCACAAACGACTGGGCAGCAATTAACTCACGATTTTTCATTTAATTCTTGTGAGTGGTATCTTCGAAATAAATACTTTATTTTTTAAATAAATATTTGTGCTAGCCCAACTCTGCTTGCTCAACGACTTAAGCGGTCTAGCTCTCCAAATCAAACCAGATTCAACTGGCCAGCCAATTTACTGCCTTCTTTATAAATCGGTGAAATGCTTTTCATTATGTTGCCAAGCTACGCATTCGAACGCACCCAATTTGTTATGAATAAATGGAAAGGTGGAACAATCTTGTTTCGTCTTTAAATTTAATATTACGAAATGCAAGCCTAATTTGGAGATGTCATACGTTGAGTTATCCGTGAATAACTGTCCATCTTGGATGTTTTCAGATTTGATTAAACAGCCCAAAGAGGGTAACGCCGCAGACTTGTCCTACCAATGTTCAACTGGAAGTAAATACAAGAATGAGACATCTCATAAGCTTATGGGTGAGTCAGAATTTTTTTCCAAATTCAAACCAACGATTATTCGATGGCTGATTGTGATTTTCAAGATTTTCAAATCTCCCTTCACCAGCAGACAAAGTAAGAAATCTCTTTTTTTTATTATAATTTTTGCTATTTTGCATTCACAAGCGTTCTTTAGCGAGTAATGTTTTTGCATCGGTAATGTTTTTGTGGTTGGTCGTCATGCCTTGGAAAGTCTTATTAAAAGTTTATTCTGCCTCGATGAACTTCCTCTCGATTCAATAATTTCTTCCTTCTTTCGAGGAAAAATCATTACAAAAATTAATTCTAATTTCAACGTATTATCAATTGTTATTAAACATTTGCTGAGCTTATCAGCTTGAAATCCTTCAACTTTTTACGGCAATATTTATAGAAGTGAAGTTCTGACATACGATTAGAAAGTAAGTGCAATTTGTAAAACGTAACTTCTAGGATGAATTTTAAAATGTTAAAACCAGTAAAATCGATGACTTTTAAAGTCGAAATGGGTTTCTCAGAACAAGCAGGAGTTAATTAAAAACTGTGTATCGATTTGGTAAAAGTACCTTTCAACAAAACTAAAAAAAGCTAAAACATATGATAGATATGCGGAGGGAATTCACAGCAAAGATACATTTCTTAATTATTTAAAGCGATTCTTTTAATGAAACATTAAAAAAGTTACTCCACATTCTCTAAATATATTTCAATACATCAATTAACATATTTTTAATTCAAAATTTTACAATTTTGATGTTTATTTAACAGTTATAATTCATTTCAAATTGTATTTTATTCATAGAAAAGGAAGCGGAGCGTAAATATTGTTAAAATTTTAATATTTCTTGACCTTATGGGGCCTCCAAGCTGCTTCAAATATCTCAAAAACTTTAATTTTCTTCGAAGCTAATGATATTCACTCTTTTTCAAAAAGGTCTTTCAAACCTTTCAAACGAAGTTTTCCAAGAATAACCAGTTTTCAAGATGAATCTAAAAAATTCCATGTTCACGTTCGTTATTACCTTCATAATATGGGCACTTTTATTTGTTTTCGCTTTAAATGAAATGTTATTGAATTACCTAAAATGTTGGTAAAATTAATAATTAAAAAAAAATAATTTAGAGGAATTAGATGAATTCTTTTCATCTCGTCCATTCATTCTTACTTAATTCCTCCTTCACGGTTATAAATCAACGGCTAAATTACTCAGGAACAATTCACGTTTTGGCTCCTCTTTCCATTTCTATCGTTTGTTCTTGAAACATCGTGGACCAACTCGAGAGACGTTAAGACCTTGGATGATTTAATTTATTGTCTGCTTAAAGTTGAGTTTTATTTTTAAAAACCTAAATTTTAGCCCAGGTATTAATATTTTTTATGTAAAATTTATTTTATTCATATAAAGAGCATGCCCAGAATGTGGATTCGCAGCATCTAGTCTCCCTGAATGAGTTATGGATGAGTGGCTGCTCTTAATCCTGCCTACCTTATGTGGATCATTGCTTCATGATTCTATGTTTCTCTACAATTCATGAGTTCATTTAATTTTTTTTTCCAGTTTAATGAACAATTCATCTAATAATCCGTGATCATTATACATCGCTACATTTTTGTACAAAAGGACAGCCCGAAGGGACGTACTCCCGCTGATGGGCTGTCTGTTCCAATGAAATAACTCAAAGCCGAATGTCAAAAAAGGAATCAATCAGAAGTGCAAAAATTTATAGTAGCAGTTCAAACAACAGAAATTAGACGCACGACGGAAAATCCACATGAGATGATTTCACTCATATCAAATATATGATTTGTAAGAATGTTTGAATATGGATAAGGACTCAGAGGATATAATGGCGGCGGGAATCGAAGAAAATATGCTCTGGGGCCAGAACATTTCAATGAAAATTTTTTGAGCGAGGTACGAGAAGCTTCAGGTTTATATTTCTCCGAAAAACGCAAACCATAAGAATGAATATCCGATGAACGTGTACAAAAAAAGTACAATTATTGAGGCAATAGATTGTTGGCATATTTGAACATGAAGATGGCAGTCAGAAAGTCATTTATTTGGTAAATATTTAAAAAAAAAGTAGATTTTTCTTAAAAGGATGGCTTGGAGGATGACGAGGGAGGAATATTAAAGAGGATACGAATAGAGCGTTTCTGTGGTATGTGAAGAGAATTTAACCTTGAAGTGTAATTGGATGCCCACACAATATTACAATATGATAAATGAGGATATATAAGCGTATAATATAACAAAAGTGCAATCTTTTTGTCAATAAAAAAATCGAATCTTAGATAAGATCCCGTTGTTTTTTGCAATTTTGGACAAGACATAATTAGTGTGATCAGACCAATTTATATGTTCATCCAGCCAAACACCTAGGAATCTACATTTTGGAACACGATTAATAATAATACCATTTAAATACAACGAAACATCAAAGAAGGGCTTAGTTCTATGTTGAAATAAGATATAGTTGGTCTTTTTTTAATTTAGAGAAAGTTTATTTGAGCAGAACCAATCAAACAGAATCAAGTTAATATTTGTGGTCAAAGTTTGCAGATTATCGCCCGAACAAAACAAATTAGTGTCATCAGCAAATAAAATGAAATCTAAGAACTCTGAAGCGTGGCACAAGTCATTAATGTAAATAATGAAAAGAAGTGAACCCATAATGGAGCCNAATTAGTGTCATCAGCAAATAAAATGAAATCTAAGAACTCTGAAGCGTGGCACAAGTCATTAATGTAAATAATGAAAAGAAGTGAACCCATAATGGAGCCTTGGGGAACGCCACAAGTGATATCCTGAACTAGCGAAGTCGAATTCAAAAAATGGACTTGTTGGGTTCTATTTGATAAGTAGTTTTGAACCATTCCAAGACGATGCCACTGGTAATAGTCCAATTTTCTTAAAAGAATGGCATGATTGACAGTGTCGAATACCTTTTCCAAGTCCAGGAATACGCCTATGGAAAATATATTTTGATCAATTGATTTAGCAAATCTTGGTGTATAGGTGTATTTCCTGTCTTTGTTTCTTCTAAAAGATTTTAAGTAATTTCCTTGAAGTCTTCATCGGATTTAAAATTGTAATCAAGTCAATCAAAATCAATCATTGTAACACGAATATGTGATCCTTCTCTTCACGATGCCAACACGTTGTTAAATAAATCGGTCTAATAAATCAAATTTTGTTGAATCGTTATCAAAACCTTAGTGTAATTAAAAAAATAAGAAATCACAGCAAATAGTAACAGTTATTATAAAAGTATTATGGTGCTTGTGATGATGTCACGGGAAGGGCGAAGGTGTTACGAAATCATTTCATGCTGAATGTTGAATATAAAGTTAAAACAGAATTCAGAAATAAGATTCAACTTCTTTCGTGCTATCGGATACTTGATCACAAGAAACATCAGATTGAAACGCTCAATATTCTCAAGATCAACTCGAATTGTTTGAGAAACATTGAAGCTTTCCATAAAAAAAACAAAAAAAAACTAATCACTTTCCAGGTCTGACAACTGCAACGGACTTCCACCTTCGCTCACGTGTTTCCACTGCGGAATGGGTTCAAGGTTCTCCTCCAACAACCTATCTACGGTTGGAATCTCCAAGTTTAATGTCGTCATTTGTTTTTGTTTTAAATTTAGTTTTCTTCTTCATTTTGGTCATATTATCGGAGGTGTCTGGAATAAATTATAATTCATTATTTATACGTAAGTTATATGCATGGAATCTCAAAAATGTAATGTTACATTTCTTTTCCTAAAAGACCAAGTATGTTCGCCTTATTTTCAGAAATCCTCAAAAATCAATTTTTATTTTTCGTTCTGCGAATTAAATTGGAGTAGCACTACGTAATTCCGAGAACTCTCAAGTAATAAGCTTTTTGTCCCAGTTTAAAGAGAGCTTGGTCTTTAACCACAGTGGATTTCAGTATCCGAATCAAGGGCCATTAGCTTAAACCAGGTCAAACCTATTTCCTGATTAAAAATGCTCTTGCGCTGGAACTGTGTCAGCTCATCCTGATCAGGCACTTGATTTACTTTCCATTTGCTCTCCGCGGATGGGGTGGTTGATTCATCTCGTCAAAGACGAGGATCAACGCTGAACCTGAAACGCTGAAATCTGCCATTTCCCTTTAATGTTGGGAATCACTAAATTCTTTTTTACCTGAAATCTTTCATCACTCTTCTATGCTTATTCCTAGGTTTGTTGCCGATTGTTAAGTGCCTCCTATTAATATTTATTTAAAATATAACACTTAATTGACTTAATTGTCAACATCGTAAATTGCATTTTATATCATTAATACAATATATATGAGTGTATTAATACAATATATTTGCATGAGTGATAAGGAATCAGTCACATCAATTTATGTGGTTCGATGGAGCACCAGTCTGAGTGAATGTTTCTTATGGTGACGTATGTTACCAATAGTACTAGTAGTATTACTATACATATGGTATCAATTGAATATAATGTACTTATTCTATAATCTTTGTAGGAACTGCAAGTGAAAGTCAAGGAAGTTTCACATGTGGAAAACGTTTTCAGAAAATTTGATTCAATTAAGTAATTTTCTGATAATGTGTCTTAATTTATTATTTGAAACGAATAATTAATAATAAATTGTAATAATTAGTCTGTTAAGTGACAATCTGATGGTATTGCTTATCTAATACGAGATAAGTATTTAGAAATATTTTTGTAGCGAAATTTATTTCAGGGACGTGCCCATTTCAGTTGAGTCGTTGCAGCAACTGGCTTGTTTAAGTTTCAACAGTTGGGATCACGATGAAGCGGACATGCTTTTCTTTCTACAGTCCATGTTCGTGGAGTTGTCTCTCTTGCATGACTTTCAAATAGAGGTACTTATTCTGTATGAATGATATTTCTTACTTAAATAAAAATGTTTGAAACCGTTCCATTTCTGAAACATGTTCTAATGTGAAGGTGACAACATTTCAAAAGTGGTTGATGAAAATCTACTTGTGCTACAACGATGTACCATTCCACAATTTCAAACACTGTTTCTGCGTGACGCAAATGGTTGGAAAGGAAGTAATTTGATATAAAAAAAAAACGTTCAATCCCCTTTAAAACACTAAACTTTTATGGCAGACGTACGCTTTGATCCATGTGATGAAGCTCCAGACAAAGATTTCACAGCTGGACGTCTTCATTTTGCTGTTTTCTGCTCTCTGTCATGATTTGGATCATCCTGGTTTCAGCAATGCTTTTCAAGTAGAAGACTTTTAGTTATTTACTTATTAAAATGATATATTTATATTTCACTTACTTATATGGAATTTGACAATGTTCCGGAACATTCATTAATGGTTATCCACTTTGAATTGCTTTAGTGCAGCAAGATGTTATTACGTGTTCTTGAAGTACTGTTGAACATACGCTACTCTAATCAAACTCTATCATTATCGTTATCGCTTTGATCGTAGCGGAAAATATAAGTTGTGCTGGGGGACGTCCTCCACTAAATGGTAGGACGCAGCTTAGAATTGAAAATTTATTTTAGTTGAATTAGTATTTTCAAATAATAAGAACATAATTTGAGTTAAAAATTTGTTCATCTTGCAGCAATTCTAGGTGGATAATTTTTGCATTATTATCATCGACTTTGTTAAATTTATTACATCATTCACATTTTTTAATTTATAAATTAATCCTCAATTCTCAAAGTCATGGTTTGTTTAATGAAATATAACTCGTTCAACTTGGATGCTTAATTAGTGATTATTACGCTAATAATAATAAAAATAAAGTAGCAGATATTAATTATTAATAGGCATTAATTATGTCTATTCTCTATGGATCATCGGATCTTGCATGATAGCAGATGATTTCTTAAGGTAATAATAAGTGTTTGTATTCGTAACCTTGCTTATTCAGTAACTCATGAAATATCATTCATAAATTTGGTATATGTGCTGGAGTACAAAAGCACATGCTATTTGATAGTTGCTTGATTTAGGTGAACTCAGTCTCCAATCTGTCAATCATTTACAATGACTCCTCCCCCCTGGAAAACCACCATTGTTCCACTGCCTTCAAGATTTTGATGGAGGACCATATCAATATCCTGAAAAACTGGGATTCAAAAGATTTCCTAGCTTTCAGGAGAGGAGTGATTAGGTGATTGTTTCTCGCTGAATGTGCATTATTTACTCAGTGTTCCGTTTAATTGTTAAACCTTACTGAGCAAAGTACAGCTCGATATTGATAGCATATATTATAGCTAATATTAATATTGTTATAATTATTAAATTTAATATTGCCAGTCTAATTAATAAAGACGACCACGAGTTAATGAAAATAATCCCAGTTAATAAAAAAATACTTAAATTATGTTAATATATTATTTCAAATAAATTTAACCATTGTCATTTTAAGGTGCATTTTAGCGACCGATATGGCTAAACACGACAGCATTATGTCTGAATTCACAAAAATATTGGCTGAGTTCGATTATAAGAATCCTCATCACAAGAATATGGTTAGTTTTGGAGTTTTTAATTACATAATTTGCCTGACGAATTATTTAAACGTTGACGCAATGTTGATGGTTATACTTCAGCTCATGATGGTGGTAATCAAGCTGGCAGACATTTCGAATGAAATGAGAAGTACTGAATGTTCCACTCTTTGGATGGATTGCCTCTTTAGTGAATACTTCAACCAAGTTATACCCTTTAATAAATTCAGTGTTACGAATTAGTTAAGTACATTTTTCAGACCTAGAAATATTTCTAATGCCCTTAATAGCTGAGCTTGGTATTTAGTCTTGAAATGCTTTTCAATGCAATATAGGGGGTGAACATTAATCGAAGATCAGCAAGGAAGGCACAAATTCAAGAGACATTTTGACTCTTAATGTAACTGTCATTATGTGCTATATTATCAATTTATTGTAAACTGCTACACATCTTAAGTCTGTTTACAACTTGATAAAAGATTTCAGCCCCAATACGGTGACGATGCGTGTTGACGGCCGTCGCATAACTAATTACGAAATCGATACCTTGCCCAGAAGGAAAACATTTGCCAAAATCTAATTGAATTGTTAATTATCTCCCATACTATTCCTCATTAGCAGCTACAATAAAATATGTTTAGTTGCAATAACTGAAAACTTTCCATTGCAGAGTGACGTGGAAAGGGAGAGGGGCCTTCCTGTCACCCCATTCATGGACAGAAGCAGAGTCAACAAGTTGGAGTCTCAGGTCAACTTCATCAAAACGTTCCTCCTGCCTTCGTTAAAGTTCCTTGCGCAGCTGGAGGACAAACTGCAAGTATGCCACTTCCATTTGAAACATTTTTCATTTACTACTCAGCCACAATAAGTGCCATACAATTAGAAATATTATAATAACATGACTCCTGATACCATTCCACCAACCCACAAGATTAGGAGTTATTTTTTTCACAGGAAGCAATCGCTGTAGTGGAAAAAAACTTGATGTACTACCAGGCACAAGCAAATCAAACAACTGAATAAAGAGATCCTGTCACAATCCAGCTAGAATTCACTATCGAATGTAAATAGAGTCCAGCAAAGACAATCATCAGTCCCTTCACTTGGTTTTAAAGCTGACACATTGAACAAACTGATAACCATTGAAATATGTAGACTTGTCCTTCACATGAATTTATACAAAAACACATCAAAACATGAAACTTGTTGGTAACTCAAACAAGATGCCTAGAATTTTATTTTGTATAACCTACGTGGCATGTACAGAATATTTAAAACAAACAAAAAAGGTACAATGAACGTCCCTTGAGAACATGTACATGATCTGTCATCTAGAGCTAAACGGTTCCTCTGTCCGATCGAATAGCATAAGGACATCTGAAATAGGATGACAAACTGGAAAATTCCAACAATGCAGATTCATGAGATGCACATCTTTCAAATGAAAGCAAAAAAACCAAACCCATTACAAAGTGATGACTGCAAAAAATAAGTGAAGCAGTGCGAGGGAGTATATTGAGTCCATTTGATGAATGATTTAATTTCTAATTTCAAGTTACATTTCTTATTAACTTAAGACAGCCTGAGATGCTAACACATTTCTAAGAATGAGAGTTCCACATTTTTTCATTGCTTGAAAGAGACTTGGAGTGTTTTTCCATTGAAATTGTAGCCATTCAATTGCTGAATGGCAAAAAGTGCTTCCTCGTAATTGGCCATCGTAACAAAGCCATAACCCTTGCCCTGGTTCTTTATGACGTCCTTGACGACGCTGACCTTCTTCACGGCACCGTACGGAGAGAACATTTGCCACAATGCAAACTCATCGGTATCGCCTCCGATGTTGTAGACAAATAAGACGAAACCTTGAAGCTGCAGTTTAACCAACATGATCTTTCATGCATTCCAATTGAGACGCAGCAAATAAAATCATCTCACCTGATTCCTCACTGGTCCAACTGCATTGAAAGCATCTACAAATCCTGCAGTGTTGAAAGTTTGAGGAAGAGCTCCTGGGTTGAGATGCATGTTGCCAAAGTTTGGACTGCTCCCCATCAATGCAGCAGCCTCTGTTGAGGCCCTCATTTTATACTTATTATCTTCTGCAAACTTTATGTTCAGTGGCTGACTAAAACCGACAGGCTGTTTTCCGTCGAGGTCTTTCAATGCAGCTTCTGCTTGCTCCCTGGAACTGAATAGGACAAAGCCGATCCCCTTTGGAATACCTTGAGCATTAGCTAAAACTCTTATTTGGACAATAGTTCCATATGGACTAAACACTCTCTCGATGTCCGTCTCATTGACATCTTTCGGCAGATTTCGTAAATAAAGATTGGCACCTTTGACATTGTCTCCCACTCTTGAATAAGAGACCTTGATATGCTTATGCTGAATTTGATAGCCATTGAGTAGATTAATTGCATTTGAAGCATCTTCTTCCGTCTCATAATCCACAAATCCAAATCCATAGCTATATCCAGTAGCTTTGTCTCTCACAATCTTACTAGCAGTTAAATTGCCAGCCTTTGAGAATAGATCATGGAACTCTTTGTCACTTAGATTTTGAGGAAGGTAATTGACTATCAAGTTTGTTTTGTTGAGCTGGACAGTCATTGTGGAAATGACTACAGAACCTGTATCAAAATAAGATTCAAATAAAGCCATAAGCTATGTTGAAAACAAAAAAAAGGAATCAGTACATACGCAAATTAAAAACATCCATATAGAGCTCCAGTTAATGCATTTAAACTAAGCTTTAGAAGTGGCATCACAAAATAAAGACATAAAAATTAATACTGAAATAAAATCCCGGTTTCAGTAGAAATGTTTAAATGTGTTTACAATTGTTAAATTAACGAAAGGAATTTTACTTGTTTAAGTTATACAAAAGAGAACAAACGGCGAGTCAATCAGAACCAATATTTAGATTTATTCAATAGGCACTGCTCCTTTAGGAGGAGCTTCCAAATCCTTTAAGAAAGCAAAAATATTCCAACTTACTTCCGTTCCGAAGGAAACGTTTATCGCTAAAAAAAATTTTAAATTACGACTAATAAAACAAAACTAAAGTGTAAAGCCACTTCCGTTGTTACATACCTTAGGCCTCACAAATAAATACACTATGAGATATTTATTTTTAAGAAATAAAATTGTCCTAAAGAAATCATGGTGACTGAAGAAAGATTAATACTCTAATATTATTTTGTAATGTTCAAAAGTTTCAAATGTGGCTTCTTGCATATCTAATTAGACATGTTTTTATTTCAAATAAAATAAATCAAATGATATTTTTACAGATATTTATTGTCCTTCATCCAACGACGAACACAAGGCTACCTGAGATCACTGGGATGCTGCGTTGGATCTGGAAACTGGCTTCTGGGCCACAGCTTTTCAAAGTTTACCGGAAAGACGAAATTCCGGTTTGTATTCGGCTCTTCTTTTAATGAAGCCCTGTCCATCCAGTTTTCTATAACAATGGAAAGCAGTTTGCAAAAGTAACTGACATAAGCGGTTCATTGTTTGGAGACTCGCTTGGAATTCGAGAGCTTTAATAACTACTATTATCTCCGGATGAGATTTAAGCTTGATATTGCTTTTACACTTTTTGAAATAAGAAAATCTCACGATTTAATTAGAAAATGGCTCTATTGGATGCTCTGCATTTCAATGGTTTGGAATAGGAATCAGCTTCGTCGCATTATAGATAACATTTGGTGCATTGTGCCCTTACAAGTTAATGTTTCCTCAAATATTAATATGTTTTACTGCAATAGGCTTCCTGGATGTACCTAGCATCATTTATTTTTTAAATTTCAAATTATTAGTACTTTTCTCATAAAATAATGAGTGGAATCAAGTCAAGTGATTAATGTAATTATTTCTTTTCATTTGATGTTTAATTTTTGCTTCATGCAATTTCATGACATCTAAATTTAAATTAATTTACCAAGAGCCACATTTATGAGGGTAACGTCGCTGAAAGATTTGCTAACACTGTATTGAAGTGGGTAAGTTGTGCAAGTGGAGATTAGTTTTTCAGCAGTTGACTTTTCATTTGTTTGTTCTAGATTAGAGTGTGTTGGACACTTTGCATTTGGACATCCCCTGTCATTTTATTAATTTCCTACAGAAGAGGTTGAATGCTTATTTTGCACAATTATTGTTTGTTATTTAGCCATTACTGTTTTGTAAGCAGGAGCCCTTTCAATCGATGGATTACACTCATTGTTCTCATATGGCTCTAGCTATTGCATACTTTTAATAGCAGCTTACGTTGTGAGAGGTAAGAGAATATTTTAAAGGAAAATTCAAGAAACATTGCCTTATTAATAGAAATATTTTCATCCAAGCTTTTGGAAGACTTACAAACAAGGAATATTGTGAATTTATCCAAGCATTAGTAGCCTGTGAAGATAAGAAGAGCAATGAAAATATGGTAATATTAAGTTCTTAAGTAAATAATCCTCTGCATTTATTTTCTTTTAGCCAACTTATTTAACTCAATTGCAAATCAGTGACCAGTGCTGGATATATTTGAATAATATATTAATATTATTTAGATTAACCTTAGTCTCCACCACAATATGAAATGACTAATTGCTCATTTGACCTATTGATTTTACATCAATAATATAGCTTACAAATGCAAAAATCTCTACAATAAAAACTTTATTGTTGTATCCTTACTTTTATGTTTGTTTATTGTCTGCAACTAACTATAAGAAGTTTGAGAAATCAACTTGGGAAGGGAACCGTTTATTTAGTAATTAATCTTTTCGAGCTCACAACAAAAGATA
>MPNW01000161.1:249673-278517 GCA_011800805.1 Hirudo medicinalis | reverse complement strand
TTTAGTAATTAATCTTTTCGAGCTCACAACAAAAGATATTGAATATTATATTACTAATTATTAATAAATTCCTAAAACTTTATTATATAATAATTATCCTAATTATTATATAATACCACTACAACATTTATAATGTGACCTTTTTTTGGAATTGCTTGATAAAAGTTCTAAGGCTGGTTTTCCAGAGTTTGAGCTTATAGGGTTTTTTTTATTTATAGTAATGAATATATTTATAATATATTAATAATAATGAATATATTTATATCGCATCTGGGATGCTTAGGCCATTTATATAGTGCCACCTCCCGGGACCGCTTTGTGGAGGTGCAAGCTGGGTTGTGATCAAAACACATGACAACAACAGTTGTCTATATGTTTCTTTGCTTGCAGGAATGCAACTCTCTGGGCAAATTTGGCTGTAATTAAATAAGAATAATTTTGCTATTGTTGTGTTAAATGTACTTCATTTATATAGCACTCCTTCCCAAAGGCGCTTGTAACAATGCAGGCGGGGTTTCAACACATTAAGACTGTTGCCATTATCGCCATATGGTGTGGAACACAATTTAGGCCAGCCTGCATGCCAAAGAACAGTGCCTAATCATTTAATCTAACACGTGTAGTGATTTGGAAAATAAAATCTGATTGTTTTTATACTTATTTATTAAATATGTTTTTATATTTTTCAGTCAAAGTTGTCTAGATATGATTACTGTTTCTCTGCATGGCCTGTGGAATATTACAGCCCAGAATTCAGGTTTGTATTTGATGAGTTTTGCTCCAACATTCAGTTAATGTTTTATCTTTATTCTTTTAACAAGCAATTAAGGAGCACTGTTATTTAAAGTGATTTTGGTTGTAAATAAATTATGTTCATAATATTAGAAAAGCAATCGTTAAAATGATATGCTCAATAAAACAGGGTTCAGAATTTGGAGTCTTCCACTCAAAAGGTCTCATTGCCACTCTATATTCTGAGGTTGCTGAATTACCATTGTTTGCAACATTTATTGCTTCCACCTTCATATTTCTCAACATTGTAGCTATGTCTGTGTGCGGACATTTGGTATTAGACTTTTGTATCCTGGTTGTGTGTCCATGTTTCAAAGTTTGATAAGTAAGAACATTTGCACATTTTACATGTTCTCTCTAGTTTGATTCACATCAAGTGTTTCTTTTTAAGGTCAAGCATTAATAGATGGAAGAGAGAAGTTAGTTGAAGAGGTTCGATAAAAATTATTTTAAATTTCTTTTAATTGATATCATGTCTAGATGTTGCAACTACAGATAAATAAGGTGTTATGAAGATTGAGAAGAAATATATTTTTACTAAGCAATTGCTTTCTGTTCTATGTGACCTAGTTTGTAATATTAATTATAATTAATACTTTATCATTGCCTTGCTATCATTATTACCTACAAAGGCTGTTTTGGCGTGCAGGTTTGCCGAACGGGTTGCATTCCTGCGTAGGGCGATAATGGCAACATTCGTAATGCGTCGTGTTCAATACCAAGCCTGCACTGCCACAAGCGCCCATGGGAAGGAGCGCTGTATAAATGGCTGACAAGAAGTGCCTCTGACACTATGCATATGTGAATGGAAATTTCATACATATGATTCATAGAAAACTTTAAATATTATTATATTCAGTCTTTATAAATAACATTAAACCCTTGTTTCAGCATAAAGGAATGAGAGCAAAAATAATAACATCAGATGGCAATGCTATAGATACCATGTTTGTGGATAGGAGAAATTCTGATCATGAGAAAGGACAAATCCTTGTATGCTAATTGGATCAATGCAGAGTGGTTCAGTGCACAATGAATGAGGATACAATTTTATGTTTTAGGTAATATGTTCTGAAGGGAATGCTGGCTTCTACGAAATAGGGTGTAGTGTCACTCCGTTGGAGGCTGGATATTCAGTGCTTGCCTGGAATCATCCAGGATTTTCTGGGAGCACTGTAGGTTTTGGAGCTGTGACAATTTGCTTGACATTCAAAGGAATGTTTTTTTTTTAAATTTCTAGGGTTGTCCCCTCCCTGATCAAGAGCAATGTGCCATGGATGCTGTCATTCAATATTCAATAAATCATCTCTCCTTTGAAGCATCACAAATAGTGTTGTTTGCTTGGTCCATTGGTGGCTATACAGCTTCCTGGGGTGCTATGATGTATCCAGATGTTCGATGTGTGGTGAGATTTGGAAAATTTAATTAATGAAATGCTATGTTTATTATGTAATGTGATGCATTGCTATTACACATGGATATTATGTAATTGTTAAATAAATATCAATTAATTTGAATTTATTGTTGTAGTTCGGCAATTTACACATTAGTGCAATTTCAGATTCTTGATGCAACATTTGATAACATACTGCCACTAGCTGTAGCTCGCATGCCCCAAAGTTGGAGTAAGATTTTAGTCTTGATATAATTTCATGTAGATGTCTTCTTATAATCCACAAATTTGCTATTAACAGAGAACCTGGTTAAGTTAGCAATGCCTCAACATCTCAACCTCAATAATGCTGAACTTCTTTGCAAGTAAATGAATTTCATTTTTAAATGTCAATAAAAATGGTTAAACATTTTAATTTGCTTGTTATAACTTTGCAAATCCAGGTACTCAGGGAAGATACAATTGATCAGGAGGACAAAGGATGAAATGATAACAACTTCGTAAAACACTTTTGATTTTGACAGAATTGACTTGAATTTATTATTAAATAATTACTTGCTAACCAGGGAGTCTGGGTCACTCACTTCCAATCGAGGTAATAACTTGCTGGAAATCCTACTGCATCATCGGTAAGTGCCATTATTAAACATCACATTGTAGACAGGAGAGGGGAGCCATGCTAGCTAATCAAAATTCTGATCACTTTTACTTAGTTTTTTGTTGAAATAATAGATGATTTTTAGTAATTGTCAAAACTCTAAATCAAAGAGTTTATTATCTACCTCACTAACCTTAAAATGCTTGAAAATAGTTTTAAAAAAAGTCACTTTTGCTTAATGCTGAATCATTGGTGCAGATATCCAAACCTTTTTGAGCCACCTTCACTGTGCTTCAGGACTGGTTGATGTGTGACAAAAATGAACAAAGTAAGCAGAGGATGGCATTATTCAATGAACCTAAATTATTTAAAAGCTTGCTTAACAATGTCAGATGCCATTTGGGAAGGCTTGAGAACAACAGAAGAAGAATGCCAAGAAATAATGCTACCTCATGATATGAGCTTTCCATCAACCCTAGGTTTTTGAAACCATTCTTAATTTTTAATTGTGAACATTTATTCTGATGGCCATTTTCATCTAACAGGAAGTGATTTAAATAACCAGACCAAGGAAAAGCTGATTATATATCTAGTGAGTGATAGTGCATTTTAAAGTGTTCTTTTAAACCCAAATTATGTGTTTACAGGCTAGGAAGTACATGACCGACTTTGATTCCACCCATTGCACCCCACTTCCTGCTTCTTATTTTCGGGAACCAAAAACTTTAGTCGAATCCACCTAAAGTGGGCAAGAGAAGATCGCATTTGCTGTCAAGTTGATGCGATAACCCATTATCATTTTTTAGACTGCAACTGAGAGAAAAGTTCAACTTTTATGAGCTTTGGTTATATTGATTATGGTATAAAAAGTTCAGATAGTTGAAATAAGTCACGTTTCTATGTTTAGAATCTCTGGTCTTTGGAAAGTGACTATGAGATAATTTATGTCGCTAAGCATTCCTTAAATGCAAGCTCTTGCAAATTAAATAGCTTCGCTTACTGTGACAAAATCTGCTCGTCTAGAGGATAGGCAACAAACTAAAGGAATTAACAAGACAAATGGTGTTAGTATGCAGGTTCAGTCAGTTGCATGGTTCTAGTATTTACACGTCTTCAAACGCATTTGCATGTACAATTGAAAAGTCAACTAGGAAGCCTCATTACAAGACTCACATCCACATGGTAAAACAACATAGTTAACTCCTAATACGTTAAAGAAAAGTTAATTGCAATAAAATGCCATCCTAACAGTCACTGTACACATTAACTTCAATGCAATGCGAGTTGAAACAAAAAGGACCAGGAGCTTTACGACGCTACAAATTTAGAAAACTGTAAATAACAATTGGAATGTAGAAATGCTGCAACACACCTGACTAGACAAAGAGTCACATGTTCTCAACTAATGCATGCATCAAACTGTCAGCTTGTCTGGTGGTGCAGGGTTACGTGTGGTTTGAAGTGGTTTGGTTACATGTGAGCTCATTCATTAAAAACAAAAGCTGCCTGTGACAATGTGAATGGCTTGGCTAGAAGGAGTTGCTATTCTGGTGATAAACCCTAGGCATCCTGATGTTGAAAGAACTCATGGTGAAGGGACCGGCAGAGCAAGCGGACTGATTGAAGTATGAGGATGAACCTTCAAATGAGTATTGAGGTGGATGGAAGAATGGATTGATGTCAGACAATACTGAGTGAGAAGGTTGGTTGGCAACAGATGGTTGATGGAGATTCTTATGTTGATGATGTAATGGCATTGTTTCTATGTCGCTAGGGTTCCCAAACTTTAAATAACCATTTGGAATGTCCATCTCTGGGAAGAAATGGTTAAAACCAAAGTGAGGATGGTGATGGTGGGAATGAATTGAACCAGAGGAACCCAATATCTGAGTAGACATGTAATCCATCCCAATATTTGCAGAGGTCCTTAATCCTAAGTTGCCAGAATTTCCATTGACAGAAAATGATCCTGGAACATAATGACCCTGGAACTTTGATGCATCAATACTTGATGGAGCGGAACGACAAGTCAAACCACTGCTAAAGTTGTTGGAAAAATATGACATAACCTCATTGTTGGCAAGTGATTTCTGAGCAATCTGAGTTTGACTGAACATGCAAGAATTGTTGTCAGAATTGGTCTTTGTGGTACCAGATGTTGATTTTTTTGAGCTCCTTGAGGATTTTGAAGTTGACTTCGTTTGAGTGGTCGAGGATGTTATTGGGAGAGGAATGCTCATAGCTGGAAGTGAAATGGTCTTAGGAGCGATGTTACTGTTGTCATACATCTTGTTTCCAGGAAGGGTTTTACCACTGTTTGCCTGAACTTTTTTCTCGTCTGAAATTGTATTTTTGTTGTTTGAGGTGTTGACACATTCTCTGTCATAGGTTGTTGCTACAGAAGCAGAGGTATTAGAAGAAAAAGATTGATCCATTATACCACATCCATTCACCAATGTATTCAGATTGGTTGAATTAAAGTCAAATCCAGTAGCAAATGTTGGATTTTTTTGATCAAATAAGAGAGGATGATGATGAAGTGGGGGACTCATCAAACTATTGGAAGAGTTCCTGGCATGTAGGAATGTATTTGAAGACTTATTCCTATTGTTTGTTTGGACATCTTGCTTTGATGTGTAAGACTTGCTGGTTATTGGATTCATAAGTGTAACTCCATAATGTGAAATATCTGCACCACCTGACATAGAAACTTTTTCATTAGAAGAACCACATGGGATTATGAATTGATCAATGGGCAGCTCAGATGATACAAAGAGATCCTTTCTGGAGGCGTTCGTCTTGTTTTTTAGAGCTTCATCTTTAGCTGAACGATTTGAGAAATTGGAATTCGGGGCTTTTTTAGGCTCTAGGCTACAAGATGGATATTCTGGAGCAATAGATGAAAATGAATGCGGCTTTGTGGCCAGTGAAGAATGGCCGAAATGAGAGTATCGAGATGAATCTCCATAGTAATTGAAAGAAGCGCTAGCCACAGGAGCTTCAAATGGGAGACAAGGAGGAAGCATAAAACTGGGTTCAAAAGAAGGACCCGCACTAACAGGAAATGTGGAAAACTGTGCACAGCTAGGACTATAAGGATCTGTAAATAAAGGAGGAGCAAATATGTTAGGATAACCAAATTTTTTTCCAGATTCATCAACATTATAATAATTAGATCCTCCTATGTTACCCTCTTGAAGGTGTCTCGAGTTTTTTTGAGTTTGCTGTTCAATTTTGATTTGTCCCTTTTGTCGAGAGTTTTGAAAGGCCATCGAGGAGTTACCATCACTATGCTTTGAAACATTTTGAAGATTATTTCCAAATGTATTTTGAGTTTTCTTTTCTGCATCCTCGGGGGCAGCAGTAGCTTCTGATTTAAAGCATCTAGAATTGTTTGATTCCTTTGCATCACTAGGGTAAGTGATAAATTTGTTAGCAGAATTGCTTTCCTCATATGATACTAAGTCTAAATTCTTTGGTACATTCTCATGAATGACAATCTGTTCATTCTTATTTCTGCCATTTGAAGTGAGGTCTCCTGAGTTTTGTGTTATTATGAGAGTATTATGTGCATTCAAATTATCCTTTGCAATGACATCATATTTTGCTGCATCTGAACTGATGTGGTGACACTTTGATTGCAGATTAGGAGGAGAATTAGTTGCAGTCATTTGAAATACACATGAACTAGTTACTTGAATCCAGGCTCCTGAGCCATTATCTCTGGATGGTTTTGAGTCTTCCATATCACTTGATATTTTATCACTGGGAAAACTGTCTGTGTTCTTAGCCACACAGTTTTCACTACTTCGAAGAGGTTCATTTCTGACAGTTTTAGATTCATTATGTCCAATAGGCTTCTCAGAAAGATGATTATTTTGTTCTCTGTTTGATTTTTGGTCAAGCTCTTCAACAATTGAATCAACAGCCTTGACAAAATCATGCTCAGTTTCAGATCTTAGGATAGATTCAACAGAGGGTTGGATTTCATTAACTGTGCTCTTATTGATAAAATACTTATTAGATCTAGATATAGATGTTTTGGCAATCCCCGACGACCAAGCCAGAGAAGCTATGGAGATATGCCTGGCTGATTTGCAAGGATCTGTTCCAGATATGTGATCTTTTAGTGAAGCTTGACAGACTGGATTATAATGCAATGAGGTGACATTTTCAGTGGTGATTGGAGCATTGCTTACAGTGTTTAGTTCTATGTTCGTTTTGACAGTCCTTGAATCGAAGATGGATTTGTGATTCTTAAGCAGATCTTTGGCTTTATTCATCTTTTTTGATGGTGATGAAAAATTATTTGAAACATTCTCTTCAGGTTTTAGAAATAATGCAGAATCATGACAACCACCCAACTGACTTGTTGGCATGTTGGAAATGCCACTCACTTCAGCTTGCAGAGACCTACTGCAATCACTAGGTGAGACATTTCCAACTTTGGAAGTACCAGAAAAAAGTTTGCTTCCCCAGGTATCTTCATCATTTTTAGATAGCAACTTAAGCTTTTTAGATGGTTTGGAATCATTTGAGACATCAGAATTTTTTCTTTTACCTCTGCTTTCACCTTGATCTCCATCTTTACACTCACCATCTCCTTGGCAATATGAAAGATTCTCTTTCATTTCTAACTTCATATCATAAACTTTATCAGAGATTTTATTCTCATGAATGTCTGCTGGAGTTGCTGTACTCTGTGCCACCATACTTTCAACTTTGTCAACAACATCCATCAACTGGTCCTCCAGAAAACTAAGTCTATCAGGAATGTTCACATTTGAGTTTTCAGAATTTGCCTCAATTTTCTTTTTGCTTTCCTCCTTTTCAGGAGTCTTGTTTTTAATTTTTTTATTTAATTTATTCTTCTTACGTTTCTCTAATTTGATCGTTTGCGTACCTTCCTCGACCCGGTCGGGCATGGGATAGAACAAAGAAGTTTCATGAGTGACTTGAGGGCAGACCACATCAGAGCTTGAATTTGAGTGTTTCAATCCGCCAGGTGCTTTCACCTCATCCGATGACTTTTCTGAAATGTTTGTGCTTACAGAACATTCGACTTCGGCGAACGAACTGCTCTTCGAGCAACTATCGAAAGTTCTATCGGCTTCTTCTTTTTTGTCTATGGACTTTGTATCATCATTGACTGCAACGTTTTTCCGTTCAATAAATTCTGCTACTGGTTCAATCATCAGTAAACCTGAATGATTCAGTTTTTTTCTTTTCTTTTTTGTCTTTTTGTTTTGATTGATATATGAGTCTGAATTAGCAGGAAATATCACATTTTCAGAACATGAAACTGTAGTAGATGAAACACTGAATGTTGATGTCGATTCAGCCAATGATTCGCAGAGAAAGGTGTCACTTACAGAATCTTTAGTTTGGCTACAAATTAAAAATTTACATTGATTGTCAATAGCATAAAATGGGGAATTAATGTACATCAATTAAAACATGTATTAATAATAATAATAATAATAATAATAATAATAATAATAATAATAATAATAATAATAATAATAATAATAATAATAACAACAACAATAAAAATAATAATAATAACAATAAAAATAATAATAATAATAACAATAACAATAAAAATAATAATAATAACTATAACAATAATAATAACAATAAAGTGAATTTGTATAGCACCATAAACATAAGCAACCAAATGTTCTTCTAAAGAGGTGCTTAGAGCATTTATATAGCACTGTCTCCCAGAGGCTTTGTGGTGGTGCAAAGTGGGTTGCCAACATGACGCATAACAGCCGTTGCTTTTACCGCCGCTCGCAGGAATGCAAACACTCTGAGCCAACTTGCACCCCATTAGCTCCAAAACATTCAACAACCCTAATGATAGCAGGTTTCCATTCCCATTAACTATAGAATATGCTAAGATTAAATCAATTTGACAGAAATTGCTACTAACCAATTATTTGAAACCAAATGTTCTTCTAAAGTTGTCTTAGGATTTGAGGTCACTTCATTGTCCATAACAATGAGATCAGAAAACTGGTTTATGTCTCCTTGGTCATCATCATTCAAGTTTTGTGAGAATTGGTCATTAAGGGTTTCATTAAGCATGCAACAAGATATATCTTGGAGATCCGATAAGTCCGACTTTTCATGACCGGGCAACGGAGCATTTGTCACTCCGTCGCTGCAGGCATTTTCGATTTTTTGAACGATCTGTTTCGGACATTTCTTCTTCTCGGCACCGCCCGACTCTCTCTTTCTTCCGTTGCCTTTCTTTTTCAAGGACACATCGTCTTGGACATGAACAAAGTTCTCAGAATTATCAAAGGTCTGATGGTTCTTTCTAATGAAATCACCTGACTGATACATTGACTGATGACCACCACTACCAGAATTATGGCTCTTTTCAGTAATGTCTAGATTGTCACCGGTCGATGATGTAACAGTAATGTGACAAGGAAGATTGGAATTGGAAGATGCTGCTGCACTCAAACTGGGATTTAACATTGGATCATTATTAGAAGGCTTAGGCATGATTCTTCTCTGAACTTTCTTTTCTTGCAAAAAGTTGTTGCTAATTGATTGTGAAGACTTTTGGGAGTCATCTGAAATTTTCTTGGAGTTCTGTTGGTGTAATGAGAGAACTATAGTGCCTTCAGGGGTGAGGTAAGCAGTCATGCATGGCTGAATACCAGGTAAGACAAAATTTTGTGGTGGTATAACAGCATGGGGTGTATTTATGGAAGAGCTGCTTATGTTTTGCTGCGGACTAACTTGAGGCAACTGGTTGAAAATTTGAAGGGTCTGGGGAATTTGTCCTGGAGCTAAGACTGGAAGTCCATTAACTGAAATCTGGTTCTGTCCTGTAAGTCTGGTTTGGTCAGAAGGAGCCAAAATTGGAATCTGATTAGGCAGCAAGCTGAACGATTGGGAACATCGTTGAATTGAATTATTGCCTAGAAACTGTGGAGTCTGTAACCTAATTTGATTAGGAAAACCAGTTATGATGCTTTGCATAGCTGGATGAGGCGGAGCCACTGGCAGTATGGAAGGCTGGGTGCTGATAGGTACGAGTTTCCCGTTCGGTAACATCAAAAAATCTCTACTTGAATTCTGAGGTACTACATTTAGAGTCATGGGTCCATGCATGGGTGCAGCCTTCATTTGGTTCCCTGTGAAGAGTGGTGCTGCTTGAGGAATTAAATTAAGATTGCTAACGGGTTGTGCAAACTGCTGAAATATTCCATTTCCATTAGACATGAGCAGGTTTCCTTGATGAGCAATCAGACCAGCATTCTGAGAAAGTAAGTTGGTATTTGGAGAAAGTAACTTTGTTTGGGAAGCCATGAGACCCTGATTTGAATTGAGTAAGATGTTTGGAGGTTGTTGCTGTTGTTGCAAAAATGAAACTTGTTGTCCAAGTTGGTTTATGAGAATCCCATTGTTGAAGCCTCCCATGAGAGATAAATGACCTCCCAACTGCATCCCTGAATCCATCCTTTGCAAATTCAAGATAGGGGTGCTTCCAGACTGAATTGAATGCTGACTAAGGAGGCCTGGTGTTTGACTTGTCTGATTGGCTGCAGTAAAAGTGGCAGTTGTCGATGCTGCTGTGATGGCAGAAACGTTAGGTGTGATGGCCCGAGATCCGGGAAAACAATTGTGATTGGTCATCGGCAGAGGGGGAGATATGTCTACGATGCCATCCGGATTCAAATAACTCATACCCGGCCTAGAAAGATGAGTGTTGACCTTGATGTTAGCATCTTCGGAATGATTTGGTAAAGATATGGTCAGACCCTGATCTTCGAAGTTGCTCGATTTTGTGACAATATCCACAGTGGTGTCCACCTGAAGCTCAGCAAAGAGCTCATTATCCACACCATGTTCTTCTTGAATGGGTGCAAAATCAACATTGGTAGACGTGTCACAAAGCAGGACTTCAGAGCCTCCGTGATGATCATCATCAGTCCTCTTGCCTTTGTTGCCGTCGATGATTGCATCAGTCGAACATTCCACATTGTTGTTCGAGTTTAAATTATAATCCTCATCTGCACCACCATGCTGGCAGCCTCCAGAGACATTCAAATCTTGGATGTCCGAGGAAAAAGTGGAGCTAGCCGGCGTACACGTTATAGACTGTCTGGAAGCTCCCGATATCTCATTCTCCCCATCAAATTTGACACCTGTTGTTAGAAAACATGCAGAAATAAACTCCATTACTGTTTTGGGTATTACTAATGCTTACCTGCAATCGCAAGGATCTTTTGCAATTTTAGGTTTTGCTCCCTCAACTTGTTGTTCTCTTGAATCAACTTGTCAGCTTCACTTTCTGTAATTACATAAATGTTTACACATAACAAAATAATTTAACAACACGACAATCCCAAAAGTGGTATAAATCCATTAGTGAACTTCAAGGCAAGTGGAAATAAATAATGTAAAATATTAATTATTAAAAAATGTGTTCTTAAATATATATATAAAACTTATACACTGAAAAAAAGATAGCAATAAAAAAAGAAAAAAAGATAAAAAATGATAGCAAAAAAAGATAGCAAAATAAATCCCAAATTAACCTTCAGAGCTTGTAGAAGGCTCAACTTGACTCATGAGATTATTGTAGGATGTCATAGAACTTCTGCCACTTTTTTTCTGAAGAAAAATGAACTTTCTCTAAAAAGGCCCTTCCTAACGAAAATCTAACAACTTCATTGCACTTCCTTCTTTAACTCAATTAATTATTAAGTATTAATGAATATATTTCTATAAAATCATGAAGTAAACATCAATCACATCAACATGTGCATTATAATATAGTACTTTTTTTCAACAAGAAACCCCCTTCCCCTCATCCCTTTCAACTAATAATCTCATCAAGTTGAGGAATGAAGAACTTTTGCAGGCTACTACATAGATAAAAGCAGGGAAACCTTAAATTAATGCAAACAATAAGATCATCAACCTCAGTCTGTAATGCGATAAGTTGTTCTGAACAACCATCCAAACCAATTCGATCAGCTATACTCCTTTCATTTGTGTAGCAACCATCCATCTGGAGTTTGCAATATGCCTTTCTTTAATAACATTGGAAATGCTTTACTTAAACAACAGTTTGTGAAAACAATACGTTGCAAAAATAAACAAATCTCTAAACTTAATATGTATTTGCTTTAAGTAATTCTCGTAGCAAATATGTCACCTGCAAACGTCGCGCACAATGTTTTTTATAGTAAAAACTTTTATTTAAAAAATCAGCACATAAATATTTAAAATTAAGCATGCTTAATTTCAAGAAAAGTAATTCAAAATGTGAAAACCCTAACCTGGTGTTATTGCGGAGCATAAATGATGTTTCATTATTATAGACGCACTTTCTTTAGTCAACTAGATCGTCCAAAGATAGATTTCAAATCAATCGCTTGCAACTGGTAAACATTTAAGACTAATAATCGAAAATATCAATTCTTGCGAGACGCAAAGCATCCTACAGCAGCAAATATTTTGCAGCAGCACAAAAACAATGAAAGATAATCTTGATATAACTAATGGGCAACTATTACATATTATTTATTTAGTATCCAACTTACAGAAGTAGCGAGTGAATGTAATTAGGTTTATGCGCAAAAGTGCTAGCGGTAATGATAAATCATTTCTAAGATTCAGCTCGGATAAAGGTTGTATAAACTTATTTTACAAGATCGGTAGGCTGAATCACAAAATATCTTGATTCGACGTTTTATGATGAAACATTTAACTAGTTTATCGTACATTTTCTCAGATGTTTTTTTTTATCTATCGAGCCTGAGAATGTCCACTATCCACCCTTGCCAGGTCATTCTTCGAAAAATATTTTATCTTCAAGTTGACCTACAGAAAACTTTCTTATTGATTTATTGTGTAAGATTAACTTTTTGTTTGTTAACTTTTTTGACGTTTTGGGAAGCATTGATATTTCCAAATATTAAAGCCGTTTTAAATAAGGGCTCATTCATATGTTAACACATAAAAATGTGCAAATATTCTGACCTATGCATTTTTAATTTGTGTAATATTTATTTGTATGACGTCATGCTAAAATTAGACATCATGGTGATAACATTATTTGAACAGCTAATCCCGCTAATTAAACTTAAGGCTTGCCCGGGCTTTTCCGGGAGTTGGCTGGGTATTGCAGTGTCTTCGTGATAGGCCCACAACTATAAAGTCTACATAGTCTTAAATGATTAATTTTGGATTATAAACTAACAACCATCAACTCAGTGATTTTGTAGAAATTTGTCACTGGAGGGTGGTTGCCCAACAATAGGGTCAGCTGATGCCTTTCTTGGTTTTCCATGAACAAATTGAATGACATAACTTTGTTGCTTGTAAGTTTAGCCCCTGGGGATGCAGCTACAATAGGGGGTGTCCTCAAAATGCTTGAAATAAATCCCTGCACCAACTTTTGATGCAAGTGTAGTTAAACTAAATTTTTAAGGAAGGCATTGTAAGATAACATTTAAGTTGGACTTTTTATGAGTAGTTAAATCAACTTCAGCAATAAGTTTTTAAGGCGACGAATCTTTATTTTTTATTTCTGAAAAGCAACAAAAGGTCAGTCACCAGCTAACCATAGGGTGATAGAAGGGTTAAGCAAAGACAAGCCCTGAAAATAGCTGAAGTGAATTACTCCGCATTTCGGGTAATTAATGCCTGTTTTGCTTTAACTTTGGTTTCTAACGATTCACTCGGAGTCAATTGCTATTGGTTAATATGTTTTTAATTTATATTCTGACAAATGAATTTTGGTCGGTCTTATGTAACGATCGTTATAAGGCATGCAGTATAGAAAATCAATTGGGGAGATGCATTGACCGAGCTAAAAGGGAGATGTCCGTGAAGAATATCTATTCAAACGTGTCTACTTGGTCCAAGAAAAAATCGGTCATTTGTTATTCAAGTAATTTGTTTGTGCCAATGAAATACTGTAGTCCATCCACTTATTGACATTTCTCCGGCTTTGTGTCCACTCCAATTCATGATGGAGCTATGGTGTGCGTCCATCTATGTATGCTTTTGTATTTTCGATCTAGCCACAATAGCTCCAATAAGGCTTGATAACATGAGAGGACTTTTAAGAGACAAAAAGCCGTCGTCAAATCTACTTGACTCTAGGAAGTGCCACGCTCTATGCGACAGTAACTCAATTTAAAATCGTTGTGCGTAGTAAAATATCCTTGCGCAGGAGGTTACAATTGCATCAAGAATCAGAGGTTAGAATTGTTTGTTTTTAATTCATAACTCATAGCTCCTTGCTGGATTATCGTTTGAGTAAAATAACTATACTTTAATTGCTGAGGTTTGTGAGTTTGTTGTTGCTGTGTTTATTTAATATCGAACGATAGAAATATAAATAGACTTTTAATCTACACAATCTCAAGCAATGCAGGATACACATGTAAGCCTTGTTTTCGAACGATATTTAGCAGGGGACGAAGATGATCCACCGTCTGTGGCAATGGCTGAACAGAGCTTACTTCTTCTATAGCATGAGTCTCGGAGTGGCAGTTCTCGAACCATGGGAAAGGAATATATTTCGTATCCTTTTCTGACGTTTTGACATGCATATTAGGTACAATGAAAAAAAAAAATAATATTAAAATCTTAACCAGTTCAATAACAGATGGACTGCTGTTGATAATTCTTCTCTGCACCATCTACACAACATACATCTTTCTACCAGGGCATCTCATCATGCTTTCCCGCTGTTTGCACGATCTTATTAACAACTTCATGGCTAACGTCTGCTCCCACGAAACTCCCAATAGGGAGATGTCCATGTCAGTGTCCTGACTCGTCGCATTTTGTAGTCAGACCTTCCAGCAATGGTGCTTTTCATGCCTGTTTATCATCAACAATTTCACATCTTTAATTCTCTGGAGATTAATCTTTCAAAGCCATAT
This sequence comes from Hirudo medicinalis, assembly GCA_011800805.1. Lineage (NCBI taxonomy): Eukaryota > Metazoa > Annelida > Clitellata > Hirudinida > Hirudinidae > Hirudo > Hirudo medicinalis. The sequence goes on along the minus strand of MPNW01000161.1, from coordinate 263,807 downwards.
TAGAATGTGATCTTTTTGTCATTTTCTTGTAACTCAGGATATCTGCCCTATTTTGAATGCTTGCGATTCCTGTCTCAGACATTCGATTGATATTCAATTCATTGTTATTAAGTAGCTAGCTCACCTGAACCTACATTGAATAGCAGCAGGTAATGAGGGTTGAGAAGTTAGCGACTTTGTTCAAGCGTAGCATTCTGTGCACATATCTTTCGTTCTGCGTGTTTTTTTGTATTTATTTTGTTTTACAAGTGAGTGATATCTAACGTTCGTTTATTACCTGGTTCACTCACTGGGTAAACCTTTTATAATTATTAATCACGAATTAATAGCCACAAAATAAAATCTTTTTCTTATACTTTGAATGTTAATACCAAGATTTTTGAGCGCTAGGGTGGTGCGGTCTCATCAACGGATTTTTTTCGCTTCAGTGAGAAATCTAATTTTAAGAATGGTCGGATGGGAATGTCTTTTGAAAACTGCACCGGCAAAATATTAGTTATCACAAAATATCACTGTGCGTAATATCATAAATATTATAAAATATGAATGCATAATATTGCTGTTATCATAAAATGGGAGTGATCAGTAATCAAAGTCAAAGTTTGTCGTAGTTGGTAAGGCCTTGCGTGTGCTTCAGCTACCGTGTTTCCCTGAAATTAAGACAGGGTCTTAAATTAATTTTCGCTCGAAAAGACGCGGTAGAGCTTATTTTCGGGGGATGTCTTATATTTTTTTTAGGTATAACAATCTACCGGCACATTTACTCATTAATGGTACATAAATTACTATGTTACAGAAAGCAAGGTGCTTGGTTTTAATCATTTATTAATAAAAGTGATGTATTAGAATACTTTTCAATTAGAGTTTAAAGTCGAAGATGACATGACTGTATTTGACTAAAGGTTTTCGAAAATACTGGAACATCATTATAAATCTCCAAACCCTGAATTCCTGCCTGAATTTCATGCGAATCCATTTCCCGTCGAACCTTTTCTTTCTTGCCCTTAGCGATGATTAGGGGGGCTTTCTTTCCCTCCAGACGAATTTCCAAAATACAGGTAGCAAGTGCACTTTCGTAACCAGTGGAGTGAACATAGATTGATGAGGCATCTTATCAATTGTCATTTGAGATCTTTGGCCCATAAACAATGCAATTTCATCTAACGCAATCACATTGAAGAGTTAGTAATTGAAAGAAAGAGTTATATCAGTAGTTGTGATGCTTTGAATTATTTTGGGAATATGTGTAGGTGTGATGCCATTGCAAGGACAAATGCTTGAATGTCAGCCCTGCTCACAATCATAGCCTTTGCTCCCCTGGCAGCAATCCTTTCACAGATAGTGTCTTCCACCTCAGGAAGTAATGGTTGCCGACCTAATCCACACTTATGTTTCTTAGCATTTCCCTCGTCCACCTGTTGGCTGAGGTTATCACACTCAGCTTTTTCTGTTTGCACTCATCTTGTCAAAATACGGTACTACTCTCTTACAACTAATGTAAGAACGCATTGAATTATGAAGACTTATAGACAAACTATTCTTGCAGGTTGCAAAAAAAATTCGTGCAGGTTGGCCGAATGGGTTGCGTTCCTGCATGCATGCGGTCATGATAGCAACAGTCGTAATGTGTCGTGTTCGCAACCCATTCTACACCTCCAGGGAGCGCCCTCGGGTAGGGGCACTATATATAATAAATGCCTTCTACCGCCCCATCTCTCTGACATTCACTATTTGCAAGCTCCTGGAGCGGGTGATTGCCACGATACTCAGATGGTTCCTGGAGAGTAAAAACATGGTTTCAGAAAAGGCCGAGGCTATTTGGACCACACCGTCAGACTGACGCAGGCACTGAAGGATTGCAATCGCACTGACCGAGATATTAAAATAAACTCTTAACATAATTTCAGAAATATAAGAAAGCGACAGAAAGATCACACTCGTCTGGGTCCCTGCCCATGTTGGAATCCCTGGCAATGAGAAAGCTGATACATTAGCAAAAGCCGCCACTACCAGGGAACAGATAGACCGCTGGATGCCAGCGTCTATCAAAGATGTCAAAAGGTCCGTAGCCTGCAACATCATCCAACAGTGCCAAACCAGATGGGTCGCTGACCCACGAAGTCAACACTACAAGACCATAGAGAAACTCATGTCGACAATGAGCAAGTTCCAATGTACCTCGAGGAGGAAGGAGAATTTAATTGGAAAATGTGCTCTGAATCAACAGCTGTTTCTCTTGAAGCATCATCCTAACGGAAAATGCCAGATATACCCTCAGGAGGATGAAAATCACCGGCATTTCCTCATGGAATGACCGGCCCAATCAGTCCTGAGGGAAGAAATAAGACTCAAAACAAATCTATCTGAGATAATTCCATGCATAGCAATCCAGCAAGTGTGGACATCATTCACAGATGGATATGTGAAAATCAATCATCTACTTTAGAAATAATCAATGATTTTATGTATTTTTATTTTTCATAATATTCCTATTATTCTACTAATACTTTTCTTTACATTACATTTCTTTTACATAACTAACAAGTCCAAATCATCTCAGTTATGCAAAGGACTTTAATCAAATAAATAAATAAACAAATAAAAAGTGTCTTCACATCTCATTCATATACATAAGTCACTCAAAAGATCGGCTAAATACAAATACAAACTGATGTAACCGTATTCTGATTGGTGATACGCTTATTGTATCCGACGTTCAAAGGATATTCGTTTGGATATTCACAATTACTTAGAGTAATTATAATATATGTTACGGTATTGTATTATATTAATATCAATATTTTATAAGTTAAAATATCATCGTATGTTGACGATCTTAACTAGGGCTTATTTTAAGGGAAACACGGTAGCTGTTTACCAAAGGAAGCGTGCAAAATTCAACGAGAATCGGGAATAGAAGAATCTCCCTTTCCGTTCAAAATCATTGCGAGGATTTCCGTTTGGTTATGACGTTAAACTATTGGATTCCCACAATTCAAGCTCTGATATGCTGTTATTTCGTCCGATTAAATGTACTCATTCTTTCACTTAGTGTTGTTGTAGGAAATCAAGTTTAAATTATTTCCAATTGAAGGAAAGTTTAAACTTTGGAATGTTATCTATCAAACTGCATTTTCATTTTACCAGCCAAGTAAGATACCAAGATCCATTCTAAGCTGCCAAGTGATTGACGCTTAAACCATGTGATCGTGGGAAGTGAAAGCACAGAAATAGACGGGTTACATAATTTATTCAAAATAGTTATCTTGATTCCAGTGTCACTCCTTGTGAACATCGAATAAAAATAAAGTTCAAACGACGGAAACACCGACGAAGCCGAAATTTTAAAACCACTTTTTCTTACGTCGAAGGCATCTGCAGATGGTAAAAAATGAAAAATAAACAAAAAACCCAAGAGTCGTTACTGAGATTTGAGGCACCAACCTTCAACGATGAGTGTTTATTAAGCAGAACCTGTGTAGGTCGGAATGCCCTCTTCATTCCAACTGATGCTTTTGTTGGGCTTGATTCGTTCAGAGGGGGACGTGAATTGAGGGCCCGTGTAGAGGACTTTACGGTCGACATAAGTACGCTTGTCCTTCTGCCTCTCGTACTTGCTGTACATCTCGATCTTGGCCTGTTGATATGTAGTTGTAAAGATGATAATGATGAGAAGATAAAGATGATGAGAAGGTCGCGTTAAGAAATGATAATTTTGAACATGCTAATAAGAGGGCTATCTAAAAAATATTGAAAACAACTCACAGGTGCACCAGCGAATCTTGTCTGGATAGGATCGACGGAGCTGAGAGAATTAATAAACAAAATCGTCATGAAATATGAAAAGCAGACGTCAATCGTGCAAAATAAGAGATTATTACTCCTCTGTTCCATGGATTCTTTTCAATCCACCTTCCTTTCTGCAATTAAATGCGGGAAACATTTACTATTGAAACAAATATTAAAAGTGAGGGAACGATATGCTGTTTGTCACGTCTTATCTAAATTGTTAGATCCTAAACCTAAATAATAAAATTTCTTCGACAATGAAAGGTCTTACTCACCCAACTTGGTTCTGCTGTCTTGCTCTATCAGCCAACTCCATCAACTTAAAAACAAAATACTCAGATAGGATTCAGTCATTAAAAAGAATGTTAACAAAAACACACTCGTCACCTGCACTTGCATGGTTTTGTAACGTTTTTCCAAGTCATATTTCTCTCCTTCAAGACGGGCGATAAGACTGTGGAGTTCCTTGGCCTTCTCTGCCAGTTTGGATGCGTCCATTCCACTCACTTCCAACGGCTTGATTCTTTGGGCTAAAATGGCCCTCTTTTCGGACTCCAATTGTTCCTTGGACTTCCTGTTTTTCTGGTCGTCCTGAAGCAACGCCATGGGTTCAAGAAATCATCTTGAGAAACTAATTACAAATCGTTCAATAACAGAAAACAGCGACTTCAGAATCTGTTAATGCAAACATAAACAAACAACAAAGCATTAACGTAAAATTAATTATCTTACTTGTTCTGCTTCTGGCTGTGGAGACAAAATAATTTATTTTAAAATTTATGAAATTTCTTTCATGGAACTCAATTTTCTCAATGAAATAAACTCCCACGGAAATTTATAAAGAAGGTGGAATGTACCTCCGAACCAAGGGCTGCACCGATCTTCTTGCTGATAACAAAGTTGGCTTTGGGAGGATTCTTCCACTTTTCAAACTCAGCGAGTTTCAAAGCACGCTCATTTTTCCTCCTAATTTCATCTTCTTCCTTCTTTCTTTTTCTTTCCTCCTATTATCATTAATAAATTATTAATAAATGAATATAAAATGAATAAATATACACAATATAAATTTCCTACAAATGTATGACACAATATTTGAATACAATTTTAGAATACAATGCATAATAAAATATGCATCTAATATTTTAATTGTAATTTTATGCAAATAAATTAAATTTTGAAATAAAATTAGTTTTACAAGTTTAGCAAAATAATGTATTTTGATAGCATAAATTATTTCTTCATCACGAGTCCGAATCTCAATGAAACCAACTGACCTCCTCAGCTTTCCTCCTGGCCTCTTCTGCAGACCTCTCAGCTGCTAATCTCCTTTCTTCCTCTTCTCTTTCTTTCTTTCTTCTCTCCTGCAGAAGAGAAATTTAATAATTAATTGCTTGCAGTGTAAAGTAATTAATGGCTGTTAATCTTATTGAGAACTTGATCAACCAACGTTGCGCTCTCTGAGCTCGTTGATTTCGAGCAGAATTTGTTCTCTTTCCAATTTGTTCTGATCGAGCAGCTCAACGTCAGTATCGTCTAAACCACCTTCTCCTCCCTTGTTGAAGTCGCGTCTTTTCTAGAAATCATAGTTGTTCGTTTATTATTATTATTTTTTATATTTTTATTTAATCAGTAATTTATTGAAATTGCTTAGTCGTCATTAGAGCGGTATTTTAAACTTGGACGTGTCATGCCGACAAATTAAATATCAAATTAAAGAAGGACGACATGAAATTAAGCAATAAATTTGAGAACCTTCAAAGCCAATTCGCCTTCGGTGTGTCTGTAATGTTTCAATCAATTATTTGCTAGATTGGTTTTTTAAGTTATTCTAATAATATTTATAATTAAATTGACTTACTCATCAGCCATCTTTGTTATTTATCCTCAAATCCGAATCAGAAATCTGCAAAGTGCGATAAAGTGCTTGAGAGTTGAAAATTTATTCCAAATTAATGACTATTGCGCATCCAAAACAACAAAGAGTTTAAAATTTATTAATTCGCTTTATTTTACGAAACATTAATAATTTATTAGAAGGTTGAAGTCGAACAAATTTTCAGATCCGAACGTACCAGCACCCCAGAAACACTACTTCGTCTACTGGAATTGACGATCTGAGAGTGGAAAAGCAAAAGTTCGATTTATTAATAACACAACGAAGCACTCAGCTGCTGAAAAATTCTTCGAAAATACCGCTGTTCGCTCTTGGAGTTCTCTTGCCAGCTTCTGAGAAGTTGCAAGCAGATGCAACGTGCTTGCATCTTCACCCCCATCAGTGGCTCCACGTTCTGCCTGAAGTATATCAAGTGAACGTTGTTCCCATTCAGCTCTCATAATCTTCTATAAATTGCTACGATGTCTATCTTCAGAGGATATTATGTGAATTTGTAATTGGACAGGTGTTATGATGGTCAAGTACTGTATTCGCATTTTCATGCTCCCCATGAAAGGCTACCTAGCCTTCGAAAAATACTTTTCTTGCATTTTGAAAATTGTTTTGCATCCCACGCGATCATGAAAAATATTTGAAATGTTCTAAGAGCGCAGCAAATGTCAAGAATAGATGTTACTCCTCTGAGCCCAAATTGTTGTTCTGGGGTCATTCCAAACATTATTAAATAATTCTGAGCACATTTTGCATATTTTGCGAATACTCGCATTACAAGGGTCGTCAGGCAACAACATGCAATTCCAGCTTCAGGGGCATTGAAGTAACGAGTGCTTAAGCATAATTGTGTGGTATTTTGGTACCAGGATAATTCCAAAAAAAATTGCCCAAAGAAGCAATGAATTGCCAGCCACACAACCATGTAGTTGGAAACAATCATTAGAAATACTTTGATACAGAAATTATATTAGAAACACAGATCCACTCCTATTCAAAATATATTATATGAACGTAAGTTCTAAAATTTAGTATGATTTATTACTAAAGAAATTATCAATTTTCAATTTCAATGCTTCCGCACAACTATGAAACCATGACCGTTGGCCATCACGTACAATACAGAAATAATTATTTTATTATCGCTCGTTACTGTAGTCCACTACGTTAATTAAAATTGCATCAATGTAGTCATTTGCGAAAAGGTTCATTTAAAATTTATCTTTTAGTTTTCAAGATAAAAATTACTGTCTTCAAATAAGAACACCGTCGTGTGCCAAGGTTTCTCTCAAAATATGTTATTTTTATTTTAAAAAATAACCAGTGGTTTTATTCTGATTTGTTTGTTTATTTGTTCTTTTTTTTAGAACGAAATATTGTATTGACCTGTTCAGTACTAAAAAACTCCTACCACGGATCGTACCGAGGGAATCATCAGGAGTCACCGAACGTTTCGGCTCAAACTTCTTACGATATCAGGGGTGGGCTGCACCCGTTTGATCAGGTGCCCCTGTCGGTTGTTACCCTGCTTTAGCCATCTTCAGAGCAATCACCCATTATATGGCTATCGACTCCCGGCGACCTTTGCACATCGACACTATATAATGCAAACTGAGCCTTATATTTTCTTTGCAGCGGTCACCTTCACTTTGAAATTTAGTCACCGGCTGCGCAATCAAGTTTAATGATTAAACGCTCATTCGCGCATTTGTTCTTTTTTTTTATAACGAAATATTGTATTGATCCGACATTTGCGATGACCACGAATATAAAATGTTATATCATTTAATTAATTAGTTACACATGCACACATTTACAATAACTAATTAATAAAAATATTTATCCGCAAAATATGTTATTATATTATATAAATGTTTATTGTTTTGCATTTCTAAGAACATAGTAAGAGTTTCAATAATATTTCACAACTGAAATTTATTATTGAAATGAGTATACGCAACCAAGGACCTTTCTTTCATTCGAAAGACTTTAACAATAAATAATCTCCATGTGGAAGTGAATGAGAGGGTCACTTTAAAAAAAAAGTGACGAAGGAAAAATTTTGAATTAATTGAAAATTTTCGGAGTACCTTTGACAACAAATTAAAGTACAAGCAATATTGCATTAATCCATCGTAGTACTCGTTACTTGTAAATAGAAGGTGGCAATGGAAAGACGAATTATTAAGTTGTTCGTTGACCAATTGGTTGTTGCGAGTGCCACAAGCAATTCAATTACGTAAGCGCTTCTCAGACCAGATGAAAGAATTGACTTCGCAAAGAAAAGACTTATTTTCTAAATAGCATAACATATTTATGGAATGTCAACATGAATTCAGGACTAAATTATGAAAAAGAAATTTTAGGTTGGATGCTGCAAATCTAATCTAAAAATAATCTTTTAATATATATCATTATATATCAAGTACAATTGAATATTACGAGCTATAATTTTATACATTAATTTTAATGGTTCTGCAATTTAAATTCTAAATAATCTTATAAATTAATTAGACGCTTTCTCATCACCAAGTGAATGATAACTAAGTAAAGACTAAATATTTGAAAATGGCGCTGGTTGGTGTTGTTGTTCTAGATTGATCCTCGATGCGATGTTAAATGTTTTGGTTTAGATTAATTCATTAACTCATTATAACATAATATCTTAAAATCAAAGTTATTTTGGAATGCAAAAATTAAACGAAATCGTGTAGCTAATTCTAATCTTTTTTTAATAGTCTACCGCACAGAAAATCCAAGAAGTTCGCGAAGTAACGAGGATAGAAAGAGTCGGTTAGTATTTGCTTCTTAGATAATCATAAAGTTAGAGTTTGTTTTGTTTTAATGTTATCCGAATGAAAGTTATTATTCATTAATTATGTTACTTGCACAGGTGCTCACAGTCATATCAGAGGCCTTGGTCTTGATGATGCACTGTCAGCAAGAAATGTTTCTCAAGGAATGGTTGGCCAAATTTCAGCTAGAAGGGCTGCTGGTATAGCTACGGTAATGATCAAAGAAGGAAAAATTGCTGGAAGAGGCATGTTGATTGCTGGTCATCCTGGTACTGGAAAGACTGCTATTGCTATGGGCATGGCACAAGCGCTTGGAGCAGACACGCCCTTCACATCAATGGCTGGTAGTGAGATATTTTCACTGGAAATGAGCAAAACAGAAGCACTCACACAGGCTTTTAGAAAGTCCATTGGTGTGAGAATCAAGTCAGTCATTTAACTTTTTCATTTGATATTTTATATATTTAACTTTTATATTTGGATATTCCCAAATGAGAGGGTTGATTGCAAAATGAGGTGTAAGTCAATCATAAAAGTAATTTTAAGAAAATGTTCTTCAATCCTACTTTAAATAGTTGGGAGTCCACAACTATCTAAACATTTTTGCAGAGAGGAAACAGAAATAATAGAGGGTGAAGTTGTGGAGATTCAAGTGGATAGGCCAGCCACAGGGATGGTTTGTTGATGAAATTTAGTTTAAGTATTGGGTCTGTAGTGTGACATACTGTTGCCATTACTGACATATATTTATGACTTCCGAAACCATTACAGTGTCGTAATTTTAGATGAGGTTTTTGTTACACATCAAGAAATTATGTTTGTAGGGCATCTTTAATACTTCAATTGGAACTCACAATTTATTTTATTCTGGTAAAATATATTTAGGATGAAATAAGAATGTATGGATTTGGAGGATTTTAGATGATGATAACAGTTTTTGGATATATTTGGACTTTCAGTATATGTTGACAGTCCAAATAGTTCAATTAATATATTTTCAGTATATGTTGACAATATATTAATTGACAATATTTAGATTAGAATGCACAAACACCTAAATTAATAATTCTGACATTTTAACTGTTTCTGCAGGGAGCCAAGGTTGGAAAGTTGACGCTGAAAACAACGGAGATGGAAACAGTGTATGATCTCGGGCAGAAAATGATTGAATCTTTAACTAAGGAGAAGGTTCAAGCAGGGTTAATTTTAATGACTTTTGCTTTGAGTTGGAGTACAAACTTTTCATTTACTGATTGTTGTGGTCTTATAACAATATTGATTTTATTTTAGAGATATTATAACAATTGACAAAGCAACTGGAAAAATTACAAAGCTGGGTAGATCATTTACCAGAGCCAGGGACTACGATGCCATGTCAGCCAATGTGAGTTGCTTTAGTCTTCTTAATTAAGATATTAGCATGACGTGTAGTGTGAAGTGTTATGTGTAAAGTGTAATTTAATTGTCTAACTTTTCACAATGTCCTCGTAACTTGATGGTTCTTTGTAGACAAAATATGTTCAGTGTCCTGAAGGAGAACTTCAGAAGAGAAAGGAAGTTGTGCACACTGTGAGCCTCCATGAAATTGATGTCATTAACAGCAGGACTCAGGGATTCTTGGCTTTGTTCTCTGGTGACACAGGAGAGATTAAAAGTGAAGTGAGGGAACAAATCAATGCAAAGGTGGCTGAATGGAGAGAAGAAGGAAAAGCAGACATTGTTCCAGGAGTTAGTTTTTATTTTCTCCCTATGTTTATTGTCTTGGTTTTATAACTTAGGAATTCATTTCCATAAATGCACTTATAGGTTGAAGTGAATTCAATCAGTATTAGTTCAAAAAGCTGTTTTTGTTGAAAAGTGAAATACAAGCATATATTTCTCCAGGTGCTCTTCATAGATGAAGTACACATGCTTGACATTGAATGCTTCTCCTTTTTGAATCGTGCCCTGGAAAGCGACATGGCTCCCATTCTCATCGTGGCAACGAACAGAGGAATCACAAGGTTTGTAGTTTATATTGAATTGGCTGGGGTCAATCAAGTTCATATTTTGGTTTGCTTAAATTCCAGAATCAGAGGGACACATTATGTCAGTCCTCATGGCATGCCGATAGACTTGCTGGACCGACTGCTAATCATTTCCACATCCCCTTATGAGGAAAAGGATATCAAAGAAATCCTTAAAATTAGGTGGGGTTTTCATCTTTTATTTTTGTTTACAGTATGTTACATTTGCTGATTGCTTAGCGTGGCATGTTTCATGACATTAGGATTGCTCTGCAGTCAGTCTAAGGAATTTTATCATTGTCAGATGTGAAGAAGAAGATGTTGAAATTTCTGATGATGCCTTAACTGTGCTGACTAAAATAGGAGCAGAAACGACTCTCAGATATGCCATTCAGCTCATCACCACTGCTAACCTTGTCTCTAGAAAACGAAAGGTAATAGTAGGATTGGTATTGTTTGTTCATATTCAGATATGACTTTATGCTTCCACTTCAATTAGGCTACTCAAGTTGGGATTGAGGATGTCAAAAGAGTTTATTCACTCTTTCTTGATGAAGGAAGATCAGAGCAGTTCTTGACAGAACACCAGCAGGAATACATGTTTTATGATTCTGGTCAGGCAATACTAGATTTGAATTCTCTTTTGGTCTGAAACATTAATGTAAATTCTGACATTCAACAGGTGCTGGGGACAGTAAAGCTGCAATGGAAATAAGTTGAAAATATCACCTTGTGGAAAAGAGTAAACTGACATGAATCCAAATTTGGTTTTAGAGTTCTTGAATTCTTTTATTTCCCATCATACATTGGCAAATGTGCAATTGAAGGGGAAGGGAGGAATGACAATTTGAAATTCGAGTCTGGTGTTTATCCTTGAACTTTATTGCTAATAATAGTTGGGAACCTATAATTTAGTTAATTGAGACCTTGTGGAGCCTTGATAGTATGTCATGTGTTAGTTGGATTAGTTTGGGTTTGAAGTGCCTAATTCGAACATTTTGTGAGCTTGGTTGTCACTGCCGGTGCAATCTCTGCAGTGGGAGCTGGTTCTGAGCCACACCGGATGGAGCGCGCAAGATTTGTCGATAGATGGGCCTCGGCATTTACGGCTATGGACTCTGCTGGGTTGATGGAGTTGATGTTTGTTATTCGGCAGCATGTAAAATAAGAGAATAAAGCTATTATAGTAATACATGCGGATAGGTTATAAAGAAATTGTGAGATGGGCATTCTCATCACATCGTCTACATCTGACCGGGAAGATATCTTTTTTCAATTTCTAAACTAAGTAATATTAAGTGAAGACACTAAAAAAAAAGACTCATTACTAAAGTAAATTCTTAGGTGCTTTATTCGGATTTCTGTGTTTATTTTTGATGCGCGCACATTTTCTGTTGGCTCTAGTCTAGATCAGTGCGAAGCGCAAAGCTTTCGTTGTACCTGTCTTTAAATCTTCTTTGAATATTTTACTTTGAGTTTAGTGATCTCCTTTTACGTTTTTTGACAAGTATTAAAAGGTCGTCTTCGAAATGGAATTTCAAAGTAACCAGAAATTTAATGTTAAAATGCTCGCATCAGCACATAGTGTTGTTGCTTGTATCCATCTCTAGAAGTAGATTTATTGCTTCTTGAAGTTAGCTGGAAGCATTGGAATTTCTAAGCATTTAGGTTTCCATGTGTATGAATTCGAGCCTTGTACATAAATTGATTATTTTTAAACTATATTTGAAGGATGCAAAGTCAAATGGATCAATCAGTCTCGGTTACAGCTGCCACAGTCAAATTTAAACATTCCAGCGACATACATGCTACAAATCTTTCCATATTTGTCAAAGGGTGTGATCTCATAAAAGCGTCATCGTTAACTTTGATCAAGGGCAGATTCTACACAATAATCGGACCCAATGCTAACCTTTTGGTTTCAATCGGGAACTACCTATCTCCCCCATTTAAGCATTTGCTTATTGAAGAAACTGCATATTAGATATCCGGTCTAAGCGCAGGTCAAACAGTTGGCTCTTGTGAAGGCCCTGCTCACAAATCCGGACGTTCTGCTGCTGGATGACATCATCATTGACTGTGACAAGAGAACTAGGCTGTGGATTAAAAGTTCCGTGGAAAAATATCTATGGATTGTTGCATTGGCCGCAAACAAAGTAGAGCCCTTAATGAATTGCTGCTCCGGTATCATCAGCATTAAAGAACAGCGATTGATTTATTCAAAGGTTTGTTGTAATATTTATTTGTTTTGCCTTAGGTTTTCCTAGATTATTATAGATTCCATATCGATTATTATTATTTCTTGCACTATAACTACAGAACATCTCATTCAAACAAGATAAACAAAAAATATTTTTTAAAGAGATTAAATCTTGCTTGAGATTACATGTTTAAATTGTGGAATGTTTGAAAAGTTTATTTTGGTTTAAGCCACTCACAGTCTGATCGAACAGTTTGAAGTTTGACAAACGATCTGCTGGAGACAATGTTGCAGTTGGTCAGGTGAGGCTTAGTGAAGGTGTCCTTTGTGATCAGCTTCTAATCTGTTTCATGTTCTACAGGAACTTCTGTTCACATCCCTTGCAAATAGGATGTGGCAATGGTCCGACGAAAGAATTTTATACTTTTCTTTCACACGAATTTCAGATTTAAATAATAAATAACTGGCGGGGAGAAGCTGTCACAAGGTCGAACTATTCTGGAGAGGAAAGGATATATACTTATTCGGCTAATGCAACTTTTGTTCATTTTTCGGAAGATATCACTGATTCTCGCAAGTCGCTTGTGCTTCTCAATAAGACTTTTTCAAAGGCTCTTTGGGATTGGAAAGCGCTGGATCTTCCATTGAATGTAGAATTTTTCCGATAGCTTATGCCAGACCCCATCCACACTTGAGAAGAGATTATTACGATATATCAGTAATATTTCCCGAGGCACGTCAGCTCCTTTATCAACCCATTATGTCAGGGTTCTGACATTTGTAAATTTTGTTTATATGCGCGGAGGGATGTGTGTGCGTGATGAGGCCGTGTGATGTGTTTTGGTCATCTGCGTGGGACCGCGCGATAGCGTGATTGGCTGTGTTTTGCATGTTAATGCGCGTGGCAGCCTTGGAGTATATATATATATATGGCGTCGCTCGGCAAGGCAAAAAGAATGGACGTTAATTAAACACACACACACACAAGGCAAAAAGAGCAAGCGTGGTAGAGCGGTTAGAGAGTGTATATGTGGAGCGCTTGGAGTTTGTTGGAGTTGAGAGTGATTGGAGTCGAGTTGGAGCTGAGAGCTGTTGGAGATCGTGGTGATATTGGTGTCGAGTGAGCGCGCGAAGAAGGCAGACGATAGTTGTATTAGCGAGTGTGCGAGTGGTGTGTGTCGAATTCGATCATTGTACTTTAGTTGCGATCTGCTTATTGTTTTGCTGCTGTTTTCTTTGCTAAATACATTTTTATTTTGGAAAACGAGTTGGCTTTCGATCATTAATAATAATAATAATAGTTCATTTTTATGGCGCCATATGCAGAACGTTAGAGGCGCCTCGGTTCTCCGTCCAACGCTATTTTGAAGAGGTGAGTCTTTAACTGGCGCTTGAAGAGTTCGAGCGACGGCTGAGACCTGATGATGGGGGGAAGGTCGTTCCAGACAGCAGGTGAGGC
>MPNW01000161.1:183535-248503 GCA_011800805.1 Hirudo medicinalis | reverse complement strand
AGTGAGTTGGGGAGGTGACGTGTTGAACAAGTCCATGAGACTCAATTGCGTCCTCCAGAAGGTGGTGAATTCTTGTCTCCGAGCCAGGTGCATTGAAATCCCCACAGATGACGAACGGGATGTTGTGGGATGAGATGAAGTCGACGAGCTCTTCAAATTAACGACGAAACAAGATAGTTTCCCGACAGGAGGAGTTAGGACCTGACACATTCCGATGAAAAAACGAAAAGAGGAAATTCTGTCAGACCCATCCATATCGTGTGCTATCAAGAAATGATCGGATCTTTAACTTTCGAACATGGGAGCACCTTGAATGATTTATTCATCAACTTTACTGTTCCAGGGACCGACATTGAATTGGAGGAAGATAGATCAAAACTCATTTTTTCCCCTTTCAACATTGAAGAATATCTGACTGAATTATACATCAAGAAACTTCAGTAAGATCTATTTGAACAATTTCAAGCTGTTCGAGAAGGATTTTGCGAAATCGTCTACATAGATAAATTGGGCATATTTCTACCGGAAGAATTGAAGAGTTGTTTGTGCGGAGGGCAATTTGAAGAATGGAGAATAGAAATTTTGAAATCTAATTCCTTATTCGAGGAAGGTTATAACAAGGAGTCTGAATCTGTTCAGTTCCTCTTTCAAGTTTTATTGTCACTGACCAAGAAGGAGCAGCAATTATTTTATTTTGCCGTGCCACAGTCGCATGTTTTAGCTTATCATTTACTGGAAGTGAATTTAATGAGTCCATAAAAATGGAAATGCCATCATTCGTAAATGGCATTTATTTAATCAATCGTTTGAGTCCCTTATATGTTCGACAAATGTGTGTAGGCACTTGTTATTTTTCTTAACGCCCGCTATTTAGCTAGATGATCAAGAAGAAACTACTTCGTCAACTGTTGCCATTACCTGGGCCAAAGTATCGCTGTCATTTAAGACATTTAAAAAATACCAAACTATCAAGATAAAGTATTAGCTCTTTATGAAAGTATTGATGAAGTACAAAGATCGTCACATGTGAAAATGTTGCTCAACATTTCTTTCATAAGTGCAATTAGTTGGGCAAATTGAATACTTTCTTTGAAGTTAATAATTTAGTAAGAGAATATTTTAATTTAATGAGCGTTAAGGAGTTGAATAAAAGAAAATATTATAGTATCTACGCTCCGATAGAGTTCCATCCCCAGACTTTTATTTTTCTCTCCGGTAAAAGCAATCTTTAGTTTTAGTATAATTCCTTGAACATTGAGCTAATCAAAGCCAAATAGTGAATTAATATGTAAATTGTGATGCTACTCACTTGTGCCCCTCTGGAAATGCATACATTGAAGAGGTAGTTCTTCTCAATCTGAAGAAGTTTTTGTAGAGGGAGCTAGGTTTTTTTAAGTTCAATTTTTGATCTTGGCATAAACTAAAGAGTGTGCTGAGAAAAAAACGTGCCATCCACCACGACACCAGTCCGGACGATGCCATTTATAATATTTATCTATCTAATAGAACTAAACATTTAATTAGATATATGTCAATCTAACTATATTATGTTATAGCCTATATAACATAATAATTTAAGAATTTTAAATTTGTTGACATCAAATCCCCTGAGGTCGTAAACAAACACGAAATGGCGTTTTTGCTCAGAATAACTTTTCACGAACACAAAAATTAAAATAAACTATGGGGCTGTATGTGATTGTTTCTAAGATTACATAAGTCTGCTTAGAAACAGGCTCCTTGGACCTCTTGCCCGTTATCTGAAAAACTGCGTCGCCCATTTAGCCAAATGCATTAAGAGCATTAATTGCTGACATTACCACTTTCATCTGAGCAACTGAAAATGCACCATTTGATTTATGGTTTATCACCACAAAATGCCTGCCAGAAACGGTCACCATGCCCCTGCACATGTAATTCTGAAATTATTTCAATGCAGCTCTAAAATCGCCTTTAATAGCTAATCTTAAGCACAATTCCATACAAACTAATTTATAACCTGAATCAAATAACTCCTCAAGAATTTGCCATATTTGCTTTTACAGATTTTTCATCAGTAGAAACTAATAAATATAATAATTCAATAATTATTACAAGCAAATATTCTAAGCAAATGAGGAAAATAGTAAAAACCAAGTAGTAAGCAAAGTTCATCAAGTAGTTCAAGTAGTAAGATCATGATGAAGCGAGTTTTGAATGAGTTTATCTTCAATAAATATTGAAAGACTATTGCACTATTCAAAAACAGCAACAGGTGCAAAGAAAAAATTGAATATCTTGCACATCCCCTGTTTTATTGTGTTCAGGAAGTTAGACTCTCCTTGTTGTGAAGCTGCTCTGATCTCCTCCATGCAATTCAAACATTTCAAATTATAAACATTGACAACAGGAACAAACAAGTTCTCTGAGAGGTAGCCTTTGAAAGCAATGGTGTCAGACTTTTTTAATTTAACAAGAAAATCATGAAATGTATGCGGTGCTAGAAGCTTGACCTTGCTATCTCCAATCTGAGTTTCAACCTCATATGTGTATCTGGTGAAACTCTTTAGATGGCAACTTCTGCCCTGCAATTTGTTGTATTTGATTATATCTCTTGACATTTCTGACAATCCTTCCGGCGAGTCATAATCTGTTCCGTAGGTACATTTCAACCACTCTGATAAAAACAACGGAAGTAGGTTGACAAAGTTCTCCGCTGGATTGTCAGATTTCTTGATGGTAATTTTTAGGACCAGTCCTTCCCAACTCACCTTATCTTGCAGAAAATGCTGGCACTCGGCCATTGTTTGTAAGTTGCTGTTTTCTATACCACCACAATGATTATTATATATGTCCCAAGGGAGATAATGGACTGATCTCCCAGAGTCATCTGCATCAGGAGTGGCTATGTACATCAATGGGATAAATGATGCCAACATAACTAATGTAAGAATAAAATTGGATTTATATGATTTCTTTTCAAGACTAAATTTTCCAAATTTGAATCCTCCTCTGGACCAATAAGTATAAAGTGCCACTCCAGCCAAAAGACACATTGTTGTAGCAATTTTCATTAAGCCTGAGATAGAAAAAACTTTCAAGAATTGAAATGCAAGCCACAAAAGGCCAATAATAGCAAGAAATGGACTGAGAATTACTATTACAGCCCATCCAAAAGAAGCCTTCAAAAGCTGATACCATGTTGTCTCTGCATAAAACATGACTACAATCCTCCACCAAAAGAAACACACAAGATGGGGAATCATTATTTGATAAGTACCTTTCCATGAATTGTTCATAGCCATTCTGATAAAAAGTATGGGAACAATCAGATAAGCAATTGAAGGAATACCAATATTCACATAAAATCCTTTGGCAATTTCCATTGATATACCTGAACTTCCTATCAAATGGAGAAGATGATAGATGATGGGCACCTTTGGAAGTTTCTCGATAATATAGGGCAATGTTGAAATGTTGTCCAACAAAATTGCAAGTATGGCCAAGTGATCATAATTATCACTCAATGCAAACCAGGATGCAACAGTAATGACAAAAGCAATGCAGCATATCTCAGCACAAGGCACCCATGACTTATCAGCAGCAACAAATGTGATGACCATCAAGGGGAGGGAGACAAAAAAACTGATGTAGGGAGTGAGAGAAGACCAGCTGTAAGCTGATTCAGCACTTTCCTGGATGAAAGTTTCACCAAACCTCTCCAGCATGTCTGCCAAAGCTCTCACATCACTGAGTTTTCTCTTAGCATAGAACATCTGCATTGTGCATATAATTATAGAAATAAATGAAATGTAGAATCCAATTATTGGAAAAATCCACAAGACTGCATCAATGGAAATCAGACTGTAAATGAAGAGAACCACGAGCAAGTACACTTGCTGCACTGGAATCAGGGTTCTGAGCCAGTTCATTCCTTGTGTTCCAGCTGTTTCTATTATGTTATCTGCAATCCATGTTAAACTTTGGACAGGGTTCAACAAAATCTGCAACATAAAGATGCAAAATAGTGTTGGATGGACTGAAAACAGATTAAAAATTAATAAGAAATGTGTTTTCCAAATGAATGTTTGGATTACTTTATCCAATTTTATCAGAATTCATAAAAATCTAAAGTTATTTTTACTTTAAGCTTTTGAATGAAATTTCAGGTAATGTTACTACACTTCGCACATGAATAGAAATAATTGAAAATGCAACTAAATAGAGAATTTATTACTTAAAAAGAAAAACTGACAATAAATCAAAAATGTCACTCAGTTAATAAAAAACAAAAATAAATTATGAATGTAAATAAGTTTGGGCTTGTACAAATTAATAATAAAACCACTTTACAAGAAAAATAAAATAATCTACAATTACCAAAAACAAAATACTTGTCAAGTAATTTAAAAATAAACCTTTTTCCATGAAGAAATGTTGTCATCATCTGCATCAATTCGCATGAGTGATTTTAATGACCACTTTGACCTCCCTTCGAGCTGATAAATGACTCTGTCTACAAAGGCTTCTTCAGAAATGCCATTTTTAACAGCTAAAAACAAAAAGTTAACAAGAGCAATCTTTTAACAAGCTGATCTTCACTGAGTCAAAGCAATTGAGCAAGCAATTTTAATGGCATTAAAAGCATTACCTTTTTCCAACAATTTCTTCTCTAGAGAGCTCTGAGAAATATCTGAAACCCTCTTTTTATATTCACTTGGTGTCAATTGTCTGTTTTCCAAACATATTTTACGAAAAAGTTTGCTTGCAGCTGCCCTACTCCGTTTCTCCCATGAACTTTTGCTTATGCACCATTTGACATCTTGGATATTAGTTTCATTGATACCTTGGAACAATGAAACAATAATAAATTATTAGATCTTTTAAAGTTACCTATGCATTTTACCTTTATTGTTCATTAAGCAATTTCTAAGCGATTCTGTAGCTTTTTCATTCCCATTTCTTGATGATTTCACAAGCCAATTGACAGCTTCAAATGCTTTTCCGACATCAGCTTCAACCTGTGTCTCCAACAAAAGAGTTTGTCCTAGATTGAGTTGGGCCACATCGTCATTTTCTAGGGCATATGCATCTGGCATGTCAGGAGATTCTCAAGTTATTTCTAATTTGTAATAAAAAAAATTGCGACTAAAATAATGCGACTTCTTTTGCATTAATAGCTTATTGCACGGCATTAGATATGAAATCACGTATGTAAACTATAGATCATTAATATTAAATTTATTCACCGACCAGTCATCTCCGCGATAAAATAAAAGACAAAACAGGTACTAAGAGACCAAATCCCGGAAATAACACTTCATTGCTTGTGTTGTGCTTGGCTTCACAGGACATCAATTTTTAATTTATACTCAAATTAATATCATTTATTTGAAAAAAGGAATTATTTTAGCGGTGTAATTTGGTTTAAAATTTTGAAGAACCTTCAGCATCGACTATGTTTATTCTAAAATTGTTAATTAAGTGAAGTCACTCATATCTCTAATTTCTAATAAGGCACGTAGTGTTTTGTAGACTTGAGCTTTGAGGCAAGTTTCACCTTTTATTATGGAGAGATTCTTCCTCCAAGCCCGGATCAACATGCCATGCACACGAGAGTCGATAAGCCAACGGTCCCTTCACATTTCCCCAAGCATTGCAATAATTATAATTATATAACATCGATGTCATCTGTTAAGAGAATTGCTCCATCAACACTCTCTATGGCATCTCTGCAGATATTTAGAAATACTGTCATTGATGTTTCATCAACTCTATTGCTGTAGCAGAATGCTACAATCAATTGTTCCTGGAAAGCTTTCTCCATGCCATTACTGTAGTAGTCAGCTGGAAGTGATAACCGTTAGTTCCTTGAGTGGAATCTAAGACTACCACTTGATATGGACGACAGAACTTTTTTAGAACATCCACCTGAGATTCACTGATTCGGATAAGTATGAAGTCACCTTCGCTAAGGCCACTGGTGCTTGTATCGCATTGGAATTTAACAAATCGTTTAACTAAATCCGTATCCATCGCACCATTTCTCTTATGTTCTATCCAAGCTGCCATACTCTCCACGTCATTTCTATGAAACTGTTCCACTGTTGACTTTGAAGCTCAAGTCTCTGGTAATGTTTTGGAGGTCTTTCCTTGAGACCCCAGGCTTTTGCAGAAAATCCATATGGCATTTCCAGTGATCTACTCCATCGGCTCTCAAGTTTTCTTCTAAACAGAACTCAACAGGTTTATATTGATGGAATTTAATCAGAATCCAAACATGTTACACGTGGAGTACTGCGGTGGAGTGACCTCGGACCAACGCTTTTTCTCATTTTTATCACCGACATAACTGGCATCATCAACACAATACCTAATGCTACGATGAAGCTGTTCGCCGATGACGTTAAGCTATATGCCTGCTCTGATTCTAGTCATAATCTTCAGAGAGCAATTGACAAACTCGTAGATTGGAGTGACACATGGCAATTGAGGCTGGCTTTGGAGAAGTGTTATGTGTGTCGAGTTTACAGTCGTTCTGAGAAAAGGCAACTCGCTGGTCTGATCGACTGCTAACACTGCTTGGTATGGAATCATAACTACAAAACGATTTTAAAGTTATTGACAAAAATAAATTTCAAATCAATCAAAAAAGAAGAAATAGAAGAAGCCTTACAACTAAAGAGATACGTTTAAAATTTTGAGTTTGTATTCTTGTTAGTTATATTTTCGAAGATTCTTGGAGCCAGCGAGGTGGCTTTGAAATATTTGCTAAGTGAGAAAGCTGATCTGTGCATAGCTACGCATCATCTTGATGCTGCAATTTTAACATATTTGGATGTTTGCACAGCTCTAATTATATTTTTGACGCTACCAGTTACAGTGACATCTGCAGAAAGATCTTTTTCTAAGCTTTTTAAATCTTCTGCACTCTTAGTAAATTGGACATAATGAATGAACCTTTTGAATTCTGTCAAAACCTCTGAAAAAAGCAATGAAAAAACCTCGGCAAATAAGATTTCTTTGAAAATTTCATTTTTCAATAATTCTTTTTATTTTAACTTGTGATTGATTTTTAATGTTTGTATAGTAATGTTTATAGTTAAAATCGTTTTATTGAACTGACAAGTTATTTGATTTGAAATTGTTATTTGGTACCAAACAAAATTTCCCCCCTCCCGAAACTCCTGAAATGCCCCCGAATCACACTGTCTGAAAGAAACCCT
Organism: Hirudo medicinalis; assembly: GCA_011800805.1. Lineage (NCBI taxonomy): Eukaryota > Metazoa > Annelida > Clitellata > Hirudinida > Hirudinidae > Hirudo > Hirudo medicinalis. The sequence continues at coordinate 241,298 of MPNW01000161.1, read as the reverse complement.
GCTTAGCATCCCCTGAATTCGGTATTGTTCCTTCTGAGAACAACGAGCCTGACATTTTACACCCATAGCAGATGCAAGTGTACCAACCAACGCTCTGATGCTACAAAACTTGAAATTTAGTTTCTGTTTGCTTGGGTATACCCTAAAAATTTGGGGAGGGGGAACATAAATAACTCCCTGTTTGGTACATCATTTCAGCCCTTTCCAAGGAGGGGGACAAATCTTCTCTCAACCCGATGAGATGACATTTTTATGGCAAAAGCTTTCCGGTCCCTCCCCAATGACCTCTCTGCATAGAACGCTCGTTTATTTTTACTTTTAATTTTCTTAATTTTTGTTTATTTAATAGAAATGAATCATCTACTAAACAATTTTTCTTTCTAAGGTATGTGGAACTTTCAAAACTCAAAATTATTTTGTTAAATTATTTTTAATAAAATTATAAATTTTAATAAATTCAATAAATTGTGATTTAAAATTTAAGCAAACTAATATTAGTTAAATTTAATTCTTTGTGACATTCTCTATAATTTCTCTGGCCGTGAACAGAGTTCTTTTAATATCGTTGACGTCTGGGGTGGATTATATCAGGCTTCATTCAGTAAAAACAGTGAATATAATTTTATTGTAAAGGATCAAAATGCCTTCCGACTCCAAAAAGAAACGTGATCAGAAGAAGAAAGAAGCCTTGAAAAAGCATGATGTGAAGAAGCCTGCCTCAAAGACCAATGGAAATGACGTCAATGGTATGTATTTATAATACCATATATTTTCTTACATGAAAATCGAAGATGCGGTTGGAAGTTGTATTATATATTTAAAGTAAATATTGAGATTTGTATAGATGCTGTCACGCTGTTTGACGTGAAGTACGTCGACTAAAGTGAAGTTCATAATTCATTTATATTGATACAGAGGGGCTAGACAAACGGCACTTTATTATACATTTTGAGTATTCACTATTGTGTAAATATTCAATTAATATTATAATTCCTGTCTGTCAAATAGAATTCTCTCTGAATTGACCTTATTTAGACAATGATTTAACATTTAGGTGAACTAGAACAGGTGGAAACTGAGGATCTATATGCTGCAGCCCAATTTAGAGCTGTTACTGGAGTTCTTGGATCTCATTATGAGAGCAGAGATATTCAAATCATAAATCTCTCAATAACTTTTCATGGAGTAGAACTGCTTACTGACACAAAACTTGAGCTGAACAATGGTAGGAGGTATGGTCTCATTGGACTCAATGGTTGTGGAAAATCCTCCTTAATGTCTGCCATTGGGAACCGAGAGATTCCTATTCCTGAGCACTTTGACATCTTCCATTTGCAACGCGAAATGTCTCCCAGCGACAAGACAGCCCTAGAGTGTGTAATGGAAGTAGATGAAGAAAAGATAAAATTGGAACATGAAGCTGAGCACCTAGCTGCACAAACTTCAAATGAAGCTCATGACAGACTGATGGATATTTATGAAAGGCTTGATGAGATGGATATCTCAACAGCTGAAGTCAGAGCAGCTGCCATTTTACATGGTCTTGGCTTTTCTAAGGACATGATGAATCAAAAGGTTGTTTTAATTTCACTTGCAACTAATGAACAATTAGTTCTTAATTTTTATTATCACTAGGTGAAAAATTTCTCTGGAGGTTGGAGAATGAGAATTGCCCTTGCAAGGGTACTTTACATAAAACCCGATGTCATGTTGCTTGATGAACCAACTAACCATCTTGATCTTGATGCCTGTGTCTGGCTTGAACAATACCTTCGGACATACAAAAGGATCCTTGTAATCATCTCCCATTCACAAGATTTCCTCAATGGAGTTTGTACAAATATAATCCACATGCAACAGAAGAAGTTGAACTACTATGGAGTTAGTGCCATGAAAACTATAATCATCCTTATGTTACTTTTTTCTGAAATTATGTTACATTGTAATCTTTTTTTTAAAGGGAAATTATGACACTTATGTCCAGACAAGAATGGAATTGGAAGAAAACCAAATGAAGAGATTTAAGTGGGAACAAGGTCAAATGGCTAACATGAAGGTTATTTGGTTACAATTGACATTGTCTAATAAGCAGCACAAACATTGACCTTCAATTGTTTACTTGTGTAGGATTACATTGCAAGGTTTGGTCATGGTAGTGCCAAGTTGGCCAGACAAGCAAAAAGCAAAGAAAAGACACTACAGAGAATGGTTGAGGGGGGCTGACAGACAAAGTTGTGGCCGACAAGGTGTGATTTGATATGTTTTTTTAAAGGGAACTTTCAACTAAAGTATTTCTTTTTCAGACGCTTTCTTTCAATTTTCTTGATTGTGACAAAATACCTCCTCCAGTTGTGCAAGTTCAGAATGTCAGTTTCAAGTACAAGGATGATGGGGTGAGGCTTAGCAAATCATTTGAGAAATAATTGAGTGAGAGTATGGGTCATCAGATGTGATGAAGAGAAGGCCGAGGTGTAGTTGAGATTCCCGTTCGAATTCGTTCTTGAGCGGTTGAGTTTCACCGTGATCATACCAAACCGAGCGATACTACTGATCTTGATCCATACTCAAAGAGTATTATACTTCATTTGGGATGATAGATTTTTTTCTAATTTCAATTGTGATGTTTTCCAGCCTCTCATTTACAAAGGTGTTGAGTTTGGAGTTGATCTTGACACCAGAGTGGCACTTGTTGGACCAAATGGAGCAGGAAAATCCACTTTATTGAAGCTCATTGCTGGAGAGGTAAAAAGTGATTTTAGCTTCCCATGCATCAGTTAATTTATTGTATGGTGAATGATTGGCTATTATGAGACATGAAACATGTTAACCATAGCCAACCTTGTTTGCAAACTTGTGAAATACACTTGGATTGAAATCTTTTACAGAATCACCCAACAGATGGTCTAATTCGAAGGCATTCACATCTCAAATTTGGTAGATACCATCAGGTTAGTGCTAATGTTTGCATTATATTTGAAACTTAAGTATCAAGTTTTTTTTTAATTTAGCATTTGCAAGAAATATTAGATTTGAATATGTCGGCCCTTGATTGGATGATGAAGTGCTATCCAGACATCAAAGAAAAAGAAGAAATGAGAAGGATTGTTGGAAGATATGGTTTGACAGGACAGCAACAGGTGTTATAGACTTTTAGATTAAGTCTCCATATTGAGTTATTTTAATTTATAGTAATTTGGCTATGTAGACTTGCCCTCTGAAGAACCTTTCGGACGGTCAAAGATGCAGAGTCATCTTTGCCTGGTTGGCATGGCAGAGACCTCATCTCCTTCTGCTTGATGAGCCTACTAATCATTTGGATATGGAAACAATCGATGCACTAGCTTTTGCAATTAATGAATTCAATGGTGGAGTGTTACTTGTCAGCCACGATTTTAGGCTGATATCACAGGTGGGCTTTGTAGTGATTCATTTTCAAGAACTTGATTTTTCAAGTACTTTGATTTATTATTATTGGTTACAGCAAATGATGTACTTTAAAGTTTTTAATGTGTGTTTGGATGGTTTCGAATGTGTGGTTCATCTAAACGTTTATAATTTTGACATTGTAGGTTGCTGAAGAAATTTGGATTTGTGAAAAGCAAACTATTACAAAATGGGAGGGGGATATATTTACATACAAAGAATCACTTATTAACAAACTTGAACAGGACAATCTGAAGAAAAAGTGATGATTCTAATTCTAGGAAATGTTTTGCCTAAGTCTATGCTATGTTACACATATTTAGGAAATTGTGCTCAATTAAGTTTGGACAAAAATTTGAAATAAATCTAAATACCGAATTTTTGTTGGCTTGTAGATATTGGTAATATTCATTGTTAGGTGACTGAGCTTTAACTTTAAGCCAGCATTAATCGAATTGTGAGGTGAAACTAAGTGGTAGCAACAGATGCGCTCGCTTCCGTGATGTGGGAGCGGTTCGGAAGATGATGTTCAGTTGCAAACAATGTTATTCAAGATGCCCAGCCCAAGGAGGTGATTTTGCCGATGTATCGAGTCGATGGTGGTCGGGGAATTGACGGGCGAACGCCAACTCACTGAGACTTCAGTTCTATATAGGTTTCTAGGGTGGCGAGATAGGGTTAGATGCGAAAAGCTGCCTGTGAGTCATCACATCTTTCTAGTCAAGTGGGATGTGTTCTTAAATAATTAGCACGAATGTTTGGACTAAAACGATTAAATGAATTTCAGCATCAAAGCAGGAATAAGAATTTTTGAAAAACAGACTACAAATAAGCAATCTAGCTTACAAACTTAAATGTATTTTGTTTCAGATTAAAAAAAGAACTATGGTCATGATTCGATGTTCCTCAGTCCTTGTTATGTATATCTTAAAAATGTTTCAGAAATTAATTATTGTTTTCAAAGAATAAAAACTTATTTTATTTTTAGATAACTGAGTAATTTCAAGGTATAGAAATAAGTAAGACATGAACGTCTCATGAATGTAAAGTTGTCATCTGAAGACATTCATTTTTAATATTATGACAAATACAAAATGCGCTAGGAATGTCTTCTGAACCAGTCACGGCTGTAAACAATATTCTGTTTATGTTTAAAATTCCTAGCATTCCTGAAAGATAATGAAGGTTTTATGAAGAAGCTTCTTTAAATACAAAATGTTCTCACTTATGACGTCCATTACAGATGTTGGCAGTGAAACATGTCGAAGACTCATGAAATAAAGTGGTACGCAAACCTGGTTGTTTAATTAAACAAGACGAACTTCCCAAGTTTAAGTAACCAGTGCGAAAAGTACTGCGCTTCAATACTTAAGTAAAAGTAAAAAGTGTCAACATTTTAAGGTTAATAAAAAAACGTAAATGTAAATTCCATTGTGTTTCAAAAGTTAGTGTCTGAAGTGATATATAAATTGTTAAAAAACTGCTACTAACTAATGAAAGTGGTTTTTTCTCAATCAATAATATAATGTCTTAATAAGTCTCACAGAAGTTACAGTTACAAGTGCTTGCTGACTTTCAACATAACCAGCTCCTCAATCAGTTTATTACTCATTCTATTACGGCCAACACGGTCGGTACTCATTAGTTTTGGTGCATATCCAAAGTTCACTTCGTTACCCATCCACACTCTACGTAACTAAGTTGGTTAATCAAATGATCATCTGTTAAAGTTGTCCCAATTTACAACCACACATTAGATGTGATGAGATATCTCGATTTTCTCAAGAAAAATAGATGAAGGTGTCAAAGCCTGATAAACTGATTATTATATCTTTTAAATTATTTCATGCAACTTTACAAGATGCAATACGATTCCATTAGTGCCTAATATTCTATAATTTGTATCAGGCTCTGATTCTAAAATTACTTAACATAAAATAATACTTGTGAAAAATATGGATAAAACTTCAAAATGAAATAATATCTGCTTTGTTACACTAATGTTCCAAATTTATTGATGCGCTTCCCTAGAAGTGTATCACATGTTTCGAACAGCACATTTCGACAAACGTTTCTATGACAACAAAAACTTGCAAAACCCAAACTTAATGGACTCTTAAATACAATCACTTATTTGCCTCATGAGAACAATTGCAAATAATACGGACCAAACCTTGAGGGTTCTCAAACAAAAATGCTTGCTTTTGCTCCACCTTCGATGAAGATTTGTCATGCACTCCCCGTTTAAATGAATTGAACATTATATAGATTGTTTTAATCCTAAACATCTTCATTATAAATGCAAAATGGAATACTAAATTATACTATTCTTTAGAAATTTTAATAGGTCAACTATTACGTCAAGCTATTATTTTAATCTATTATCTTGCAGTCACTCAAATCTGTATCAGCTTTCATCGCTAGGCCCTGAAAACCTATTTTAAGCCTTAAAAAGTCAATTAACTGGCAGCGGCCTCCTTATCTTTAGGAAAGTTTTTCCAAGAAACACTATTAAAACACTGTAACCAGATTTAAATGTAACCAGATGATTAAATGTAACCAGATAATTAAATGTAACCAGATAATTAAATGTAACCAGATAATTAAATGCACAATTTGTGTGGACCAGCACCGCCCTAATCTAGTTATATAATTGGAGTTAATATGCGCTACTACTAGTTATGTAGTTATGGGCACTTTCTCCTCTGCCCCCTCTCGGCGACCCTGATTACTACTACTAACAAAATGTTTAGACTCCATCTTCAACACATGTTCTGGCATTTGCATTTGTGTCGGCAACATTCCCAGTTTCCAAGTGTTAGAGCGAATACATCCCTACTTTAAAAAGAAGACGTTGAACGGTAATGAACGAAATATTTTATCAGAATCAAATTTTGACATTTATTTATTTGTTGGAAATTTAACATGATGCATAATACGTAAAATAAAAACCAGTTGGATTGGGAATAAATATTTTATCGTTAAAAAAAACTATTTTTGGAGGAAATTATAAACATAATACAAATCAAAAAATGACATTGATTCGGAGAAGTGTAAACTCAGTTTGCAAGCGCACAATCTTTTGACCTTTTGAAATGACGTAAATATTAATATTACACCTCGCTTCCTGCGCCTTATTTATTTCAAAATGTCTTTTCATCTTCGGATTCTAAATGCTATAAAACTCAATAATTTCTTCTGGTGCATGCAACGACGTACAACTTCTCTCTAATTCTTGTGTTTTGTTTTTACGTTTTCTGCTTTATCCTTATGGGTTCAAAACATGTATAAAAAAAGTCTCGTTCGTACCGTGAGTAATTTTCTACTTCAACGTAACTTATGAGCGAAATATTAAAAAATACTGAGGTGATGAATAACGTGTTGGCTATTTTAAAATTTCCCACATAATCCCAGGTTATTTTCATAAAGAATCACTCATTTCGTATCATGATTTTTTTTATTCAACAAAGGAAATATTTTATTGGACTGCCACTCATTCTAACTATTATCAACAATGAGGAAGGATTCTCAAAATTTAGCTTAGAATAAATGTGATATAATTAAATTTAATAATAATTGGTTAATTTAATAATAATAATATCAACAATAATTAATAATAATATAGTTATTTAATTATAACATAATAATAATGACATAATTATTATACTGCTATAACTATATTGCATAATAATTATAATATATAATGATAATTATTTATTTTTATAGTTATAATAATATTAATAATAACATAATAATAATATATTATAATATTGTATATAATATGTATAATACGTATATAATATTATAATTATAATAATGTATTATATTATTGTTCATTATTATTATTATCATCATCATCATCATTATTATTTATTGGAGGGGTTGTAAAAGTCACTATGAGGACGATGTCAGACATAAATAACAGCAGTTAATTTTTTTTTCAATTTCTTGTACGAGACTGGTTTGTACCGAGTAGTATCAACTTGAAGATAATTGAAGGCAATATTTATTTTAAAAAGAATAACAATAAAAATAAAGGTAGACATTGGTGATATAATTAAAGGTAACGGCATATTTAGGATGCAATATTTTAGAAGATTAAGTTGCCTTTAATCCGACAATGCAAATTTAAGCTTTAATTTCGCCACAAAGCGATCCATTCTCAAACTTCTTTTCAGTCTCGAGCATATAAAGTCATTGAAAACATGTGTATTTGTGACAAAATTCATTTCAAGTGACGTCAATTCATTACAAAGTAAGGCTGGAATTCTTGAAATTGTTCAGCTTATTGTGACAATTTTGCAATCAAAACGTTGAATGCATTCATTTTGTGAGAGTAAATAAATCAGGTTAGATGCTTAAATTACTTTGAACATTAAAAACATTATTATAAAAGGTTATAAAGAATAATTATTTAGGATGAAGAACTAAAAAGAACCAAAAAGAGGAAAAAGAAGTGACAAAATCGATCATTCAATTGTATGCACATAAATTAATGAATTGATTGATGCTAATTTACATTAATTATAAATCATTACTTAGAGAACCAAAGAACTCATTTTCTATTTCTACTGAGATTGGGATAAAAATTAGTTTTTCGTCGATGGTAAACAAAGCTCGTGCTATTAGAAGAATGCATTCATGTTACGTCTTCTTTCGCAAGATCACGATCACGATATTTTAATGCTTTCATGAATATTACAGACAATAGCAAATATTTATCCATGCCTGGTAGAAATGAATAATCTGCCGCTTTTAGTAACAAATGCCTCTGTTAGTCTCGTGACGATCATGCTGAGAATTTGCTAAGAAGGTGGAAGTGCTCGATATCATTATTATCAATCAACATTGGTTTTGATCGGCTCTAAAAACATTTCATTTCTTTACAGAATAATTTCATCAGAAAAACATGAAGTTTCTTGGCTTAAAGGAATTTCATACATTCCACGAGTCAATAACAATATCCGCGAATTATCTCAAGAAACACTTCAAAACGTTTATGAAAATTGCATTACCGAACCTGAATGCTTTATTATAATTATTCATTTCTCTAATTTAAAAAGATACAATTTAGATTTAAAGTTGATTTTTCTAACTTTAAGTGAACGAAAAGAACACAAAATAAATTCGTCCGCTTTTGATTTGCAAGAAATTAATTTCACAACTCCTTCGAAAGGCAGTATACAACAAAGCCGACATAAATTTTGGGCCCCTAGGCCGCAGTCTCCTAAGCTATCTTTATTAAAAAAAAAAATTAAAAAAAAAACAAGTCGTCATACAAATAGTAATAATATAAACTCATATTTTGTTAATGTAATTTTTTTTTACAATTTATAATTCATTCAACAAACTGAAGGGTCTTGAGACCACTAATACAAGTACTACTTACATTCAAAAGAGAACAACGCAAGCCGCTCCGAATGGCAAGGATAATCAAATATATGTTAAGTAACTGTTAAAGTCAAAGTCGCATATTAACGAATTAAATCGAGAAACACTATTTGAATTCACGATTTCATTTGGCAGTTCATTACATGGTTTAACGATCCTATTGCTGAAAGAATATTTGGCAATGTCTGTCGAAAATTTATTGCATCATAGTTTGAAATCGTGCCCTCTCGTGCCTGGGTAATCCTGGACGAGTAGGAGATGCCTCAGGGGGGAGTCCGCAAAGCCATTTAGTAATTTGAAGCAGAATATGTTAAGTCAGCCAGGAGGCGTTTTTCCAGGGTCATAAGTTTGAGAAGTTTTAGTCTTTCCATGTAGGAGTATTTAGCAACGGAATGTATTGATTTGATGAATATCTTTTGGATTTTCAGATATACCAATTAGGTATTTGTGGTGAGGATTCCATACTTGTGAACTATATTCAAAAATTGGTCTGACGTTGCAGAAGGCAAACTTTAAGACAACCTGGTCTCTTGAAGAGAAAGATACCTCGATCACCCATGAGACTGCTGCAGCTTTATGAGTGATGGCATCAATATGGGTTGCAAACTTTAAACAGGGGTCCATCATGATCCCGAGATCTCTAACTCTGTCCACGCGCTGATCGATACTGATATCGATAATGTTTTAACAAATTTAAAATTTCGTTAAATTAATAAAAAAATGTCTCTACTTTCTATACTTTACCAGCAAGTGTTTTATTTTTAAGTCCATATCATTGCAGTTAACTAGGTATGGCAGTAATATCTATCTACAATATAAAATAGAAAATACATGTGTATGTCTGTCTGTCCCAAGAACTCCTCCCAAATGGTGAACGGTAGTGATTTGAAATTTGCACACGTCATTCTGTATGCCATTCCTATTTTCAATTTTCAACTTTCAACTTTTCCTAAATCGCATACGAGCTTTAAACTCGAGAACTACTGAAATTGAGGATCATTGTGCTCCCGCATGGTCTAATGTTTAAGACTTCGCTTCTTGTGAAGCAGCACGGGTTTGAGTTCCTTTGCCGGACCGCCGTCCTAATCATCCAGTTCTTTTTCCAAGTATGTCGCTGCATTTTAATATGCCCCGTTAATAACTCATGAATACAATTAATTATAATGGATACAAAATAAATAATTATAAGCTATGCATAACTGATTATAACATTTGAAGACCCAGGCGGGCTCTAACAAATTGCCGGGCTCCTGGGCATTTGCCCCGCCTTCCCTATCACTCTCGGCGGCCCTGATTATACGTTCTATTGAATTCTATTGAAAACTGACTTACACTTGTTTTAATTTTTAATTATTAATTAAAACATTTAATTATCGTCTATAATACTAACAATAGTCCCGTCAGTTCAGTTGTGCTAAGTAATTTTCATTCTCCTTGTAAGATATTTACATCTTCGTTGAAGAACTACATTTATTCTTTGCAAAGTAATGCGACAAGAAAGTATTTTAAGCAACAAAACTTCGTTGAATTGGTACTCCGCGTTGCTGTGGGATTCCTCTGACGTCAACAGATTTTAATTTCGGATCTTGTGATTATTCACATTTAGTGTTTAAAGTATTAAATTGATTTATTTAAAAACTAATCCTATCCGAGCAATCCTTGAAATTAAATACATAAAAATGATGATAAATTATATTTTGATGTGGTTTTCTGGAATGTTCTCATCATGTTGATTTGAAGAATGAATAATAGTCAACAGTGTCCATTCACATTCCTTCATCCAAAGCGCCAAAACTCTGGCGTCGAATGAGTTGAGCTTTCAATGAGTTCAGTGACGCAAGCCATGAATTGTATAAAAGCCCTTAGAAAGAGGTCTCATTATATTGATGAAGCTTGCTCCACTATTTCTCTTTGGATTTTATGCGATTTGAAATACTATATTAGGTTATTTTGGAACTAACAAGACATCTGAAAGACATCTCGGTTAGTTATTTTCTGTTCTGAGATAAGCTTTGGTTAAAATTTCTCATTGATATTGCTCTTGATTTTAATCTCTTGACTTTTTTAATAATACTACATTGATACATTTTTAACGTTTATGTTCGTTATACATGGTAAATAAAAATGGATAAAAAATATACATCCCGGGCAAATTATTAGCTAGTTAGCCATCTGAAAGTTTTGGTGACGATGTCGGGAACTAAGACGAGAGCTTAAAAACTGAAGGATTTGAGGAAAGATGGAATTGAATTAGCGTCAGTAGACTGAGTAGTCAGAGACTGTGTTGCCATGCGCGCATATATAATGTCATAATGCTAATAATGTTAGTCATCAGTTACAAAATATACTGTGAAAATATCACTCAATAATTGTGTAAGTCTAATTTGCATTATATTTCTTCATTGGTGTTTATTCGTTATAATTATTTAATAGCATTAAAATAACATTAGGATGACTGGAACATTAATAGAATCTTTAAAATAAGGAACTTTAGGTAAAAATTAAAGGCTGATAACATATTGAATGTAAACAAATATTTTTAGTTTTAAATTTTGGAAAATTTTGTTTTTTTGCGAAATGCGCAAAAAAAAACTCAAATAAAAACATTTAACACGATGCCATTCATTGAGGCAATTTGAATGAAATTGGGCTTAAAATCTTCTTTGATCGAACACAATCGGAAGACAGGTTGAGCAAGATATTTTTAGAACTTTTCGTGCCTCTTGTCGCACCTTTTGAATAAGAGGAATGTAGACAGCTTTCGCTCAATAATGATTACAAATAGCAATTTGAATAAATTTAATATGAATATTGAAATTATGATTTTATTTTAGGTGAAAGAGTCAACATGAAATATTTTCTGATAATCATCCTTACTTCCTTCTCTTTTGTATCCGTAAAAAGTATGTCTATTTTGAATAATGACAACGATCTTAATGATCTTCTAATAACACACACAACTAAGAATATAATAAAAATGTCTTTTTTTTGTATCAATTTTAGCTGAATGCATCGCTCAGAGTGATATCATATTTCTTTTGGATCATTCTGGAAGCATTCGAGACAGCAATCCAGCCAACGGATCATGGGATAACTGGGAGCTTCTAAAAGACTTTTGCGTTAAGATTGTAGAGCAATTGAATATCAGTTACGATGGAGTCCACGTTGGCCTGATTACATTTGGTAATATTGCCTTAAAGAGATTCTCCTTGTTAGATTACTACCAGAAATCTGATATTGTGAATGCCATTCGATCACTTCCTGCTGGCACTGGAGAGACTAATCTTTATGAAGGTCTCGTGCTGTTGAGACAACAATTCCAAGTTCAAAATGGCGGGCGACCAGAGTTGCAAAGCATAGCAATCATATTAACAGACGGCAAAGCGAACATTAATGCCGATAAGACAGTGGCGGAGGCCCAAGCTGCCTACTTGCAAGATGGCATACTCATCTACGTCGTTGGCATAACTGATCAAATTGACCTTAAACAAATACTTGACATTTCATCTCCACCACATAAACAAAATGAAAATTATTGGATAACTCCAGATTTCAGAACCATGTCTGAGATTTTGAATGGCGTTCAAAAAGTAACTTGCCTTCCAGAGAAATTTGTGTATGAAGGTAAGATTCATGTTCCTGCCATACTTTAAAATTCATTTCAGATAATTCTAATGATTTAGATGGCGCTAAATTGTGATAAGCCCAAATTGAGATAGGGATAAATGTCTGATGTCTGGCAACTTCATTACTTAAAATCCGACAAACTTACAAAATAAAAATTATTACATTTAATCAATTGCTTATTTAATTCATTGAAGCATGCAAGGAAAAAGATCTGATCATAGCTCTAACACCACCGTCCAGCCATGATCAGTGGACATTTTTGAACAATTTCATAAAATCATTCATACAAAGGTTTTTACCAATTGGTCAGTCAGGAGTAAGATTAGCTTTGATAACTTATGACTCTGGGGCAGCAACAATTCAGTTTGGCCTGGATAAGTTTGACAAGGAAGCTGACGTGAAAGCAGCTCTGGATTCTTTAAAGTTAAGTTATGGAGGTTACGGAAATCCTGCCTATGCTTTAGAATTAGCAAGTTCTGTTTTAAAGCCAATCAGAAATGTCGAAAAAAATATTATTCTATTTTTGGAAAACACTGTCCCAAATCAAGAAGTTGCAATTATATCTCAAAATCTCTCAAACTCCATGGCAGTTAGAGTGACGGCAATTGATATCTTAAGCGAGAACAGCCTCCAAGATTTAAGGAAGATTGGCACAAGGAGTTCTGACGTAATTCAAACGTTGGGCTATAATTATCTCCAAACGAAACTTGGTCAGTTGGGAGAAATAATTTGTGGTTCTAAAAGCGGTGAGTAAAATGACATAAGAATTAAACAAAGCTAAATAAAATAACAATTCCATGTTTTATGTCAACAGGAATCGCCTGCCCAAGAAAAGCCGACATTGTGATGCTTATTGATCAATCGACAAGTATAGTGACTCGAGGCTATGAAAACTGGGACTATGTGAAAAATTTCGCGGCAACGATTGCTGATGCATTTCCAATTTCTCCGAATTTGACGCAAATTGGTGCTGTGTTTTTTAGTTCGTCTGCCGATGTCAAATCAATCATTCCGCTTAATAAATATAAAGACAGCGCTGACCTAAAAGTAGCACTATTGGGACACGAACTCGAAGGTGGTGAGACGAATATTGCTGATGGAATCAGAAAGGTTATCCCATTGTTTGAAGAAAACAACGGGGGAAGAAAGGATGCCCCTCACATTCTGATCATGATAACAGACGGAAAGTCCAATCGAGAAACTGATAGTACATTAATAGAAGCAGATAACGCGAAAAACGCTAATATAACCATATTCACGATTGGAATCACAAACGAAATTGATGAAAATCAGCTTAGATCGATTGCATCAAAGCCTTATGAAACACACTACTTTTTCAGTTCAGATTACCAAAAACTGAACGAAATTTTACAGCAACTCATAGAAACATCATGTAATGCTTCCCAAACGTTGCCAACTACAACAACAAAGACAGCAACTACTCCCATCACAGACAGTAAGACAACCACAACAACATCCGCTTCAAGCACTACTCGCTCAAGTTTACCAACTTCCACCACACTATTTACCACAGCACTTATGCCAACTTCAACGGTTCCAACAACGACGATAACCTTACGATCACCATACAATACCACAACCACGTCCCAATCCATCATATCGTTCGTTACACCCTCAGACATAGGTAGGTTTAAATTATGACTGTATTCAATTACTGGACTCATTCCTTGAATATTACAATTAGTGTAACTCTAAATTATAAAATTCCAGCTCAGTGCTTTCAAGAAATAGATCTAGTCTTTGTTCTTGATCAATCTATTGGCAACGAAAATTGGAACCAAGTAAAATATTTCGTCTCTCAAATAGTTCAATACCTGAACATCAGTGATAATGGAATTCATGTTGGCCTCGTGACTGTGGGGACCACAGCCACAAGCAGAGTTTCTCTCACTGAATCGTATGAAAAGAAGGCCATTGTTCAAAAGATGGATAACATACCACCCGGTACTGAAAGCGCCATCAGCATATACAATGGACTGGTCGAAATGAGGAAAATTTTTGCATCTTCTGGACGACCTTCAGTAACGAGATTGGCTATATTGTTGCTATCCAACCAAGATTCAACTTACAATTCGTTAACGCAAAATGAAGCTCAGAGTGCTTACTTAAAAGATGGCATACGCTTGTATGTCGTAGGCGTTGGCAATGCAATCACTGATGAACAATTGAAAAATATCTCTTCCCCACCCAATCAAGCAGAAGAAAACTATTGGAAATTGCCAGATTTCCAATCATTAAATAACATTTTAAACAATCTGCAATTAGTCTCCTGCAATCCGGGAAAAGTCTATTACTATTGTTAGTATATTGTTTTATTTTTTAAACATTGAGTAAAATTGTAAATATTACCTTTAATTTACAGCTTGCGAAATAATGGATGTTGCCTTTGCATTACCCACTTCTCCTGACCTATCGACATGGAATTATTTGAAGAATTTCATTGAACATTTCATCGAAGGATTTTTTTCAATTAATGCGGCTGGAGTGCGAATTGGATTCATAACATACAACATTTCTAATACAGTGACTCATTTTCGATTGGAACGATATTCAAGTGAGAGTCAGGTAATGGCAGCCATAGATTCTCTAAAATTCGAATTTCTGAACGGTGTGAACGATGGCAATCCCACGAATGCATTGATTGCCGCCAAAGCCCTCTTCACTCCGACCAGAAATGTTCAGAAAACGCTCATTCTGTTTCTGGACAAGGAATTAAGCAGCCAAGAGGATGCATTCAATGCCGCTTCAGATCTCACGGTGACACTGGGAGTGAGAATAGTAACAATAAACATTGGAAGTTCTAATAGTTTCACAAATCTGAGGAAGATTGCTACCAGAACTCAAGACATTCTTCAAATTACGACCTATGGCTATCTTCAAACTGCAATTGGACAATTGGGAGATGTTGTTTGCGGCGCTCAAAGTGGTAGGAAATTACGTTCTTGATTTAGTCTCATAATATTAAGGTATAAAATTAAAAATTGTCTTTTGACAGATACAGTTTGTCCGAGAAAAGCAGACGTAGTGTTGCTCATTGATCAATCCACCAGTATTGTGTCCGGCAATAACGGATACGCCAATTGGGATCTCGTGAAAAATTTCGCGGCAACAATTGCAGACGCATTTCCAGTTTCTGAGACTCTCACGAGGATCGGAGTGATTCTCTTTAGCAACAACGCTTTGGTAGACAGTGCCATCAATTTAAACCGATACATGAACAACGCTGAGTTGAAATCGGCCATATTAAGTTTGGAACTTGGTGGAGGAGAGACGAATATTGCAGACGGCATTAGACACGTGATACCAATGTTTGACCAATCCGTTGGCGGACGATCTGATGCTCCTCATATTATGATTTTGATAACTGACGGAAAAGCTAACAGAGATACGGAAAATACACTGATCGAAGCACAAAAAGCAAAAGCTGCCAACATAACCATTTTCACAATCGGAGTAACAAATCAAATCGATGAAGATCAGCTTAGATCCATTGCATCATCGCCATCAGATGAACATTACTTTTTCTCGAACGATTTTGAAAAACTGAGCGAATTATTAAACAAAGTTATCCAAAAGTCTTGCGTAAACGCTGTGACCATTCCGACTACGACGAGAAGACCACCTACCACAACCACAGCATCAGCAACCACAACCAGAACACCTACAATATCATTCACTAGAGCCACCACCGTAGCATCAACAACTACAACTCCAAGAACTTCATCTTCAAGTGCTACGTCATCGGCGACTATAAATCATGTTTCCACCAGTTCAAATGGCGATACCATTTCCATAGCAAGTACACGGAGGGCTCCTGAACGTTAGTTGCGATGATTTCCATTGTTTGAAATTTTTTCTTCATACGAAATTTTTTATTACCTAGCTTCTACCAATTGTCGATATTATGCCGATGTTGTCTTCGTTATTCACTCATCTTACAACATGCGTGTGGACTTTTTTAGAAATTACTTACTGAAACTGATTGAAGATGTAGCATCAAATTTCGATGTTAGTTTAGAAAAAACAAAAGTAGCAGCGATTTCCTTCAGTTCATCATCCTCTATCGATTTTTATCTGAATAACTACACAACATCTGAAAATCTTGTGGATGCTATCAAAAAGATTTCCTATGGTGGCTATGGAACTAATCTGGCTGCTGCACTATCTCTCGCACGTAATTCTGTTTTTACCTCTCAAAATGGTGCCAGGAACTCTGCGAATGTAGCCAAAAATGTCATCGTTATACTCAACTACAAATCGGATAACGATTCCGCTGCACTTGTCGAAGCAGAGCTTTTGAGGAAGGCGGGAGTTAATATATTCTCAGTAGGTTCCGGAACTATTCTGAATATTTACGAGTTAGCTGCCCTGTCAAATTTCCCCTTTACGAAGAACATGGCCATCGTTTCGACTGCCCGCAACTTGATCAGCCTCTCAGACACAATCAAACAGTTTTCATGTCGCGGTGAGATTGTAACAATAATTGTTCATCTTCAGACTAAACTAATATTGTATTAAAATATAGATAATGCAAATTGTGAATCAACGTCATGCAACGGTGGCCAGTGCTTAATTTATGCTAACCAAGCGCAGTGTTATTGCCCTCCTGGTAAAGGCGGACAACACTGCGAATCAAGTAAGTTATTTCATTAAATGTTATTCATCAGTTGCATTTTAATCATCTTTTATTTAATATTTCAGATTGTAATAAAGGAGGTGATGTGGTTTTTGCAGTCGATACATCCAGAGGAATGGTTACAAATAACTATTTGGACCTGGTTAATGTTTTGACTCAAGTAATTCAAGATTTGAGCATCAACAGTGACTCGCCTACCACGAGCCGAATTGGCTTGCTTACATACGATGGAGCGGGTGTAAAGATTTACTTCCAGCTAAATAAATACTCTTCAAAATTAGAAATATTGCAATCTCTAAACTTTTACCCAACTGGAGGAGATAAATTTGGATTGCTTTATGCTCTTGGGTAACTTATTTTACAATTGCTTTAAATATCACTTCGCGAAATTTCGAGATGTTGAAATAGCTGCCCAATCATTTAGTAACGCAAGTGATATGTTCCAACTGCAAAATGGTGATCGTCCGGACTTTCCGAACTATTTGGTATTGATTACTAGTGGCGATGATTATAATAAAGGCTATTTATATGATGTCGAACTCTGGAAGAAGGCAGTATCTCTCAGACAGCGCGGCACAAAGATCATAGGAGTAAAGTTTTTTTATCTGGTTTATTTTTCTATTTGGAATATAAATATAACTGCCACTAACAAAAAAGGTCGGATTGGGAGATTCGAGTGATTACCTGAAGAAGTTGCTTGTACGCCTCTCTAGCTACGGAGAAAAGAATGTCTTAGTTATACCTGACGTGCCTACATTGTTAACTAGAAAAACCTTTGTGACGGACCGCTTATGTTCCAGTAAGATCCAACACAATGATTAAAAATAAACTTGTCTTTAACTATGTTTGTACATTCAGATGTCGATTACTGCGCTCAAAATCAGTGCAAATCTGGTTCAACATGTACCTCTGAAATTGGGACTTATAAGTGTGGTCCATGTCCACTACAAACTAATGGAGCCATGTGCGATAGAAGTAAGCGGGAATTCAAAGATTTTTCTTAAGATACAAAATTTGTTTCTGCAGAAAATGTTAATTTGACTAAAGTTTAATGTTCTTCTTTTATTTTAGCTTGCTACGGAGATATAGATTTGGCCATCCTGCTTTTCAGTGGAGGAGCAGTGCACAGAGAACGATTTGAAATTCTTACCAACTTTGCAGCGTCACTAGTAGAAAACCTTGATGTATCGGAAAATCGAACCCGCATTGCGCTAATATTCTGGGCAAACCAAGCTGAGATAGCATTCAATTTGAACTCTTTCCAAAACAAGCATGACATTGTGGAAGCCATCAAATTGATTCCTTACTACATGGGCGGAGGAAATAACATTTCTGGAGCTCTACGTCTCCTCCGTAGAAATATATTTAATCAGAGCGCTGGGGATAGACCTCAAGCCAGGAACATTGCTGTCGTTGTCACAAATTCCCCATCAAATGTGGACATGAATATCACTATCCCAGAGGCCATACAAAATAGAATTGATGGAACTTTCATTTTACCAATTGCTCTTGAGAATCAAATGAAATATTCTCTCGAGCTTGAAAGTATTGCAAGTCACCCGAGGCCATTCACTGTTGTCAAAGTACCTTCTTTCAGCGAACTCCAGGGGTCTGTTTCGACGGTGATTAATGTTATGTGTAAAGGTAAGTCACAATTAGCCTGCAAGCTCTGTTGCACAATATGTTGGACGCACAAACATATAAACACGCAAGCAATACATGTTTGTTCTTCGTAGATGCCAACATTTGCCAGACCACAAATTGCGACTGTAGTGAAGATTTAATGACATACAGCTGCACTTGTCCCCGACCCTATTATGGAAGAGGCTGTAGACAAAGTAAAATTGACATCGTTGATTTATTTTAAAGATAATTAATCTATTATGAGCTTAAGGAAACAGGTTTATAAATGTAAAAGTAAAGTTAAAGTACTTTAAATAAACCTTTCAAATCTAATTAAGTTGACGATTTGCATGGGATTGTAAGAAATATTTCAAAAAACGTGGAGATGTGACTTATAGAAAAATGTTTCAAATTTTCAGATTGCTCGAACCTTAGAGACGTCATATTTCTCATCGACATATCTGGGAGCTTGGAAGAAGAATATCGCAGGAACGTTTTGCTGGCGAGAGAGATCACATATGGCTTACCAATTGAAGAGGATTTCTTTAGGATTGGAGCTGTCGCTTATTCAGATAACGTCGTCAACCAGTTCTACTTAGATCAGCACATTCGAGACAAAAATGCCATCATCAACTCTTTCGACTTTTTCCCGATTGGAGGAAGAACAAACACAGCAGCGGGACTAGATACCATTCTCAGGTATCAAATCAACCAACGTGGTGACAGAAGTGCAGTTCAAAACATTATCATAATAATAACTGATGGTCAATCGAATGTCAACCAGGAGCAAACGATACCTAATGCAAAAGCCCTTAGGGACTCGGGAGCAATCTTGTATGTTGTAGCAACAGGAGACGCTCCAAACATGCCCGAAATAACTGACGTTGCCAGCTCACCCAATCTCATTTTTAATTATCCGTTTAATTCTTCGTCACTTCAAGTAGCCAGTAACATAATCAGCACCTTATGCCGATAGCTATTTCAATTCATTAAACAGTCGTGTTTATGTTCTTCAAACTTGTTTCATGAAGGCGCGAATCATTTTCGAACAAAAACTCGCTTTATTTAGCATACTGAAATTTTATGTCATGTAAACACAATAAAATGTATCATAAATAAAATGTATTTCGCATGCGAATTTCATTTTACACAATACCTTTATAATGGGGAAGATGAATTAAAAAAATACATTACTTCATCACACCAATGAAGTTTTCATAAAATGCACGAGTTTCATCTCATATTTCTATCCTGAAGTTGCAGTTCGTCAAGCTTTTGTAAATACTCAAAGATTAACATGGCCAGTTGAGAGCGACTAGCAAGACTATGATATTTTGAATGCAGACAGCTATTGTCATTGCCAAGACATTTGATGGGTCTGAATTGCATTCTCAATGAGGGATCCACAGCTTGGAAGACACTTACTGAATGGTAACGAATGAACATTTCAAAGAGATTGATAAAATTTGCACCAATGCTCAGCATTTGATTCTTGCAATAAACAAAATCTGAAAGATAAAAGCTTGCATGATCATAGTGAGCTGCTGAATAGTGACCAGATTTTTGATTAATGAGAATAGATTTAGGATAAGGCAGTTTGTCATGCACCAAGTGGGGTTTGTAAGATGCATATCCAATAGGAAAATAAACTTGTGACTCTGAAATGGTATTCATTCTAACATGATTTATAAAATCAATTCTTAGTTCAACGCTAGTCGTACAAATCAATACGAGGGAGTCCGGGGGAAATACTTTTTGTACTTCATCCATGACTTCCAGTATAAGTTTATCTGACTGATTACTCACAATGGAGATCCACGAAATTTTTCTTTCCTTTCGGTTCTTGTAATCATAAGATAAAATTGCCGACTTTGCAGCAGCATATAAATCATTTGACTGCTGGTCAAAAGACTCATACACAAATACAACGAGGAGGTTTGAATTGTCACCAGATTCAATGCAAGTATGAACAAATGACTCAATGAAACTTATCACATCATTTTTTTCATGAGGTGTAATTGTTACAATGAGTCGTACCTTGGTGCTTTCATTCACATAAGGAGCAGGAACAACTTCAGCAAATCCCAAAGGTTTTAATACATGAATTCTTCTCATGGTAAGATGACTTCCAGTTGACTTGGTCTGGCTTAAAAAGACATCCAGAATATATTCCATACCTCTCGATGCATCAAATCTTCGATACCCATTGACAAGCCTTTCCAGAACGAAGGGAAGATATTCATTCTTGTTTAATGAATTCATAGTTTCTTTCAAGATATCAGATATATCCAACTTCTCAATACCTAGGTGACCACATAGGCATCATCTTCCAAAACTTATCTGTTTACCTTTACCTATGATTTTTTAAATATTTATTTCATTTAAAAGGACAAACCTCTCAGGGGCTTCAAGTTCTCCTTAAAGCGGTCATGAAAGATGTGTGAGCCATTCAAATAATGCCATCGAATAACATCAAATCTTGTTTTTGCATGACTGTTCATCTCACTGCCTGATACAAACATTTAGGGTTTCCCACATTACCTTATATAAAAACTTGTTTAAATTATGAATTCAATTTACATTAATGTAATATAATTTAAACCATAGAAATTAATTTCTTAAGACTTGAAAGTTATATCAAAAAGGAAGTTATACCCAAGGGCCATGTGAAAGAAACATTTTCACTTGGAGTGAATGGAAGAATCTGTTTATTGTAATTAAGCAGTTTTGACAATTCTGAATCAAGAATTAACTTGTTAATCTCTGCTAGCTTCCTGCAACAGTTGAAATATGAGGCATAACAGTTTGTAACATATTAAATGTAATTTAAATTTCACCTAAAGATCTTGTAAATTTGTGATTCAGATGCCGAGTGAGAAAAACTAATTATTGAATTGTGAGAAAATACCTCTAAATTATTATCTATCTCAGTTAGTCTTAAAGACTGATATAGCAGCTTCTGAAATGATGAAGCAAAATTAAAAATGTTCTTCTACTTAAATTTCATAAACAAAAAATTGCCAACATTGATTTGACTACTACAGGATAAGTTCATAGGCACAAGAGAATATTGTAGACATTTTTCTATGTTTTGTGAATGGTTTTCATGTCTTGAAGAACTTCCCATGCACCACTGAATATTTTTGGACAAGTTCATCAAAACACTCTGAGAATCAAAAAATATTAAATGATGGTGAAAGCATTTGAAATGGTAATAAAAACAATGATCTTCAAAGTGGCATTGCAGGTTGGGTGAATGGGCTGTGTTTCTGTATGCAGTGGTAATGGCGACAGTTGAAATGTGTTGCGACCCAGCCTGCATCGCTCGGGAGCGCCCTCAGGTAGTGGTGATATAAAAATGGCTGAGCGATTAAAAAAATGCCTTCACATCCTATTCAGATACATAAAGCTAAATAAAAAAAATAAAATATATCATTCACCTGTGACATGAGAATTCCAGCATCAAAGTCACACATTTTGCTATCCTTTCCATGATTACTTCCAATTATAATATTCTCACCAACAGAAATTTGATCCACAAGCTCTTCCAACTTTTCTCTATTCACAAATGTAGTGTCAGGAAAGATATAAAACCAATTGTGAGACTGAAGATAATTGTCTGCCAAATATTTAAGCATAAAAAAAGGAGTCATGTGATTTTCCACTTGTGAAAACATGACAAGATGCATTTTATTTGATGGTTCTTTAACAATTCCATTCATGAAAAACATGATTCTGGACTTGACATTAGGAATGAACATTGTTTTGTTTATTGCAGTACCAAATGTTTCCAATGTGTTTGTTGATGTTAGCACTCCAATCACCATTTTTTCCTTTAAGCCAAGTTCGGAGCTTAAGAACCTGGGTCGAATGATCCTTTGTTTCTTCAAGTCATTGTTAAGAACAGCTTCATTTTCTAATTCACTTTTGCTTTTGTAATGCAACTCATAATGCTCTTCTAACTGTTTAGGATTGCCACTAGTAATTCCATTAAGAATGGAAAAACTATTGCACTGATTGCTAAGGAGAGAAGATAGCAACATGTTTAACGAGAACCCAAGGCTCAAACCCATCAAGACCAGCATGAAGGGCCTAGATAAAGCTAGACTATGAAGATATTTCATTATTTGTCGTATTACTCCACTAGTATCATCAATGACGACATAAGAAAATCATTTCCTCTTCTAACTAACTCAGAATTTATTGGTGAACTTTGTTGTTACTCTATGTCAAAAGTTGATTTCGTTCCAGGTGAATCTGAACAATAAAATTTTATTAGTAGCAACAAGTTTCCGCTGATCCCAGCCTTGGCTGCTGAAGACAACTCGAGATGCTAATAGTAGTAAATGTGAATCTTTAGGATGTGCTGTTTGGGAAATTTTCTGTAAAATATTTAATTTCGCATTTAAAAAGTTAGATTTAACTACTACATGATTAGACATTAATTGAATTGTAAAGTGGAATTATACTTTAATTTCTTGCTTTATTGGGGACAGCCAATAACAAGCATTTTGTAGGATATATCTGACCCCGTTGTCGCACGTTACACAACTGAAATCCTCAAATGTAATTTAAAAAAATGCTTCGCAAAATAAATTGTGAAGGCTTTTGCCTCTAAGATTTGAGATTCCTTATGCCATAAATGTCATATATTCTTGATCCTCACGTGCCCGGAACTTGGCACCGAGCGTTTTTTTTTTTGCGGAGCCCCCTCCATCCGTCCAATCTCTTTCCCAGTTTACAGTTTATAGTTTATTTTACGATTAGTTTATTTGGGGGTGGGGTGCTGGGATTTGGTTATGGTCAATTTTTTAACCCCCCCATAAGTTGTCACAAAGTCTTGATCATCACCGTTAAATAACACCACAAAAACACTTTGATACAAATAAAAAATAGGTCAAGAAAATGCCACTGACGCTAACTTGGAATTTGTTGGATCCCCAATCATTTACAAAAATATATTCATAAAACGTTTACTTAAAGCGATTGTCATCTTAGTAATTGGTGAAAAACCCCTTCTAATTACTAAGATGACAAACCCCTTAAGAAGTAGCTAAGATTAAAAATTGTGAGCCTCAACATGGTGTCCACCTTTTTTGGCATATCTTTGTTTATGCTTATTTTAGTTTATGTATTATGTAATTCCTCTCTTCTGGCTCGTTGACAGACATCTCATAACATAGTAAGAAAAAATACCAACCTGTAAACTTGTCAGAAACTCACTTAAATATAAATATTAAGGAGCTTGGAGAAAAATAAAACCCTAAAGTTAGTCCATTACGATTTCTTATCTTAGTTGTGTGACAGGTGGTTTCGTCCTTTGACATAAAACATTCTACTTTTGTCATTAAGGACAAAAGAAATAGCGCAACATCGAGATAGGCCAAACGGGCTTGAGTTCGCAACCCAGCCTGCACCGCCAGGGAGATCCCTTGGGTAGGGGCGCTTTATAAAAGGTAGAACAATAAAAAAAGTGCCTTCACATCCTAACATCCTACCCGGATACATAAGGCACTCAAAAAATCAGCTAATTGAAAATTGCACAAATTCGGTTATTTACAAGTCTCAGGAGTTTGTTTTGTGCAATAGCAAGCCAATTGCATAATTTTGAACCTTGAAGAAAAGGCAAAACTAAATTTTATAGGCTAAAGTACATGACAAGAAACATTAGAATAGATTGACTCTAAAAATTCCATTTTACCTACATGACAGACTCTTAATTGATGTGGGTCTGCATCTGAATAAAAATCATTCCAACCAAAAAATAATTTAAAGCCATAGGCCTCTGACATCATCTCTAATATTAAATATCAGAAAACTATTCAATGTGCTCAAAAAAGACAATATTTTCAAAATTCAACATGTGCATCATGCATGAATTTGAAATACAAAATGAAAATATAATCAGGAAAATAGCTGAAAATCCACAGTATATCCAAACTTATGACTAAGCATTGAGTATTAAAATGTTTGAATAAAGGAAGTCATGGTTTAACAAATTCAAGTGTAATAAAAAATTTACCAATTTTAGGGCAGTGATATTTGATTTTAACCAAAAAGGATTTAACCACCTCAAGGTTATCATTATTTAGTTTAAACCAATCAACAAAAAATAATTGTTAATTCAGCTTCTAATTCTTGAATTCAGAAAATGCCTTCCTTACATCAGCAAATACCTGAAAGATGAATTTCTCATGAAAGTACATAATAACTCCATAACGATTTTCTCAAACAAATAGTATCTGTGATGATTAGTAATAGTTAACCTCATCGGGGGATCTGCTGCCATTAATTCTCCTCACTAAGCCCTTGCTGTTGTAATAGCTGATTATTGGTTCAGTGCTCGTTATGTGCGTCCTGATCCTGAAGAAGCATAAATAGAAAGAATGTAAATTTGGTGTCACAAATCATAATGTTCAGTCTCAGCATAAAATAGGCAAATTAGGCTTTTAATGAAATTATACCTTTTCTGGAGACTTTCCAAGTTATCATCCATCCTTCCACTCCCAGCTTCTCCTCTTGACAAGCATCTTTGAATGCACTCCTTTGAAGAGCAACATTAATAAACTTAGAAACTAAATTATGATACATTCTATTATTATATTAAAGACCACTTAAATATTGGTTAAATAATAAAATATCATTTATTAGCATGACTATTGGAATGTTCTACCAATCTAGCATTAATATTTCCCTACGTTATTAATTCTTATAATTTTTTGCAATGAAAATCTTAACGATGCATTTTCAAACATAATACTTGCAATGCATTTTTGTTTCATTGTGTATTTTTAATGGATGCATAAGAAAATAAGAATTAACACTTTGTTTAATATAATGCTAAACTTAGCATTGCTATTCAATCCTCAATTCTAATTGAAGAGAAAAGAGTTTAATAGGTTTGGAAATCTTGGATTTGTTGAAGCCACAACAATATCTTTACATGCATACTATGTAAGGAAATAAACAATTAAATAAAACTCTAATAAAAGTTAGATGAGTCGAATACCTCTTCAGTACAATCAAAGAGAAGAACAAATTTCAAATCGGTTTTATCAGACATTTGTTTGACCCATCCATCTAAATTGTTTTGATTTCTTGGAAATCCATCAACTAAAAACCAGTCTTTGTTAGCTTCTTTAGTCATTTCCTCTCTCATGGCCTGTAGAGATTGATGATGCTTAAAAATTCAGTCATCAACTAAAGATTACATCACAATACTTGTTCTAAAAGACTGCAGGTTATTTCGACGGGAACAATTGTTCCTTCTCTCATGTGTTTTTCAATAAGTTCTCCATAATGGGAGTTTGGTTTAGCACGTTCAACCCTCAATAGCTCTCCAGCTGAGAGATGAACACATCCAAAATTCTAAAAATAATAAGAAATTTTATTTTTAGGTTTGAGCTATTGCTACAAAATAGCCAGTTTACTTCTGTTATCTTTTGACATTGGGTTCCTTTCCCAGATCCAGGAAGACCAAGGACAAACACAACTTTTGGAAGGGTCATTTTCCTTTGAAGCTAAATCCGATTATTTAAATAAATGTTTGCATTAATGGGAAATGAAAAAATGTACCATTTTAGTGAGAGTATGAAACATTCTTGTATCTACTTTTAAATAAGAAATGATCAAATATCTATTTCAACAATGTTCAAGCTCAAATGTTTAAACACATACAAGTGCTTTAAAATTTTAAATAACTGCATATTTTCCTGCTTTTTTAGTCGTAAATACAATTTGTAATATATCAATCATTATTCCATCATATACATAAAACATCAAGTTGAATATAAATAAGCACTGCTTTACGTATTAATCTTCGCGTAATTCCCAAATATAAACAAATAGGTGTTCTTAACTGACCTCCAAAGTATCTCACAGTAGCGCAATACAGGTCGAAGGAACTGCTGACTGGGCCAAGCTCCCTAATAACAACAACGTAAATCTCGATGGTTTTATTCCAGTCTAGCTCACAAATAAGCATGATAATGATAACTCGAAATATTGCTGAAATTGTAAGTTAGAATTTTTTTACTAGTCTAAGTATTTTATGGAATCCAAAGCGAAAAACTATCATAATTGTTTGTGTAATTTCTTTTTACAAAACAAGTTTTTTTCAAAAGGTGATTTTGTTAAAGGGAATATAATGATCCAATCGGCCATGTCTAAAATACCAAGGGAGTTTTCAGTTTTCGCGTTCCTTTGAACGTCGTTCAAAACGACAGTTAATTCCAACGCTTGTTATTATTTAAACAATATGGACGGATAAAATAAAATGTAAATTAATTCATCTTTCCTTATAAATTCAAACTACTTTCAGACATTTGTGTAAACCAAACTTTGTAACTTGGTAACTGATTCATTTAAACAACCAAAGAACTTAAACTGCTAGTTAAATGAAAGTTTAAACGTTAAAAAAAATTAAAATAAAGTTAAAAAGTCAAACATAATAATTTCCGCAGTACAAATAGTAATTTTTAAAGATATAACAAAGATTATCTTAGTTTAAGAATTGAAGGAGGGGCAGGAACGTTTTTAAGAGATAGGGCTGATTCGGAAAAGATGGGGAACTCGTGGTGCGACTGCTAAACTCATTGAAACTGTTATCTTAACTGACTACCTTAACCGAGACTGTTATTTTGAAAAAACTGTTAGAGAAAGATGATTCTCCGTTTTCACTTCTACGAAAACAACTGCACAACTATACATGATGAGGACATGGACTCATTTACCCCGCTACATGGGGTGCTCACCCCTCTCCATCCCCATCAACCCTTAATAGCTGCACCCCCACTGGAGAGATTACACTTCCGAGCAACCAAGTTAGTTCATGATCTTGGAAAAGCAAAAAAGGTCATCGGATGACTAGTTGCCAGTTGGGGAGATTCATCCAAGGTTCTTGGTTAATAGCCTCATTGAAAATGGTTTATATAAATCCCTCCATGAGGATACTTAAGCCACAAACATAAAACATTGTAAAAATCCAAATAATTCAGAGAAAATGTAAACAATAAGTTGGTAATGAGACTATTATTTTAAAGTTCTTTTTAATTAAGCATATTTTTAAGGTTTAATACTCTTTGTTCTTATTCGCAGACCTTATGCCTTATTTTGCTCTGCGCTCACGAGACTAGCGGCGTGTGTTATTATATGGCGCTGCTGAGCCACTGGAAGAATTACTGCTCGAATCTGTTTGCTTTGCTCACAAACTTCTTTTGCATTAAGCTGTGTAGTGGCTGTTCAGTAGAATTTTTAGGTCCAGGATAAAAGTTTTGAAACTTTTACTTTTGGTTTAGATTATAATCGAATGACGCGAACAATGAACATACTGTGACAGTGAAATTTTTTGTCGTCGGCAAGATAATTATTTTAAAATTTCTCTTTGGTTCATTGAGCTTCTATTCATACATATTATGAAAACATTATTGGTGGCATCGCGAACGAATTTTCCAGAGACATTCAGCAGCATCGCGGTTGTGACTTAGGATCTTACAGCGATGGATTTTTGTCAAAAGCATTTAAATTTATGTTGCGAGAGCCTTTACAATTCGTAGTCAAAAATTACTGCCTCTTCTCAGCTATTTTTGCAAGTCCAAACATATTTTAAACGCCCTCGTAATCAACACTGTCCTGGGAAGTATTTCTTGCTAGGTTTAAAACTTAAATTGTTTAATAAACAAATAGCTAATAATATCAACCAGCATAAAGCGATAGTATAAAACGATCACGTGCACGCTGGGCGAATGGACAATTTAACGACGGGGGGAGGAGGGTACACATCTTATAAGAACTTAATTTCGCTGCATTCGGAAGTTATACTTAGCCAAACTAGTTTCGAAAGCTAAAAATTATTAAATTGTGTTATTTTGTAAAACATGATGAGAGACTATCTCGAGAGGCGTTAATGGTTTTTGGTATTATTTCTGGTGCACGGTCAAATCAACAACAGTAGCGGTCGATGACTTTAAATACATCCGAGTGGGAATAAACTAACAGATAAATTAAAGGTGTTTATGGACAAGAAATGCCCTTGCATTTGTCACAATGGCAAGCGATATTAACAAGCCCGATTTTTACAGCGGAGGTATTATTTGTCTATGTTCTAAATGCTGATAAATGATCAGCTGTGATATGATTTAGATGTTGTTTCCTAATAATGGGCCAGAAATTAAAGCATGATTAAAATTAATGTATTCGATGATTCTATGTTTGTTGCTGAGCACGCAAGTGTACATGTCCAAACATGTTAGTTGGAAAATATTAATTCATGGTTGGCTTAGCAATGCCATTATTTATAACCTTTTTTAGATATCATTTGGCTCAACTCATTGAATTTTGTTTACATCTGGTTAATTTAGGGTTGATGAAAGGTCCAAATTAGAATGCTATAATGGCAAAATGACATAGTTAAGTAAAATTATCAACATGTCATAAAAAATCTATTTCCAGAACGACCACAGCACATGGAGAAAAGAAGGCTTTCAGAGGTAACTAAATTTTAGGAAGAATATTTGATCTGAACTTGATTCATGAAATGCATTTATTAATAGTCATGTGATGGAGGCATTGGAAGAGATGAGAGGAAAATTGGTCACAGAAGAGTACATGAAAATGGAAGCGTGACTTACAAAAAAGTTCAGTTAATTTTATTTGGGTCTAGACAGATTTAACTAATGATTGATTGCTAAATTGAATATCAGAGGCCAACAACAGAGCTGATGGCTGCTATACAGCTGGGTATTGGGCAAAGTGTGGGAGGTTTATCTTCGAAGCCAAGCAGAGATATTCTTTACGAGGACTTTCATGTCGTCGTCACTGTCAATTTTCCTAAGTATGTTATTTTGATGCAGCAAACATGCATTCTATCTTCGAAATTAGACAAGATGATGGGATTATTAATATGCTGCTGAAGACCTGCATCGAAGGAGATGGGATTTTTGTTGTTTATTAATCAGCAATGAATCCAAATCCTAATTTAACAATCAAAAGCAATAACCTTAATAATTTTATAAAGTTAAATAATCATTTTGATGATTCGATGTTTATGTTATTGGGAAATAAAAATAATTGATTAATGGGTGATCCTGTTACTGGTAAAGTTTTATCAATTTCTTGCACATTTTGTTTTAGAGATGGGAGCAGTCTGACACCGGCCCATCACTGCAACGACTTCCGATTTAGAACTTATGCTCCCGATGTCTTTCGGTACTTCAGGGAACTTTTTAGGATCAAACCTGAAGACTTCCTTGTGAGTATTTGAGACTTTCACCAAATACATTCTTAATCAATTCTGACTGCTAAAAGGTAAGATAAGGATTATATTGTTAATATGAAAATTGGTTTTGTTAATAATGATAATAATCCTAATTGTTATTTATTTATTTTATTTGAGCACATATTTTAAGTCCACGGCATGATTTAAAAGGCTCTATGGCGACCTCAATTGATCAATCTAAACACAAAGTATTATATAGATTAAATAAACCTCTAGTAGCAGTTAAGTTTATTGAACATAAAACATTTGAGAAGTTTTAAGCACAAAGTTGATATTTATAGACAAATGGATACCTTGAATAGCTATGCAAAAGCTTGTATTTGTACAAAAGGACTTGTACAATAGCATCATAAAAAAGATGATATCCCTGCAGCTCTCCCTGTGCAACGAGCGTCTTCGAGAGTTGCCAAACCCGGGAGCTTCTGGAAGCATCTTTTACGTCACCCATAGTGACGAGTTCATCATCAAAACCGTTCAACATAAGGAGGCTGAGTTTTTGCAAAAGCTTCTTCCAGGATATTACATGGTAATTGAGACTAAGCTGATTTCACTTTTATCAAGATTTTGTTGGAGGTATCATGGTTTTATATACCCAAATATCGGACATGATGTATATTGAACGTATTTTAAAGACCACGATTAAATTATTTACGTTTTCAAACAAATATTTATGAAATAACCTCCCTTTATTTTATTAAATTTATAGAATTTAAACCAAAATCCATGCACTCTGCTTCCTAAATTTTATGGACTCTTTTGCTACCAGGTTATTAAGATTTGATATTAAATTACCTGATGTTGTTCGTGAATTAATTCTAATGCATTTATTCTTCGGACAGTGCGGCGGTAAAAACATTAGGTTCGTAGTGATGAACAACATCCTATCTTCGGACATTGTGCTCAGCGAGAAATTCGATTTAAAAGGAAGCACTCACAAGCGCAAAGCATCAAAGAACGAAAAATCGAAACCCTTGCCGACGTTGAAAGACTTGGATTTTGCCGAAATTTATCCGGACGGAATTATTTTGGAGCCGGAGACTTACGACGCGATGGTCAGGACTTTGGATCGAGATTGCAGGGTGGGCAACGACCAGGGGAAAGTTGATGTGTCATCGTTGCTAATTTAATGAAGTCACTTCAGGTTCTTGAGAGCTTCAAGATCATGGATTACAGTTTATTGATGGGTGTTCACAACCTGGATTCTCCTAGCACCTCTATTGTTAGATTCACTTCATTTAATTTTTTAGCTTGTCTCTTTCTTATTGCAATTACTTCCATTTCAAGATCTTTGGACAATCTTCACCTTTGGAAACTGATCTCTACGGTTATCAGGGTTAATTGATTTCTCGATCAATTCATTGCTAATCTACATTAACATGTTAAAGCTGATTAATCTACATTAACATGTTAAAGCTGATTAATCTACATTAACATAAACATTAAAGTTAATGAAAGAAAATTGTTTACTTTCGAGGAAACCCCGATGAAATGAAGACTATAAAACCGAGAATCGGTCAGTATTCGACCCCCATGGAGTCCATTCAGGGAGGAGGATCTGACATCTCGTGAGTCTTTCTTTCTTTGTTCTGAAAATTTGTCATCTTCTCCATGAATTTATTTCCGATCTATTTCGCATAAGTTGAATAACATTCACCGAGTCATTGGCTCTCAAGTTGTTTTTTTGAAGTTTAAACACTTGGTTTATCTTACATTAATTTTTATTTGATCATGCAACATTTCTGGGCAATGCTAGAGGCCTATGAGATCTAAAAACTGTAACTTAAAAAGTAAATAAACAGCAGTTATTGAAAGTTGATGTAATTTGCTTGCAGACTTAACTGAAGTATTGCTTTGGTGGCAGCTTCACCACTCAATGTTTGACAACTTGTGTTTTTATGAATTCCATGAATTTCAGAGTTATTATCATAAGCAGTTTAAAGATAAACTTCACAGAATCTTACAACTCCTTCTAATCTCTTGGCATGTGCAACTATTTGCTGTTCTTGACTACAGATTTAAATGTTTGATCAGCCCAGGACAAATACCGGCAAGAAATAGCAAAGGAGAAAGACTCCTTCTGTATGTTGGTATCATTGACATACTTCAGAGCTACAGGCTGGCAAAGAAATTAGAACATGCTTTCAAGTCCATAGTTCGTGATGGGGTTGGTCAGGATTACCATAAATAAACTGAAAAAATGTGCTTCCATGTAAACGCAAACATTGTTCGACCGACGTGGTTAATAAGTTATTAATGGCCCCACTGGGATGCAAATATTCACTTGTTGGTGATAATGGATCCTGTTGTGATGGTGAATTGTGCTAAAACAATATTAGAATTTAGATGAGTGAAGAAGTGCTTATCATGTGCTTAAAGTGATGAAACTCTTTCTATAGATTGCTTCTTAAAGATTATTTGTTGTTCTTGTTTGTGGTTGATGTTCTTCATTTTATTTCTTGTTGTTTTATTAAAGTTAATAAATAATGAAATAACACATTGCTATGACTTGTTACAGGACACAGTTTCAGTTCATCACCCCCAATTTTATTCAAAAAGATTCAGAAAATTCTTCTTTGAAGTTGTTTTCAAAAGTTTGTAACTTGACATTTTATTGCGATTACTTAGAATTAACATCTTAATTGCAACTTCATTTCTTCATTGTTTTACAATTGTTTAATCCTTATGTTTGCACATGTTTTGTTTTGTTTATCAGCCACAAGACCGAACGCAAAGAGGAAGTCTTTGGCTGCAAGGAAATCCGTCGTTCCCAATGACGCGGAACGTCTCGCAGGTCCGACGCAAGCAGCCGTTAATAATTGTCGACTTTGACATCACTCGTTTGGCCATTCATTTATAACTCAGAAGCATCACGTGTTATGGTTATCTTGGATAAGTGTAAATAAAAAAGCTGTAAAATATTAAAGCAATCTGCTAATTGAACTCCAGAGATATTTGAGCTAATTTTAAAACTATATGAAGCATCCCCGTTTTCTGAGTAAGTAGTTAGAATAGCCAATTAAAAGAGCTTTCTTCTCTGCAGAGGAAAGCCTTGAAATCATCTTTAGTATTGCTATTATCATGGAGTTTTTGATGTCAAAGTAAATATTCTTGAAGATCTGTTTCATTCCTACTGCAGGCAGATTTTTGACCAAAAGACCAGACCTCCTGCCATATAATTTGGCAATGAAGCCTGCATCATCTTACAACAACATCATTTCTATGAACAAGTTTGCTGAAAGGTTTGTTATCATGCCTTATGTTATTTTTAATGCAGATTCGTAAAGACTTTAAAATATGCACGATAAAAAATTTGAGTTATATTTATATTATATTATATTATATTTGAGTAGCTTTAGTTTTGTTAGGCTTGTGTTTATAAAGATATCTTAAACTGTGTTTGTTTCAAAGCAAAAATCGTTCAGAGAACCATCTATTTCTGAGTCAAAATCATATCTCAACTTTTTCATCCCACTTGAGTGTGGCATCTCTCGAAAGCACTGGAACCTCGACGCCAACAAACACTCAACGTACGGACGCCACCATGAGCTATACAGATTCAAGTCCAAGTTTGTCGACGGAACACTTACTGAGTAAGTTAATGATCACATTATTTGGCAGCAGATTGTTGAAGTAATTAATAATGATAATAGTAATAACAACAACAATAATAATAATAAGTGAATTTATATAGCGCCTTAAGCATAATCATTAGGGGTGCTTAGACTATCTACATGGCACCATCATCCAGAGGCACTTGTGGTGGTGCTGGATTGCAAACATGACAACTTTTAGTGTCGGTCCTAGGAATTTAACATCTGAGCCAACTTGCACAAATTGCAGTGGGAACTGTTGCACCTACATTCAAGCATCAATCAATCAACAAATGCAACAATTTTAATCACTTTTACAGACTACGGCGTGTTTTCTTCGGGCACCCTGACTTCGGTGAATAAAAAACTCCATCGGCTAAATATTTCAACAGACCTAATGCCATCTACAAATCCTTGTGTTGAAAAAGAAGACCATGTTGTGAGTTTTGATGTAAAAGATGCCAATGATGTGTGCATCTTGTTGTTTTAAAGACTGTTATTTTTGTTTTAATTACTCGTCTGCCAAGTAGTTACGTGACTCATAATTTTAGTCAAACTTTCTTCATTTGATTTTCTCTCGTTGATCTTTTTGTGATTTATTTTTTCAATTAATTTATAATTAAATAACTAAATCAAATTTCATTTTTCAGACCCACCTTTAAATGGATGTTATGATGGTAACAGGAAGGATGAAGATTTCACTAAAGAACCAAAAACCATATCTAACCCCTAACAACATTCCAACTTATTCTGACTGATTCACAATTTATCATTATAAAAGCATTTTCTAGTCTCCAATTTACTTGAATTAGGTCATTGTTGATGTACAATGTACATATTTTAGGCACAGTTTTGATTCAGCCATTGTGAAGTTGTCTTTCATTTGTATGCATCACTAATATTTACGTTTGAATTGTAACGATAGTTGTACTTGCCTATTGCACTGCAACGCCATTTTCAGTCCGATCTCCCCTTTTTAATTTGGCATCTCGAGATTTTGCATCTGGAGCTG
Organism: Hirudo medicinalis; assembly: GCA_011800805.1. Classification (NCBI taxonomy): domain Eukaryota; kingdom Metazoa; phylum Annelida; class Clitellata; order Hirudinida; family Hirudinidae; genus Hirudo; species Hirudo medicinalis. Next base: position 206,700 of record MPNW01000161.1, on the reverse strand, counting down.
ATTGCAGAATTTGTTTCTTAGGATTTTCAAAGCCATAATTGTGAGATATTCCTGCATAATATTCCAAAATAGATGATGGAAGCACTTTGTTCTTCATTTCTAGTGATGATTTTGCCATTTTGATGATAAACGATTAACAGTAGATGTTTTAAAAGCTTTTAATTTGCTAGTGCTTGTTTTGGGTCAATTAGTGTTGTTGTTTATACTTTCTTCTAGCGTAATCTTATCCATGTAAAGTGATTTTTGCATTAGTTGCTGCTGCATTAAAATTTGTATTCATCAACTCACCGTTGATACTTTATTTAGACGCTTCGCAATAATTCAGTCCAGAACCAAGTTTGTCCATGCGAAATGTTGGGTCTATTGAACACGTTTTTCTGAAATCAGTTACTGCCATTTTTAAAATTAGTAACGAGCGCTGGGGAGGTGGAACGAGCTGAAAACCATTTTGAGTTGAAGTCTTTAAGAGAAATCGGTAATGATGCCTACGGAAAGGCATGTTAGATGTGAGATTTGCCAAATTATAAAAGGCATGTACAGTGTAGAAATACTCATTTAAACGTGATTTGTCCAGTTGAACACATTTTATGTGGCGGGTTAGCTCTAAAGAAAAAATAACCCAAATCACATTGTAAAAGACAATAACTAAAACTGTAGTTATATGCTATTATTTGCTATTATATTATATATATTGTATTATATGCTATTATATATGGATATATTTGAATATATGGATCATTTCAAAACAAGTGTATGGAAAAACCCGAGCTGTTATTGTGGCCTTCAGACAATTTTCTTTAATTTATTAGCATAACTTCAAATTATCAAAAAAACTTTATTTATTTAGAATGGACGGCATCGCTTATCATTAGACAATTCACTACCAATCAGACGTTTTAAGTATTTTTTAATACCACATTTTAAAAACTTAAATTAACTAAACTTCATGGTACTATTTGGATTTAAATTACCATTTTTTATCAGCTTGGAACTTGTAAATTGCGATTCAAGAAAAGAAATTATTAAATGACATTCTGCCATAAGTCGCCTTTTAGACATTGTTTTTGATCAACATAAAAGCTTATTGCATAGAGCATATACGCAAGATGGAAATTTTCGAATAGTGATTTTCTGCGTATAATTTGTTTGTGTACCGTTTTCGCATTAAAATAATTAAAATTTAAATGAATAAAATATACCATTGAGTTTCACTATTGCCAGGATTTAATTATGTATGTGATTATGTGAATACCCTTGTTTTGTAAATATACGAAGTAAATTTTCTCTGCCTGGTTAGAAATTGAGCTTGAATTGTTGTGTTATTTAATTGCCATACGAGTACATCTTATTTGAATTTAGAATTTATTTGCATATTTCTTACATATGCTTAACATATTCACAGTGAATTGTTGGGAAATTACTTATTTTTCATTATATTTGTATTAGTTTAGACAAGTTACAACAAAAGACCTGAAAATGCTATATGTATTTTATGTGGATGTGGGATCTATGTTGAAATTTGACATGAACTTGGCAACACAAAGGTAATTGATAGTTTATAGACTCAAATTAATTTTTGTAACAATATTATTTCTTTAATGGCCAAAAAGTGTTCTGAAATTACAAGAGGTCCTAGCTAGGCAGTTGCACATCCCTATGAACAAACAGGTTCTGCTGGTCAGTGGTGGTGAAAATGTTACTTCATCAAACAAAGTGTCGAGTTACTTTGCTGGAACGGTGACTTTAAAGAAATTTTAAAACTCACAATGGAACATTTGCATTGTTTGGTTTCTTTACATTCTCAGGACACCAATCCATTCTTCCTCTTCAATAAAGATGCTTTGGAATCTCAATTCCCAAGCTTTGAATTCCCTGGCAATCCATCTGGTATGACTTGAGCCTGACATTGTTCTGGTTAATTGGTGATGAGCATGCAGCTCTATGTTTTAATACTTCTTATTTCAGATAAAATTCTAGAAGAACAACTTCGAGATTATTTGGACCGACCACCGACAATGGAGGTCATTGCCATCAGGGCCAAAATAGTCCAGGTATTATTAGATTTTAGCAACCAATTGATATTAAATATTTAAAACAATCCAGTAAAGCCCATAAATCAATTAGTTTATGTCTTCGAGCAAAAGGTCTTAGCAACTTATTTTCAACTTCATGCTGTTTAATAATTTCACTCCTTGTTAGCAAAATTGCTCACTCTGCTTGAAATTCTATTCATGAAGTGCTGCTGGTGAACACAATTTGTTTTTCTTAGCAAACTCTTCTTTCAATTGCTTTCCTCCTTTTGCAGATAGTTGTTGTGTTGCTGATTTTTAAAATACAGTCTTTAAAATCTTCATGATTGCCAAATTGAGTTTGACTAAATAGAAGGGTTTCAACTTTTCACTGTCTGCGTTACATTACAATTGTTTGTGACCATCTAATTTTAAATGTTCTTTAAGAGTTTTAGTGAAGCTGCCAGGAAAAAGCTTGAAATATGCAGTGATCTCGTACACAGTCAGCACTTGCAGCATCAGGGATGGAGTGCCGTCATTGCAAACTTACTCGACATCACAAGGTAACAAATTATTATTATTATTATTATTATTATTATTATTATTATTATTATTATTATTATTATTATTCATTCATTGCACTTTCTTATTTTTTTTATTGATAGAAGTGAGTGGGAGATCCATGTGCTCGACTTACATTCAGTTATATTTATCTTGAAATATATCTTATGTTTCTTTCATGAACATTTATTAACACATTTCAAATAATTTAATTTTATTATAAAGTTCTTAATTTCAAATGGGTGGTTCATGTATTTTGTGGTAATTAATAATTTGCTCGTTATTGTCGGTGCTATTATTCTGCTTTCATTTGTTTTCAGATTAGGATTATTTTAAACAGAAAAAATCAAATTAAAAAAAACTCAAACATTCTTATTTGATTTTATGAGATGTTTTCCTTTCTTACATCATTTCATTTTAGGATTGTAATTAGTTTGAGCTCAGATATTTTACTGGGAATGTTAAATCATCCACTCGATTACTTTGCGATTGCATTGAATTTAACACTTATTTCGTGTCGATCATTTTATTCATTCTTCGCAAAATGTTCTCCGTTTTTTTCAAGGAAAGTCATTCTGATAATGTTTCATTATTTTAAGTTCATTTTACATTTTTTTTACATAAAACTCAGGAATTTGGCACCTCAAAATGACGCCGAAATGATTCTCCATTCGATGTTATGGTCCGAGATTATATTCAACTATATGGAACCTACCTATGGAAATGAAATATAATAATTCTGGTTCCTTTAAATTACCTTACACACTCTTTAAGAAATCCTATAAAATGTATATATTGCACAGTATAGTATTTCTTATATTATATTATATTTATATTATATTATATTATATTATAGCATTTCTTTGTTGCTTTTCACAATTTGTTTAATCTGCTTGTGAAGTTTATTTCACCACCAGGGTCAGATAGCAGACATATATGCTTCCTTAAGACTGACCCCAAATATTTAATGTTTATGTTTGTCATTCTGTGACAAATAAAAGTTCCTTCTTTCAAAAATAAATTCCCGTTCTTTTAAGTGCTTTCAAAGTCCGAGTGAATTTGTTCCTTCAAAATCTTGATGAATATTTGGAGGAATATGAAAAAAATGTGGCCCTCATCAACAGGTTGGTTCAATCAAATATAGAAATAATTTAAATTGCATGTTAAGAATGCCTAATTTCAACTATAAAAATTACATAATATATATATATTATATAATTATACATATATATATATATATATGCATTAGTAAGTAATAGAAAATTTGTAAATGAAATAACATTAAATCCAATAAAAACAAATTATCAACTACTGATGACTGGTTATCTTTCCAGCTTTCCTCAAGTATTGTCCATTTTGGGTAGAATTCCTCTACTTCCATGTTTGCCTGCCACCACAAGTCTTAAGAAAGGAGGCAAAGTTGAAACTCTTCTCGATTGGATCAATGCTCACGTGAGTCGTCCGAGTACTACTTTACAATTATTTACTTTCTGATTGTGAATTATTCTTGTCGCCATTGCTGTGTTTGTTGCATAAGTAAGGCATTTCACCCATATTTATTGCTAGAATTTAATATCTACGCATCAATATATGTATTGGGAGCTCAGTTCTAATAACCAATAATAAGTGCCAAACTTTAAAGCAAAAAATAGAGGACTTAAAATTTGTTTGTGGCTCAAGTTTTATAGACAAATTGGATGGCAAATTAGCAAAAACTATTGCTAGCCCTATTAAATATTCTGTAAAATTGTTGTGAATTACCAGAGCAATGGTTTAATTGTTTCTGTAATTTGTAAATGTTGTTCATCTAGGATGTGAGGGGCTCTCTGGACGATTTAATCCATCAGTGCCATGAAGGGCTACAACAGGTTCAAATATCATGTCGATTTTATATTATTTTAAAAGTTACGGTTATTACCAAGTACATTAAATATTTCTTCAGTATGGACCTTCCATGAGAGATGAACATCAGGCTGAATTGAAAAAGGTTGAGGACACAATTTTTGTGGATAAAAAGGAAATGAAAGTGATCAAAGGCCTGGAAGACAGACTGTCAGGTCTTGAGAAACTCATGGTGAATGTTAAGAAGATTGTCAAGGAGCAGGAAGACATGGCTAAGGTTTAATATGATGCACGGTTAAGTTGATTAAATTGAAATTATTATTTAACAATTTCAGTTTCAACAAAAATTAGAATTAAAATTAGTTAATTTAAACATTCATCCATGGATCAGATGCTTTAATCGTCAGTGGCTTATTTCAGCTCATAAAAGTTCATGATTTTCTTTTCAGATGTTTTCCAATTTTCACTTAAAAGTTCGTTCACTCCAAGATCAAAACACCATCACTGAACTCTGTGGGAGCCACAAGCAGTACCTAGAAATCACCCTCTCCAACCATCACTGTCTCCTGCAAAACACCTACAAGTGCCACAAAACAAAGCACGAACTTTGTGAAAATCTAAACAACCGACTGAGGTTGTACGACTAATTGCTTAGATGAATGACATTCCTTTTGATGGATTGATAGACTTGTTGGTGTCGTGCATGCAGGTGGGTCATGATGACAGAGCAGTCATTGTGCAAGACTGAGAATCAGGTCCTTCTGAGATTTGAGACCCTCAAGAAGTTGAGGCAGAGGCTGGATGTTGTTCAGCAGATTTCTTCATCTCCATTCATTTTTTGTAAAGCCATCCTTGAAGTTTACAGGAGGAGAACTTTTGCTAAGGAATTTTTAAAGGTTGCAAGGAGTCCAAATTATTGAATCATTGTTTGAATAATTTTAATTATCAAAGTTAAACTCATGATCCTGTAAATTTTATTGGTCAAAATCAAATCAAAGCATTTGAAAGTTGAGAAGCTGACATTGCTTGAAAGTTATGAATTAACTGTTTGAACATTCACTTAAAATAATTTCAAATATTTTAATCAGCATGCGGCACAAGCGTCTGCCGCTTTTGCAGAAAATCATGACGAGGAATTGTCCAGAAGAAAACATTTTGAAACCCAGACCGGAATTCGTAAGGATTTAAGAGGTTTTAAATCATTTTTGATTATTTCATTTTGTTGCCTTATTTTACAGAATCACATTTTCTAAAGAGTCTTTTTCCTGGTCTGGATGATCTGCCTTCTTCATATGCTGTTAAGATGTCTTTATTTCTAGTGAAATTATATTTTTTAAAACGTTTTTATCATGCAGACTCGATGCCCCGATGATTTTGATAAATATTTGCCCAAAGTAACGACAGAGGACATCGTGTTTTTACGCCATAGTGTTCCTGAGCTTGCTCAAGAGTTAAAGTGGGTTAAAGAAAAGTAATCATAGATGACATTGAAAGTGAATAATTGATCTGTTGAGATATTTTTAGATTGGAGGCCATATCAGAACCCTCGCTGATGAATCTGCTGTCGAAGCATTCGCAAACCGAGTTTGAGTGTTCGGTCCACGACCTCGAGAAGGAACTTTCTTATCATAAGGACTGCTTCACATCTGCTAGGTTCTCACAAAGTCAGGAGACTTGCAACGATGGAAATCATCCATCTTGGCCTGAGAACACCTCTGCACTGATTGAAATCACTAAAGTTGATGTGTCAACATTAACATCACCATTGACCCACAAACCTCCAGGTGTTGCTCATGTTTTACAATCGAGAGACTTTTAAAACATTTTCTAATATATTTTTGTTTGTAGAAGATGAAGGACCTGCCTCGTGCAGAACAAGGAAGGCTCATCTTCAGTCCACCAGCACATCCCCCGATGAAGCTCAGACTGAGTTGTTTTCCACTGCAGACTTTTACTTTGATGAATCTCTCCAGTCATCAGCAACAACTGATCCTGCATCATCCAAGAAGGTTTGTTCAAAATATTATCCTACTTTGCTCTTTGGCTCAATTTATTGCTTTATCAAGGTTACATGTAGATTTCAGAGCTTCAGCTGTTACTGCAAGAGAGAATTGTTCAATTAGAAAACAAGGACAAAGAATTATTAGAAAGCAAACAAATGATTCAATATTGCTCGGATCAAATTACAAACCTGAAGAAATCCTACACTGAACTGATAAATTTTTGTTCTGGTTGTGTTGGTGAAACGAAAATCTTTTTAGCTGATGTCAAAACCGAGCATTCTTCTTTTATTGAAGTCATCATGAATAACCTGCAGGAAAACAAGTTGAATTTTGGTAAATTGGCCGAGGACATTTTAAGCATGTTGTTGAGCAATGAAGAAACGATCAGGCAGAACAACGTGGAACTCAGTGAATTGAAGGAGGAGCTGCAAAACACTCTGTGTGATGTGGAGTGTCACTCCAGAAGGAATGAAGAACTGGTGCAACTACTCGCATCCAAGGAAGGAGAACTGAATCTTGCTGTTGAAAGTGCGAAATCTCTGAAAATTGAAATGGAAGAGAAATTCAATCAAATGGTTCTTGAGAATGAGATTGAAACTGATAAGTTGAGATCGGACTTTGCTGTTGAGCTCAGGGCAAAAGAAGATGAAATAAGCACTTTGTCTGGAGATGTGAAGGCACTTTCTGGAGAATTGAAAGCTGCTGTTTATGACAAGGAGCTCTGTTTGGAGGCTATGGCTCAGCAGTTTGAAGTTGAGAAAGCTGCCTTTAAGGACACTCTAAGCAATGAGTTGATAGAAAAACAAATGGAAAAAATGGTCCTGTTGAGAGCAGAATTGAAAGAAGAGTATGACAAGAAACATGCAGTTGTCATCAAGGATGTTGAGTCTGAGAATAGAGAAAATTGGCAATGTGTGATTAGAAAACTAGATGACATGAAGCTCTGCCTCAATTGTTTAAAAGACAAAGCAGAATTTAGTGATTATAGTGATTCATTTACTTCGAATTCAATGGAACGTCTGCCCTCTGGAACTGCTTTGTCAAGCAAAGACTTACTTTTGAAAAAATTTCAAATAATCTCAGATATATTAAAAAATACTTTTAACGGCCTGGAAACCTCATGCCGAAACTTTAACAGCTTGAAAACGAAATTGCAAGAAACAGAGAAGTTGAAAACAGATCTTGAGAAGAATTTTTGTGAGCTCCAGATGAAGCTGGTTGAAAGTCTGGAGGAAATAAAATCTCCAACCACCAACCAGTCCCTTGAAGAAAGTGACACTTCGTTGGTGAAAATTGAATACCACAAGGAAGACAAATGCACCGAGACTTCCAGCCTCGCTGACGAGAACCGAGCCGATCATTCTCGAGCCCTCGAAGATGACGTGGCTCAAGTCGACACAGAATATCAGGATCATTTGAAGGAGGTATTTCTTTATCACTATTATGTGAAGTCCTGCAAATCTAGTTAATGCTTATTTTTATTAATCACTAAATTAAATTAATCATTAGTTGAAAGAAGACCATGCAAAGTATTGCGAGGAGTTGGTCCTTGAGTTGAGTAGGAAGCATGAAATTGAAAAGAAAGAACTTCTTGAAGCCACAAAATCTGAACTCGAAGCAGAAAGGCAAATCTTGTTCAACAGAGCCCTCAACCAGGCCCTCCATGACAGGGATGTGCAGATTGATTCTTTGGAAAAACTGTCAGTGCTTTGAAAAGTTTGTCAGATTGCTTTTATGCTTTTATACAACAGAAGAGATTGAAACTAAGATAACTTTTTTGTGCAGACAAAATCATGTTATTCAAGTATGAGGATGCCAAGCCTTCGCAATGCCAGTTGAAAAAGTTAGAAAGTCCCTTCTAATTGTTTTACTTTCCTTAAGAACTGGTTTGAGACATTAATGACTAGGGATGGTTTTTGTCGTGAAAAGGTAGAAAGTTGAAATCTAGCATCAATGTTCCATGATATGAGTTGTGGTGGAAATTGAATAACAGGACGCATTGAATTAATGAATGATTTATTTCAAGAATTCACCAGTCGATATCTGATGGACAAATTTGTGGCCCTACAATCCTACCCTCCTCAGTATCTACTTCATTTGAGCAGTCTTTTGTGGTCCATTCACCAATGGTCGGGCAAGACGTCATCGAAAGAATCAGTGCACTTGAACTGGTTTGTACCTTTAAATTGATGTCAAAAATCTGCAAAGACATGGCTAAAACTAGCTTTCATTTCAGACTGTGAAGAACAAAGATCAAGAAAATAAGAAGTTGAGAGAAAAACTGGTTGGTGAAACTTTTGGCCAGAATTCTGGGTGGATCATTGGAATACCCAACAACTAATTAATTTTTTAGATGCAACTTTCTATGACAAGAAGTTCTCAGTCACTGTATCAGGACAGCATTAACATTAGAACGTATGTTGCCTCACAACAATTCTTTCCAAGGTTACATCAAGAGCTTTGATATTTTGCTGCAGATGTCATGAAGGTAGCATCACCTTGTTTGTCTGGGATGAAGCCTGTGGTCATTACATTGCTTACCTGGTCAATAATAGTTTCAAATACTTCCTGCATTCAGAGTCTTTAGAAGGTCTTGGGTTAAAAGCTGGTATGATTCTTACAAAGTGTTTTTAAATTGCTTATTTTATTGAAGCTCTTATTTGTAGAGACAAGCCCTCGCAGTTCAGTACCCTGGATCGTAGCTGAAGTGACTAGCAAGGAATGCTGCCAAGCCAAAAAGGTTGGTCACTGTGCTGAATTGTCATCACTTGCAGCAGAATTAAGTCCTAGCAACTCATTGGCACACACTCAACACTGCAATTGCAAGCCTAATGCACTGCTTTGCAGTAACAACCCTTAATCAAAGTGCCTTAAGTATTCAATCTGGTTATGAAGGTTTAAAAGCTTTCTAAGATGCAAATTACTGAGTTTATATACATCGTGATAAAACCCAATAAAGACAATATCCATCTCGGTGCAATCAGATAGCTTTGTAGTTTTTACCAATTCATGCCTTGAAGCTCCAAAATTTTCTAAGAAAGATTTTTAGCAGCATCTGTCTTATCTTTCAGGCAAGCAATAGATTCAAGGTTCCTGTAGACACAAAGTTCTATAGGGTGAGGGCCAAACCTTGGAGTTCTGAAGCTGAACACAAAAGCAAAAAAAAGAGTTAACCATAAAATTCGTCCTAAGCTACCGTTGTTGCTTCTGATTGTTATTTGTTTAGTCAGTAATTCACCAATTTTCTAATTGCAAACAATTTAAATCAACCTCCATATTCTTAACTTACAGTCAAGAAATATTTGACAATTCATGAGTTGCATTCTGATGTCACAAACATGACAACATGCCGTTTAAATTATTAAAACCTTTATATTCTTGTAATTTCCATTATTGTGGATCTGACAAAACACAACTGATATGTTTACAGGTTTTATTCACATAAACAGAGTCCACAGAATAAACATCATTCGAAAGTAAGCAACAAGCAAGAGTACAAGTAAGACTAAGAATCAAGCGAGATAAGGAAAAAGTCCGAAGTAAAGGTAAGCGTCACAAGTTAAGAGTCCGGAGGAAGTGAAAGAGTCGATCCGCCTGGTTCCTTATATAGACTCTCAGGAGGATGGCGGTAGCTCCTCACACAAAGGATTCGCGGTCGATCGTTGGTCCTGTTAGCTTAGGACGAAGTTCATTGTCCTGCTTCCGAAGCTTGGTACTACTACTACTACAGTATTATTTTATTAATGTCCTCAGCATAACGTGATGAATAGGACAATTGAAGCTTGGTACGTGTGCTGGAGCATAAGTAGGCCGACGTTCTCCAATGAGAATATCCTCTTTGTGCTTCCTGCATCAAACAAGTTTCATGACCTGAGGCTTGTTCAGTGTCGGCTACCACTTGGCGATGTAACAGAAAACGTTTCCACAGGTGATTCTTGTTTAATGCTCGAGCAGTGCATAGTGTGGCGACTGCGGCATTGACGAAGACGAGTTCGCTACAAAGTTTATTTACAACAACGGCAACAATGCTTCGACTGACAACATAACTGCTGGAGTAGCAGCGTAGCGACGTAGCCGGAAGAGTAGGAGAGAGAAGGGAAGAATGCCCTGACTTAGCTTCTTAAATAGCCAGTCNCTGGAGTAGCAGCGTAGCGACGTAGCCGGAAGAGTAGGAGAGAGAAGGGAAGAATGCCCTGACTTAGCTTCTTAAATAGCCAGTCAGGACAAAGGAGGATGTCCACAAACAAAGGATGCGCGCCTGGCAAGTCATCGCTGATAGGGTTAGGGTCAGCACGTGATTATGATGGATGTGCGATCCTACAATAGTCAGGATTTTAAAATCGGTCGAGCTTGTGGGGCAAATTTTGTTTATGTGCAAGTAAATATTACGTCAGTATAGTGCTGGTGGATTAACGGCAAACAATTTCACAATAAAGACACAAGGAAGGCAAAGACACTTGTAAATTTTGAAACTTAAAATATGCAATAAACATTGACGTTGAAAGCTTTCTTAATTTTACTTGGAGCTGTGTTATAATCGACAAATTATTTAAGAATTATTATTTATGAATTGTATGGATTTAGAAAAATATCAAGGGGTAAACTGACAACCCCCCAAGTACTGTGAAACAGATTCAAGAGCCCATGCACAAGGCCTTACAAGTAGCAGTAACAAACTCCATGACAATCAACGATACAGAGTTTGATTAGAGTGGCGCATGTTCAACAGAACTTCAAGACCACTAATGTAGAGGGAAGGTTTTGAGGGCGGAGTGAAATCCGGCTGGATCAGTGTTGGTAATCGAAGGGGGGGAGTCTATTCCAGATCTGTGGGCCAACAACATCTATAAACCTGCCATCCAGTCTCGCACGTCGGGCAGAAATTTGACGAGGGAGCCCCTGGTTGCTGATCCGAGCCCGCGCCTAGCAGGAATATGTGCGGTGCGAGTCAAAGGCAGGTATGACGGTGCATGACCTAGGAGAGACTTGAAAACTAGTGAAGAGAATTTGTAGTCAATTCTTTGGCAAATGCCTAGCCAGTGGAGATCATGGAGAAGAGTGACGTAGTCATGTTTTCTTTTGTTGTTTATGATTTTAGCAGCTGCGTTGATGACACGTTGAAGTTGCTCGAGGCGGTAAGCAGTTAGACCGACCAGAGTTGAATTGCTTTAATCAATCTTTGATAGGATAAAAGATGTAACGAGAAGCTTCCGCACATCAAATGAGAGTGGAGCAGCGATGCTACGAATTTCCCTGAGAGATGCATAGCAGGAACGAGTTGTTTTATTGATATGAGTGGTCATGAACTTTGACAAGAATGTCTCAGACAAGAATGTACTGAGTCTAGCCAGATCACAAGGTTGCGGACAGATTGTACTGACTGGATCAGGTCGGAGCAGATGACGATCGATTTGGAAGGGAGTTCAGGTACACGTCGACCGGAGGAGCACCGCATCACCTTAGTTTTGCTGGCGTTCAATTGGAGATGACTGCTGAACATCGAGTCACTGATGACGTCCACACAGTTCGAAACCGTGACAGAAAGGCATTCAGTTTGATCTGGCTGGCAGTGACCGTGGACCTGCGTATCATCAGCATACATATGGCGTTGGAGTCCTTGTGCCCGCTCTCAAGTTCAGCCGTGTAATCGTGAAAAGGAGTGGGCCCAGAACGGAGCCTTGGGGCGCTCCGCATGTTATAGAGGTAGGGGACGATGCTATTTCACCATAACCGACAGAGAAGGAACGATCGGCTAAGTACGACTGAAACCATGCAAGGGCACAGCACATGAAGCCGAACGACGTTTCTAGTAGTCCTAGAAGAATGTCATGATCGACAGTGTCAAAAGCTGCAGATAAGTCGAGAAGAACAAGCAGCGACATCTGACCGGCGCCNACCATGCAAGGGCACAGCACATGAAGCCGAACGACGTTTCTAGTAGTCCTAGAAGAATGTCATGATCGACAGTGTCAAAAGCTGCAGATAAGTCGAGAAGAACAAGCAGCGACATCTGACCGGCGCCAGCAGCGTTTAGAAGATCCGACGACACTCGTAGAACAGCAGTTTCGGTAGAATGATGTTAACGATAGGCGGAAGGAGGTTATGACGATTTAGATGACCCATAACCCTGCCGAGCATGAGACGTTCCAGAAGCTTTGAGAAGACAGAGAGATTAGAGATGGGTCGGTAGGAACATACATCGGAAGGATCGGGGTAGATTTCTTGATTAGAGGAGTGACGTAACATGATTTGAAGACTAGTGGTACTTTACCGAGGATTGATTTGTTGAAAATCTTCGCGAAAATAGGTGCTTTGAGTGAGGACATTTTCTTGAGGAGCCAGGTTGGCGTTGGGATCATGCAAGCACCGCTTGTTTGGAAGAGCTTGAATCAGTTGCATCGCTTCTACCACGTTTGTGCTCTGGAATACATCGAATGTCACAGATATGGCGTGATGGCATGGAACGATGGAGTAGGAGCAGAGGACGATGCATCTCGAACTTTCAATCTTTGAAGTGAAATGATGCAAAAAACCGTGGGCACCGATAGAATGAGCAGGGGGGCTTTGCCTCTACCCATGATACCATTCAGTGAGCGCCACATTTGGCGGAATGATTTGCAGTTCTCGATAATCTCCTTCCAGCTACAGTCTCTTTGACCATAAGAGTTTTCTATAGACTCTCCGGTGAGCTCGCCACTCCACCCCATCAGGGCCCGACTGTGTTTTGAGAGCCGCTTTCTCAAGGCGCCTTACTACCCGCTTCGCGTCACGGCATATGCGATCAAACCATGGATCGGAAATACTCAAGCGGATGCGTACTGATCAATGGCATTGAGGAAGCAGAGACATCAACATCAACATTGTCGACAGAAAATGACGATTCAATTGATGCTGAGGAGCAAGGGGATGTCCAGGCATGACCATCGTCTGGTAATTATAGTCTTATAGACAGGGGATGGCTCTTGAATGACGATGACCAAAGAAGATGATCAGAGAAGTCAACAGGCATGTTGAGACTTCTGACAGGAAGAACAGCACTAAATCAATACTTTAATGTCCTTGTCTGAGCAAAACAAATTTCAACAGTACAGTAATTCAGCATGAATTCTCTGTCATCACACTCAGGTTTTAGTGTAAAATTTGAGAACACAAGCACTTAATGTACCAAGAATGTTTAATACTGGGATTGCTAAAATTGATCATTTAAAGTTCAATTTTTTGGATATATTTAATGAGGAAAATGAAAGTGAGTAATTGTCACAACATGCAAAAGTATGATTCATTCTGTTGATGCAGGCAATTAATTATTGTTTATTACTGACTCCATTCATCGGAAATTCTCACTCGGTCGATCATTCTAAAGTCTTCTTAATAAATTGAGTGGAACAGATCTCATGAAGCTCATCAATATCAGAGCCCTGTAGATTGGCATAATCGTAATTCTTGACTTGCTTTCTGGTGGAAGACATGGTGTCGATGACAAGAACTGGCTGGCCTGGATGGTTTTTCTTTATGTGCTGGTTGCAATTTCCTCTTAGGGCAGTGAAGTGATTACAGTAGCCACACTTGTAAGGTTTGACTCCCTTAGGACAAACAAAAGAGCAATAAAAATAATAATGAATGATAAGAATGATGTAGTAATAAATATTCCAACTGGGATTCATTGAAAGGTTTGAACACATCAAACCTTCTGAAGGTGAATGAGTTTCATGTGATCTGTAAGCTTTGACTTGACCTTGAAATCAGAAGGGCAGAGGGTGCACTTAAACGGCCTGCTCTCATTGTGATACTTCAGGTGAGTCTTCATTCCTCTCCTTGTTGTGTAAGCTTTATTACACAGTGGGCAGCTGAACTTCAGGATCCCTGCAAAGAACTTTGTTTCTCAATGGTTGAGAAGAATGATAGATGAATCTCATCAAATTGAATCACAAATAAATGACATACACATGTTATATTTAAACAAATAATTCTTCCAAAGTATTTGTTATAATACTTAATTAATTTCCAAATCATTCCAACCCTGATGGATAGCTTCATGTTCTTCAAATCTGTTCTTGTCTATGCATTTGTACTGGCATGACAAGCAGGTATAAATCTTAACACCTGGTGGCTTCTCTCCATGTTGGGATAAACAGTGGGCTGTTAAAAATTGAATTGATTAGTTGATTCCATATCATCCTCTGTAACAGTTCACTACTGTTGCCTACATTATGAGGAGCAGGATTGGTTGCTTCAGCACTTATTTAGAAATAAGTTGGCAGTCCAACTTATCAATAATGCTTGAAAGAGGGTCACTTCAGGACTAAGGGAATAGTCTTAAGTACTAATATAATAAGTCTATTTGAGTATGCAAAAAGCATTAAGGGCACTCTTCCTCATGTTGGTGGGGCCCTTCTAGTTATTGCTACTATTTGGTTTTGTAGTAACTAAACTAAAACAATCATAACTAAATTTTACTCAGACAACCAATTCAAATAAACACATGCTAATACAAGACCAACTGAAACTCAGCAACAACTCGAAACAAAAGAAAGAGTCTCCTTAAATAAATTCATGCAGCAGCACTGCATATCTTCCAAAATTATCTTGAAATCGGAAATTTATAAGCCAATTAATTCATTAACCCCATTCCACCCCAAATATTTAAAATGTCCTTCCAAGTTAAGTTAAAAAGAGAAGACTAACAAGCAGGATAAAGAATATATTGCCAGTCATATCACCACACAATCCACGTAACAAGACAATTATAAATCCACAAATGTACCAGAGGACTCCACTTAATCACACTACATTGATCAGTTAATCGAGTACCTTGTAAATCTTTTTTCCTTGGACTCTTGAAAGGACAATGCCTGCAAGAGAATAATTTTCCTTTGTTGTGCTGCTTGAGTTGATGAGTCTGGAGTTTGTAGCTCGTTCCGAACGCCTCCCCGCAATCAGAACACATAAACTTCAATGTCCTTCCACAGTTGTTCATTTCAATCTTCTCGAGTTCTTGCCTTGCAAAAGAACGTAAAGTTAGAACAAAAGCAAACAATTATATAAACCAATTCTTTATGAACATAACCTCATGTTAGAGCATTTTGTCAAGTTAGTTAGGCTGGTTGGAAGGTCACAAGTGGAATGTTGGTAAATATTCTGAAGGTCGCCCGAAGGGGTGTCGATGCCTTCGAACAACACGTGAGAGTAAGGCTCGGATTCGTCGGTAAACGAGTCGAACGAGGTCTCGGCAATATCTCCTCCGATGCGAGAACGATTCCCGAGGTCTTCATTGAGAACATCCGAGTAACTTGAATTCATAGTGCTCACGTTGTCAATTATGTTTTCATCCAAATTGTTGTTGGTGGGGCTCTCCAATGGAAGAGCAAAAATATTATCCACTTCCTCATTTGCAATCAGGCCTCCGTGACTGGGACCAGATGAAGATTCCAAATGAGTTAAACCGTTTAGATTTAGGACGGGGCAGTTCTGTTTCTGTTGAGCAACGCCGACGCCAGTCTCGCTATCGAGATAATCAGACAGTTCGGTAACATCGACATTATTTTTACTGGTGATGATATCAATTTCATTCAAACCCTCTTCCTCTTTCAAATCCAATCTTTCTGATAAATCCATATCAAAACTCAATTCATTACTCGATGCTCCATCTACCAGCTTCTTTAAATGTGGACACTCATTCCCCAAGGCGAGATCGGTCAGAGAAAGTTCGGCCATTCCGCTCGCTCTGCCGTCGCTGCTGTCCGAGTCTGTGAAATCTGGAGAAAGAATTCCTTGGAAGTTGCAAGAATTTTTGGGAGGAGGTGCACAATCAGGAAGGATAGTTTGAACTTGAGAAATATCAATTGCAGGAGCATCGACAGCCATTGCAAGGTCTTTCAACTGCTTTTCAACTGGAGCTTGAATGTTTATTGATGAGAAACTCGGGTGTTTAAGGTCATTATTCTTAAAAAAATATTTGTTGCTAGAGAAATATTTCATGCTGTATTCATAAGCTTCCTCTATGCCGAAGTATTTCGATCCCGCACATAATTTGAGCATCTCTAAGGATGAAGCGGGGGTGATTCCGTAAATAAAATCCAGCACGACCTGCAGAACGTCGGACGGAACTTCCGGAAAGTAAAGGTTCGGCTTCGAATCGGAGTCGATCCTATTTTTTACGTCGACACTCGAGAAATAATTCATGAATGTTACGCTACTGGCAACCAACATTGCTCTGTGAGCCATGAAGTGTCTGTTATCACTTGAAGTCAAAATTACGTCGCAGAATTGCCAATTTTGTCGCATCACATTCAAGCCCTTCCATATTTTTTTCCAGTAGCAGCTCGTAGGTTTTGCCACAGGGCATATATATTCTGTCATAACATCAACCATGATGCACTGTAACTACCTGTTGGTACAAACCATGTAGAGTTTTAAACTTCTGCCATAAAATAATAAACTTATTTTTTCTATTGAACATTCAAATTTAATTCATTGTAAAAGAAAACACAAAGGAGTTCTTGGACAATAAATTATGATTTCAGAATTGATTAAAATTGCAAGTAAAATTAAACTCATTGTAGAATCGAACGAGAATGCGAAACAATTTTTCAACGGACTTAAATAGTAATAACCTGATCTTAAGTTCATCTCAAATTCAAAAGAATTTTTAGTGCTTCAGATAATATCATGAACTAAGAAGTTCATAATTTAATGCTAATTGGACATTCACATTTTTTCAAACACAAAAAACCATGTAAAGGAATCAAATTATTTCCAAAAGCTCATTTCATGGTTTTTTTTCTATGCAGTTTTTCATAAGATGTCAAAGTTGACATTTTGCCCATCAGAATTTTCTTCTGCAACCTTAAACCTTAAATCTAAACACAGAACAAGTGGTTTGAAACATTAAAAAATTCTGTTGTGGCGAATTCAACCTCGAAGGTAAGTAAAGATATTCTTCTTCCGATGATAAAACATTGCACAATTTCTCAAGGGCTTACTTACTTATTAAGGAGTTATAAGAGAGCTGAAAATAATGGCAAAACATTTCAACCTAGACGGAAAGTAAAAGAATCGGTCGAAGCTCCCGTCCAAATTAACATCATAAGGCGAACAAAAAAGTTCTGACTATTTGGCATAGCAGAATTGATGCACCACAGCTTTCTGAATCATGGTAAGCCTAGAAGTGAAATAATGAAGTCAATTAAATGCCTGAAAATTGTAGTCTAAGCATCCAGGGCAGATGAAATCCTTTTGCAGGGAAACACTCGAACAATAAACACAAAAAATAGTGCAGAATTTTAACAAACCGAGCTTCAAAATTATGTAAACTTCGAACAAGCCGTGAAACTTTGCCTCATCATAACGGCCATACCCTTTGGTGATTCTTTAATCAATTTCCTGAGCCTCTCGACATCTTTGCGCATTGTAATCAAAGATCGTCACTCACAAAGAAATGCCCCCAAACAATTCATCGACTAGAAAATTTCAAAATTCACAAGTGAATATTTTTTGCAACGATACCGAGATTCTTACAGCTTTTATTCGTTTAGAAAAGGTTATTCCGAAGGTCTGAAGTGTGGCATTTTAAATTGTAACAGTCAAAATTCTGCAATCATGTCTCGATAGCTTAGTGTGAGTCATGTCGCCTCGTGCAACAAAATATCTTGTTCAATTTTTCCAAGAAAAAGCAATCAAAGGCACAAGATTATTGAGAGAGATGAAGACCAGAAGAAGCAATTCACTAATGAAAAATCATCCATGCAATTTCATACTTCTAAATCTCAACCTACCTGCTTTAATTTATTATATCTTGATGAGTGATACATTTAATTAGCCCACCCAATCAGGAAATCAGGACCAATCGGAAAAACCAACTTTTCTAAGCTTCCAAGGACACTGATAATTGATAAGATAAGATATATATATATATATATGTTTACATATTTTAAACTTCTGCCATAAAATAACAAACTTAGTTTCTCCATTGAATATGTTTATAAATGCTAAAGATTGGAATGGAATGAGTCACCTGACCAGTAATTTATTGTTTCACCCAAAATCAATCAAAATTCACATGCAGTACTTAGAACAAGAGTACAAGAAAGTTTTCCAAGAGCCAAAAAGTTAATTATTTACCACAATCCCTCTAGGGTCAAGTCGCTTGAGATAACTCCAACAAATGAAAACATTCATAACCAAAAACAAGTTCTAAATTGTTGTGGACTGTGCTCTCAATTTGTATTTTAGAGGTTTCTTTTGTCAAATGTTTTTGATTTTAGTTTGATGGTCGCGAATTATTTTCATTTTTTCCTTATAAGTCCACCTTGGCAGCACTTTTCAAACGTTGTAAACAAACGTCTTAACGATGAATAGATGTGAATCCAGGCAATCTTTGGAACTCAAGTAAAGTAACGCTGCAAAGTAATATCATAACAGCGGTTGAGTAATTTAATCGTCAATTGTGTAATATACGTTTGGTCATCCTTTTATCCTTCAAGCCATCGAATTTATTTTTTTCATCAGTGAGGACCGACAAAATCGAAATAAGTTAAATTCCAACAAATCTTTAAAATGTACATAACGAATCTCCTCACCTGCACAAATTTCTAAATAAACTCTAATTCGATCGCAATAGCCGCAAAAGTTACATCCTCAAACACGAAATAATCAATCACATTCTCAAGAGTTGGGCGGTGCTGTAGTAACTTGATTTAAGTAATGTGATTTATGCAAAATATTTTTTAATTAAAAATAATATCTAATATCAGTTTAATAAGCAATTTCATCAAAACGCCAAAAAGTACAGGCAATGGAGTCTTGGAATATTTCACCATCGATTTATTTATTAGTCAATATGTCAATCTAAGCCTTACGAAAGTGCTAATTCCATCTTCAGGATTAATTTGATGCCTAAAATGCGATGTAAAATAACAAAAAAAAAACACCAGTCCCTACATTCAGAAATAAGAACAAGATATAAAATAATAAACAGCCAGGGAAACTACAGTCGTTTCTAAGTAGTACAGTTTTAACTTAAAATAACTATTTATTAATATGAAAAAATATCGAATAATAACAAATGTGATTAATTAAAACAGTTATAGTTATTGTAGGTAGTTATTCATACAGATATTGGTCTCCTTAAACCACCGTAAGTTAATGTTAAGTTAATTTAGTAAGAACCATTTAATAAGAAATATATTTATTAGCAAACATAATTTGGAAGAAGAATATTCTTATGAGCAAAACCTAAAGTTTACTTTACAGCCGGAAAATCGGTTAAGTGAGGAATTAAATAAAAACTGAAGACGAAGAAGAAATGAACGTAATTATTATTATTTATCGCAATACGGTTCATAACCGTTGCGCCTTAAATGACGAAAAGCTGAAAATCTGGAACCGGAAAAATTAGGGGACAATGGTAGGTCTTTTTACATTTTTAATTTTTTACAAATCGGACAGATCTAGACACCTCTGAAAGCACTCAGGTTTTATAAGAATCGATAATTATGGGCGGTTATTTGTTGCTTATCAGTCTGAAGAGGACCCCATTTATCACAGTCTTCCCCTTTAAATTGAGCGGTGCCATTTAGTGGCTTTTCAGCTTCTGAGCTCCAGCGAGGCTCAGAATCCCCGAATCCGCATTTGATTATAGTGTCATATAATATTATAGTGTCAAACAATTCTTCAAGGCCACTTCAATACTGAGGATAAAGGTAAACTGGACAGGATTGAGTTGCCGTAGTCAATTTGTGATAGAATCACACTCAGAATCACAGCTGTTACAAGAAACCTCCAGGCATCTATTGAGATGTTGCGGCAATGTTGCGAATCTCCCTGAGAGATGCTTGGCAGGATCAAGTAGTTTTGTTGATGTGAGAGGTCATAGAACAGTCAGAATTCATCCAGCTCCACACAGCTTCATCCAGCTACATGCTGGATCGGGGCAGATAGCAACTGACTTGGAAGAGAGTTATGGAGTACGTCGGCTATACGAGCACCATATCACCTCAGTTTTGCGGACATTCAATTGGAGACGATTACTGAAAACACAGTCGCTGTTGGCGTCCATGCAATTTGAGATCCTCGCAGAAAGAGCATCAGTTTGATCTGGCTGGTAGTGACCGTAGACCTGCGTATCAGCAACATACGTGTGGCAATGGAGTCCGTGAGCCCGAATGACTTTTCAAGTTCAGACGTATACATCAGAAACAGGCCCAGAACAGATCCTTGAGGCACTCCACTTGTTATAAAGACAACGCCAACTCAACAGAGCCAACGGACAAATAACGATCGGCGAGATATGACGGACACCATGCAAGAACGGCACCCACAATACCAAACTACGTTTCTAGTCGTCCTAAAAGAATGTCAAACGATGTCCAAAGCCAAGTCGGAAAGGGCAAGAAACGACATATCACCGGCGTCCTTAGAATGATGACCCTTTTTTGTTATAAATAGGAAAAAACGTTCGTATATAAAAATAAATTTAATAAGCACTTTCTTTACATTTCATGCAAAATAAAGTTAAGATTAAATGCTGCTAGTTTATGAGTAGAACAGCATCGTTATTAACATGTTAGAGCTGCTTAAAATTTGTCAAAACATGCTGAGAGATAAATGGCCTAGTATTTCAAGCCTATTAAAATGGTGGTAAAAGGTTTAAGTATAGTGTTTTGATATGTTAAAACTGAAACCCAATTTAAAATGTATTTATTTATCGTTTAAATTGAAATAATGGAATGGATGAATGAAGTTGATGGAAACCATATCCTCAAAGGAATAGAAGTATTAACATGCGGAGTGCCTCAAGGATTAACTCGCGTAACGGAGAGTTTGAAATGTGATTCATAAGTGTCCAATTCCATAACATGATGAAAGATCATGTTGACAGAATAACATCTCGCGAGGCTTGCGATGTTTATCTCAGGAGTTCTAATCAATGCTCCTGATAAAATTAAAAATGGGAAGAAAATTCTCGATTGCATTAATTAATGGGCAATAAACTTAATTTTATCTGTTTTACAAAGCATCATTCATTCATTCATTATTTTAAAAATGATTATGTCTTTTATTTTATATAAAATCATCTGAACATCGAGCGTTAAGCGCTTTTCTTGCATCTCAAGTGGTAATAAATTGCAAAAAAACAAAGAGTTTCAGGAATAATTTGATTTAAGCATCTTTCTGATAGTGCAATTTTTTTTTAAATGACTTTAAACCGTCTTTTAACGAGCCTTCCAATTTATTCAGATAATTCAGGATGTTCTTGGAGGGCCTCTAACAATACAAACGAAAATTTTCTTATTACGTGATACAAATCGTCGAACCGTTCCCGAGTCAATATTTTTCTGTTTTCTGATTTTATAGAATTAGGCGGGAGATGAAAAGATGATTCAAATCCTGATGATGCGCACAAATGTGCATCAAATATCCGAACATTATCAGCAATTGAAGGATTGAAAATCGGCACTTCGACTCAACAGCAAGTGAGATGCACGCTTCTCTTTCGAGTGAATGATTCGTGACGTATTCGATATTTCCGGCAAAAAAATGAAATTCATAATCGGTTCAATATCAATTTAGCCGCTGGATTGAAGTTTATATTTCTATTACTGATCTCGCTCCTAAAACAAAATGAACAAAAATACTGAAAATGTGAAAGACGTTGAACATTGTCGAATTGAAAAGAAGAAAAAGTTTTTTGAAAGGTTGTCTGACAAATTTGCTAAAAAGAAAAGTATCTCGGCACAGACGTCCGCGCACGTTTACACGAATACAACACACCTTTCAGAGGATGAGTTACTGCCATACGGAAGACAAAATCGTCAATTCGAAGGACCTTCTAGCACCACTTGCACTCCATTGAAATTTCCTGCACCTCCGGAGTTGATCTTGGAGCACCATAGGAAGTTCCCTTTCCTGACGCCAACGGAGGAGTGGATAATTATCGAGCTCAACGAGTACGAGTGCCTTGTTGATAGCCTCGAGGTAATCAGGATAGCTGCAGAGCACTCCAAGTTTTTCGAGGTTGATCCATTCGAATTATGGCAGGAATTCTTTGAGTTCGTGACTGATTGCTGTTCGTTTGACAACGTCATCAACGAAGATATTTGGGAGGAATTTAACGACAAAAAGTATTCTCTCTGAATATCATCAGACATGTTTCAGGCGCGGTTGTTGGCTTTGCAGTCATTGGCTTTTATTTTTAATTTATTTAATTTTATGATCCCTAAAGTTTAGCTGGTCCATATTTGGACACAATTAATTATTGATTTATTGACTGGCCTTAACATTTGACTTACTTGTGATTGATTGTAAATCAATTCTTATCGGATGTATACAACGATTCACAAACTGAAATTGAACGATGAAAAAAAAGTCGGATTGAAAACCAGCAATCAAGACATTTTATTCAGATGTAATTAAATCTTAATTTCAAATGTCTGGATATTTTACGGATTCTAATATTATTGTTAATCATTAATAATCCATCATCAAATTTATCTTCACAACGCATTTATAATACATAACACTACATGAGACTGAAATAAAAACAAAAAGATAGTTCTGGGAATAATAATAACAATAATAATAATAATAATAATAAATAATAATAATAATAATAATAATAATAATAATAATGGTTTGTTAAAAGTGGATTGATGAAACAAGTGTGTAATCAATAAACATATATAATAAATAAATAATGTAAATCATGCTGCAATTGTGACACAATATGAGTGAATCAGTCATGATGTCATCA